>JAHHFK020003110.1:600000-1085615 GCA_024533555.2 Aedes koreicus | reverse complement strand
AGTTAAAAATGTTGAAATAAACAAAATTTTACTTTGGAAAAACCAAGGGGTGAGACAGCTCCTAATCACGAGCTATTTCTGTGTTGCTTTTGAAATACCACGAGTTACTCACATTGCTCAGAATTTCTCACTGTCACTGTCTGCTTCTTCATTTTGTGATTTCTCAAACCGTGCATCACAGCAAGCTGATTTCGACCAATACGTCAACCCTTCTACCTGTTGTTTTCACTGTTTTTTTCTTGGGAGCAAAATGATGCCCGGGATGATTCTGCAGTCTGATGTCCAGAATTGAACAAGGTGATTTCAATTGCTGAGCTAATTATTTCAACTATTATTCCAGTAGCATCACGATGATACCCTTTAGATAAGGCATGCATCTGATCTTCCACGCTGGATAAAAAGCTAGCAGTCTCCATAGTTCTGCATCTAGCAGTGAGTAAACGCGCCAGAAGAAATGGTTTTGATGCCTGATCTGATCCGTGGTCTGGCCTAGGCTTCTATCTGATTGAAAATAAACCTAACTGGCGCTGGAGTACGGGCATCTAGAGCTTACCCCTCAGTAAAGGGTGATACGGTCAAAATTTGGTCAAGGGAAAACGCGTGTAAATCGGTGAAATCGTTTATTTAAAAAATCAAATTAAATTTCTTTTTCAAGTTCAATTAGTATAAAATTCAGGAAAAATATTCAGTTAGGCTTCCGCTTTTCCAAATCCGAATTGCCGGGCCTTACGCTTGACCCCTGCCATCAGATTTTGTACAGCCACCTTGTCCACCTTCTTTGCCGCAGAAAGCCAGTTTGCCTTGAACTGCTGCTCGTCCTTAGCAGTTTTTTTGGTCTTCTTTAGGTTCCGCTTGACAATAGCCCAGTATTTCTCAATTGGACGGAGCTCTGGCGTGTTGGGAGGGTTCTTGTCCTTGGGAACCACCTGCACGTTGTTGGCGGCGTACCACTCCATGGCCTTTTTACCGTAATGGCAAGATGCCAAATCCGGCCAAAACAGTACGGAACAAGCGTGTTTCTTCAGGAAAGGCAGCAGACGTTTATTCAAACACTCTTTCACGTAAATTTCTTGGTTGACAGTCCCGGAAGCTATGAAAATGCTGCTTTTAAAGCCACAGGTACAGATGGCTTGCCAAACCAGATATTTCTTTGCGAACTTTGACAGTTTCGTGTGCTTGAAAATATCTGCTACCTTTCCCCTTCCTTTTGCCGTATAAAACTCCTGTCCCGGAAGCTGCTTGTAGTCGGCTTTGACGTAGGTTTCGTCGTCCATTACCACGCAGTCAAACTTCGTCAGCATCGTCGTGTACAGCCTCCGGGATCGCGCTTTGGCCGTCGTATTTTGTTTATCATCGCGATTTGGAGTCACTACCTTCTTGTAAGTCGATAGTCCGGCTCGTTTTTTGGCTCGATGCACGGTTGTAGACGATACACCCAGCTTATTTGCGGCATCTCGGAGAGATAGGTTAGGGTTTCGCTTGAAACTACCGGCAACTCTCTTTGTCGTCTCAGCGGCTTCCGGTTTTCGATTTCCCCCCGATCCAGACTTCCTGGCTGTCGATAAACGTTCCCCAAACACTTTAATTACATTTGTAACGATTGATTTGGCAACTTTTAGCGATTTTGCCAACTTTGCGTGCGAGTAGCTCGGATTTTCGCGATGCGCGAGCAAAATTTTGATACGCTGCTCTTCTTGCTTGGACGGCATTTTGACAACTGAAGAGTGAATTCCAAAATCAAAATAGGAGCAACATTCTACACACACACACCTTCAAAATGAGGGGTGTTCAGGTTTTTTAAATGCAAAATTGAAAGAAATACGTCAAGTTGATATTGACCAAATTTTGACCGTATCGCCCTTTACACAAATGTTTAAATTGATAGTGGTATATCGACTTCCTCATTGACTACAAAGTTAGCTTCATAAATAGAACTGATCAGTTTCGTTGCAAAAAAAAACAAACAAAAGATTTGGGAGCCCAACCTTCGGTTGCGTAATAAAAACTACATTTAATTTTCATTATAATTGGGAATATAATTTAAAATTAGAGGATGGGCGATAGACGGAGCTGACTATTAAGCGATTTCATAGAAAAATACTTATGTTACAAGTGGACCTGCTCATTGTCCGGTAAACGGAAGAAATGATCGGTGGCTACTCATTAAATCTGTAAATCTGATTATTTAACTTTTACATTTCGAAAATTGTAATATTTTTTAAAAACAAATAATAGGGAAAAATTATTCTAGAAATATAGTAGGTGTTGGATTTGGTTTTATAAACATTTAAACATACTATCGATTCACTGCCTCTTAAATGGAGATACTCAGCGGATTACGTTGAACGAATTGCACCCGGAGACGGCTTCGTTACGTTTGATTTGACGTTGCACTTGGTAATGCCAGCTTTTGTCATGTCGGAAAATTGCATGTGAAGTAGATTCAAATAAACGAGAAAGAACCTTCGCCTTGTAAGACGCTGTGCGATCCGACCTTTTCTACTGTCATCTTTGGATATACCCATACTGCAATGGAAACTTTTCCAAGTTGTAGGGCCGCTGAAGAGTCCGCTCATTCTACGCGTACTGTAGTTTTAGAATCTTCATGCAGCCCTCAATTGAGCACTAGTAGATGATTTTGTTCGTGCGCGTTCTTTACATCTTCTTTTCGCTGAGCGCGAGTAATTAAGCTAGTTGACTCTGAAAAATATTACAACAGTTACCAAAAGGGCACTTCTGTAACGAAACGACATATTTAGGAATAGATAAACGATTTCTCGAAATACATCGTCTTCCGTAATGGGTATCGCAATTCCTCGGCCCTGTTCCCCCGCACTTTTTAAGTATCGTCCCGATACACTTAAAAACGCTCCGTGAAGAACTTGGAACCTGCTGATCTGTTGTACTCCCGATGGATTATAATTTTCCAGAACGCTACGCATTAGTTTTTCACTGAATGACACAACGCTTATTGTTCACAGAGCTCTCAGGCCACAGAAATAATGTTACGTTCACAGTCACATGTAGTTAGTTTCTATGATATCATTTTAATTCAACTAAAATCCTCACAGTGCAGCCCTTAAAGAAAAATCTTCATTTTCCTATCCCACGTTGGGCACAAGTTTGTATTTTCCAAAGACACCAGCACTGCATTTTCTGTCACTTTGATTACAAAATCTCAGGTCACTGGGATGCGTTCATTGATAAAAACAGACACCGTTGGTTAAATTACGAAACAAATAGAGTTACTCGCGAGTAAATCGATGCATATATGCAAATCTGAGCATGCCTGTCTCACCCCTAGGGAAAAACCTAAAAATAGAAGAAAGGCTCGCATTAACATTTGTAGACTTCTGTTAGATTGAGAGAAGTCTATAAATGTTAATGAGCACTTTTCTAATGTTTGGAAGCATTTTTTTTTTCAAATAAATTTTCTGGAAATCACAGAAAAAAATGTAGGCGATTGTGACCGGAAATGTTTGTTGTTTCAACCGTTTTCGTTTGTTTGTTTCAAACAGCAATTAAGTTTAAATCATACCAAAATTTGTTTGAAACAAACCATAAGTGTTGGTAGAATCAACCAACAAATCTGTTTGTTTTCGTGCTGTCATAATGGGTAGTCAAATCAAACTAATATGATGTTTGTGCCCAATTCAACGTGAAATTCCGGTTAAATGAAACTAGAATATGTTTGCTTTTACCAATCTTTTTTCTCGGTGTATAATCTATACTTTTGATTAGATTTGCAGTTTATTTTGATAGGATATTTAAAGTAATTGTTGGAAGTTAACTTTTGAAGGATGCTTGGGACCGATGCGGTGGTTTTTCCTAAGCCTAGACAAATATTTACTTTCTTCTTGAAAATTCAGCCCCTGCTACTACGTCATTAACTGATGGCAGCCGTTTCTGCTGGCCTTCACTTGTAGGAGGAACGGACGTCAAAATGTGATGCGATTGCGATTGTGATCACAATGGATACGTTTGCGTTCCATTGACTTAAGTTAGACAGAAAACCTATGAGCCTGTGTACGCTGCTATAATTGTTTTGTCTTTTTGACTTTTACTGTGAGCCGTGTTTTGGTGTTATCACACTCACTCTCACAGGACGCTTTAAAACATGGCTCACAGTAAAAGTCATTTTTTTATAGCGTGCACAGGCTCATAGGAATGCTAACGCAACGTCTTCATTGTGGAATTCTGAATTTATATGCCTGCGTGATCTCAGAATACTTAAATTGTGTTGTTTTGATTTCTCACCACGAGAGAGCCAATTTATCATGCGTTGTCGCTGTTTGGTCACCCTGTTTATTTCATCTCTCTCAGCGTGCAGCTGTCACTTGACGGTAAACAACTTGTTCTCTCCGTTCTCACACACCCGCAGCAGAGCAGCAGCACATGTTGTGTTATTGATCGTCCGATTTGCACGTTGGTTTTGTTTCCCAAACAGATTTAGTTAAAATTCTCTATAAATCCAGCCCAGATATGTCATCCTTTTTCCCCAAAGGGAAGCTCCGGACGGCACCGAAGCGCAAGGTATTCAGGCTTCAGACTTGTTTCGTTATTCGAGTCGATTAAAGTGTTTGTTTTCCGTTCCAGTTCCAGAAGCCGCAACCCAAACAGAAGAAAATTGCAGCTCCAGCAAGCAAAGAAAAGAACGAATCTGAGGAGGAAATCGACAGTGATGAAGAAGAGGAACAGACGGCGATTGCTAGTGGTAAGCAGTTCGACTTTCCAGACGAGGATGAGGTATTCCCGGAAACGGCCCAAGAAAAGCGGCTGCGATTAGCCAGAAAGTACCTTAAGGAAGTTGAGGAGACAGAGCGGGCTCGAAAAGAAGATCAGGATGTTCATGACAGTGTGACCGCGGTCTTGAAGGAAGATTATCTGGAAAGTATAGGAAAATTGTATCGAGAGGTATCTTCTCGGTTCGAGGGGTTCGATTTGGAACGAGCAGTGCATTTGCGATGCAAGCAGCAACATCTATCGCCGACGTGTCTGTGCTTGACCGATGATGATAAGTTCCTGTATGTGGCTAATAAGAATGGAATAATTGTCCGATGGGACCTTGCTAAGCGGGAACGTTTGGCGGTGACAAAGGCGAAGAAGACGGCAGTCCTGTCGATGGCCATTTCGCACGATTTGAAGTTTTTGGTAGTGGCCGATGGCACCAATGAGATCAAGGTGTTGGACGGAGCGACGCTGCTGCCGGTGAATTCTTTGAGTGGACATTCTGACGTTGTCACCGGGGTGGTGTTTCGAAGGAATACCCATCAGTTATATTCGTGTGCGAAGGATAGGACTGTTAAGGTCTGGTCTTTGGATGAAATGCTCTACGTGGAGACATTGTAAGTTGGTGCGTTTTGGTTTAACGGATTATAGGTTTGAAATATTTTAATTTTGATTGTAGATACGGCCATCAAACACCGGTTACCAGCATTGACGCACTATCCCGAGAACGGTGCATTACATCCGGCGGAGGCGATTGTTCGATTCGCATCTGGAAGATCGTTGAAGAGTCACAGTTGGTGTACAATTGTCCTCCCACCACGGATGGGGTGGAGTGTGTCAAGCTGATTGGTAACGAACATTTTGTGTCCTGCGGGGTTGATGGATCCCTATCGGTTTGGAGTTCCGGCAAGAAGAAGCCCTTGTGTACGGTTCAGCATGCACATGGTAAGACGGCCAGTGGGGAGGCGAACTGGATTAGTGCTATCGCGTCGCTTCTGAATACGGATGTGATTGCTTCCGGATCGTGTGACGGCTTCGTGCGTATTTGGAAGCTGATCGGTGCTAGCAAAACGATTGAACCGTTGTTGGAAATACCGGTGGAAGGATTCATCAATGCAATTACGTTCAGCAACGATGGGAAGCAGTTGATTATTTGCGTGGGACAGGAGCACCGACTGGGGCGTTGGTGGACGCTCAAACAGGCCAAGAATAAAACGATTGTTGTTCCGATGGTTGTCGCTGAGGATGAGACCTTCAGCAAGAGGAAGAAACCGTTGAATATCTAGATTTTTTTGAATAAATGTTTAATGAAAGCGAGTTGCTACGATGGTCGAAGTAAAAATGTCACCAACTGTAGTTTATTTTCATTTCGGACACGTTCTAGGTCAACAAAACCAGCTAGGAAGTACAATTGATATATGTATATAATTCATCTATATATTATTTGGTTGGGTTTCTGATATACATCGTTTACATAGTCTCCAGGAGGACATAATCTACTTTGCCGGACCGCTAGTTCCGGTTTCACCGCCTTCGGCCCAGCTAGGATGAGAAGATCTTGCTTATCTTTAACCTACATAATGGAGAACAGACAGTCTACTACAAGTCGTCTGATTATACACGATATTCTGCTTTGGTTTGGTTTCAATTGGATGATTGGTTCTCTGTTTCGCTACAATTCGGGAAACATAAATTAAAATACAGGTTCTATCAAAGATTAAAGCCTATACAAACGACTCTTTTGCTTTGACTCAATAAGTCTGTCTAAACTCTGTCGGTGCATCTTGAAAACAGTTGCAAACTCACGACGAGGGAAGAGTAGAGAGTCTGAAGGGATTGGTGCTTTGTTATGTATGCTTCCTACTAGTATGTGTTTCTGTTGTTGACTGTTACAAATCCAATACTAAATGGAACAGGGGGTCGGGGGTTGTTGATGTTGAACGTCTAGATTTAAGTTTACTCGTACGCTAAGCTTATTGGAACTTGTTTAATTTCTTTCTCGCAATTCCTTGATTTCAATGCGGGCTATTAGTTGCTCAACAAATCTCATGCTTTCTGTTTCTGTATATCGCTACATTCCATTCCCGGTTTATTGGATTGCTTCGTTCTATTCTGCTGCACATTTATTTATATATGTTTCACTTCTCCTCTAATTGATCTGTCTTAAACTATGCTATGAAATGTAATTACTTTCAGTGTGTTGTTTTGGGTCCACGCTTTATTTTTTCTTTATTGCAGTTTGTTTCACAAACCGTGTGGATTAGTGAGTCGAATTTCTCATTACAGTTTCTTTCAAATTGAGGTTGATGGTCATTCGGGGTAAACATAGTTTGAGCTGTTGCCTTTCGACAATTGCATTGGTCCCAAAGCAGAGGCATGGGCTCAAGAAACAAAGCGTTTAGAGTTGAATTGATCGTACGGTTTGTCAGGCGGCGCCATTGAGTTACACGGCCATTGATGTAAGATTTTCTCATGGTCGATTCCATAAAAAGGTTATTTTTGAAAGTGATGAGCAGGAGTGAAATGGTGTCCTTTTTTTAATCCATTAAGTATCTGCCAAAATTCAGTCAAATTCGGCTACGGATTCGAATTTCGACGGAAGTCGTTCTTATACGCATAATTATCTCATATTCAAAATTAGACAACTGAGAAAAATGCAAAATGCTTTTACGGGAAGAAATAGCGTGATGAATAAAGCTTTTATGACGAAAGTTTGAGTTCATCATTTCAAATGAATCCTTTTCAATTTGTCTTTTGAATTTATTTTATGCTACTTTCATCGAAAATTATGCCGAGAAATATGGGAATTGGAGAATAATTCTACGTAGGGTAGGGCACGGTCTAAAACTCCTTCAGTTTCAAAAATTATCTAACATTTAATGAAACATAAACTCTTTCTTTTGGGGTTTCGTATAAATTTTTTTTGATTTTTTTTTCTTTTTTGCAATTTGTGTTTTTTTGATTTAATATACTTAATCTAAAACCCCACCATTATTTTCCTTTTTGAATATGTTTTTTTTTGTTTTGTTGCGCCTTTTGTTTGTTTATTGGCGCTTGCTAAAACATTTTACACTTTGTTTTTCCCACATAAAAAGGGGCAGTGGTAACTACTATTTCTGGGGTTAAACTAAGCGCAAACACCAACAATTTTCAGCTGACTATAAATGCGTTTGATTTTACCATGAATGCGATTAGATCGACCATGGTGCGGTTGATATCAATATGAAGTCTGTCAAATATTCCACAAATGTTGAAGGTTTTACCATAAACGTAGTCAATTTACTGAAATTTCATGGTAGTTTTAAAGATAGGCATAGTCGGGTAAAATGGTAGTTTTTACTACAAGATTTTTTTCTGTGTAGGGAACATTGAAAACTTTCTGTATTTGTCTGTATTGAAGATTTTGTCAAAAATTTACGTAAAGAATATGGTTGAAGAAAGTATTTTATATGAGCGCAAGGTAAGGAATGGTTTTGCAAATATAAGGTAAACTCATACTCTCTAATACATTGATTTCGGGAGCCTTATTATTTTTTTTTCTTTTTTATAACTTTCACAAACTTTCTGGAGAATCTCTTATTTTTTAAGGAATCAGCCTTTTCAAATTTACACATATTCTTGGGGTCCTTTTTATTTTGTAGCAATTAACGTATGCATTAAAAAAAAGGACGGATTTTAGCGATTCTGCATGTGATTACCCTGTCACCAAGGTGAATCCGCCTGTGTATCGCCAATCGTAGCAACCCTGTTTTGTACAGAAAAAAATGACAGCGTTTTCAATCACGCAAATGGAGCGGCTGAAGGTGCTGGTGAAAAACATCTTTTCAGCAAAGCGTGACGTCGTGTTCATAATGGATGATGAGACCTACTTGAACGTAAAGACTGGCAGAAGACTTGATACTTTACGTCCTCACTAAGGAGGTGAGCGTTGACGAAGAAGGTCTTTCGGTGGCTAATCAGCGAGAAGGGAATGTACAAGTCGCTTCTCTTTCCATCGTGGCTTGCGGTGAACGGGGAGATATACAGTACGAAGTGCCTGCCGAAAGTTACCTCCTTTATTAAGAAGTATCACACGAAGGAGAACGTGATCTTTTATGCGGACCTGACCTCGGCCCGTTATGCCTAAAGATCACGGGAGGAGATGGATCGACTGAAGATAAACGTTGTTTTGAAGACCGCCAATAGTCTCAACGTCCCTAAGCTGCGACCGATAGAAAATGTTTGGTCGAACCTCAAATTGAGGATCTACTGCAATTATTTCGTGGCCAAAACGCAGAAGCCAAGGATCTAGAAAGAGCTGCCGAAATCCAGCTTTTTTATAGGTCATGGATTAGGTTTCGGTCCACTGCTGTACTGAGCGCCGAATCACTTTTGTAGGAAGTTCAATTATCGTATTATGTATCGAAAATTGGTTCCATTGAATTACCTTTTGTAGTTTTTTTTTGTATCGCCATTCGAAAATAGTAAATTTTTTTTTAAATGCATACGATATCTGAAATTTAAAAAAAAGACTGAAGTTCGTTAAAATTATGTAACTTACTTAAGTCTTTTTGTTTTCATTCTCAGAATGGTAATCGAAGACTTCTTAAAAGTTTTTGAAAACTTAAGCCCATTTGATTCTTTACTTGAACTCATTTACAAAACCTTTCGTAACTATGCTTCGTATTTTATTTTATTTTTGAAAATTTATATAATTATCTTAAGTCCTCCCAAGTTCAACTTTTATTTGGTTAAAGTTTTTTCGTATTCCTTTGCTTTTATTTAGTAATTTTAATTAAGTAACATATTAAATAATTCATTCAATAAATTCCAAATAATGCAGGGAAAACTTGCCAACAGATGTCGGAAGCACATTCTACTATTAAAAATCATGATTCACAAGATAATATCAGTAAGGTTCTACAGTATTACATTACTTCAAGAATGTTCCCAAAAATGCTTCCATGCTTATAAAAATTAACTTTTTTTAAACTAAATTCAGTTTTTGTCAAATATTATTGAACATCTGATAAATTCCGCAGATCTTTAAGCATGTTTTTTTTTAATTACTAGATTTCTAAAGTTAGTAGACATCATTAAAAGTTCTTTGAAAATAATATTATATCCGCCACATTCCAAACAAAATCTTCACTTCTTGATTGTTTGATAAGTTTCCTGGATTTTTATGGGATTTTCCAGTAGAATAAATGGACTTAAAGTAAATGCGAAGGAGTCTTTAAAACGAATAAACTGTAAATGTAGATTTGCAAACAATATTCTCGGTGCAACTGAATAACTCTCAAATCTTCAGTTCGCTATCAATAAAAGATATGGCGAAGCTCAAAAAACTTTTCGCAAATTTCCAACATATTAAAAATGATGACTTAACTTAAGGTCTATTTCGTTTACAAGGAGCTTCAGAACAAGGTCCTGCAACTTCTGATAACATTAACAGTTTTCAGAGATACTTTTTATAAACACAGAATGCTTGTGGTAAATAAACAAAGCATGCCAACTTTATATGGAAAATACAATCGTTTCAGAATCATTTTCATCTTATTGATGAATATCAATGTCTGTAAAAATCTGTAACTTTATCACTATATCTGTATAATGTCTGTAATCTGTATGAGCTCTGTATGCATGATCAAATGTCTGTATAAATACTGACATGTCTGTATATCTGGCATCCCTTCCGTCCGGCCCCCAAAAAAACCCCCCTTTTTTTCCCCCCAAACCCACATATTTTTCTCCCCCTCCCAACCCTAAAAACACCGGAAATTTCTAACACCACCTTTTTTCCCCCCAAATCCCCCTTCCCCTAAAAACCCCCCAAATTTTTATTATTTTTTTCCCCAAAATTTCCTGGCACTAATTTTCCCCTTTTTTTACTAAAAAAATTTTGATACATTTTCCAGGTAAAAGTTACGTAAATTTCCCCGTGAAACTACGTGTCGATTTTTTCGAGTGTGGGAATGTCTTCATCAGCTCCTTCTCACATCTAGGCTTGTTGCCAGAATGTGATGTTAAACATTGAGTTAAAAGTTATTTCATGCATAGATGATCTTCTTTTTTTTTAATTAGTTCGTTTATTTGTTAGGCTCAGACGTGTGTTACACTTTGCGGAGCCGATAATCAATATTGTTATTTACAATGCATTGCTTTTTGGTGTAAGTAAGTGGGATGTCAATTACTCGAGGCTGGCTCGAGGTTAATGGGTTACATCATCGTTTGGAAAGGGCTAGGCAGGTAAGGTTATTTAAGTTAACAGATACTGCTCATGATGAGCGATGTTATCATAACCGGTTCCGCACCTACATAAATTGCTATCGAACAGGTTAATTCTGTAGAGATGTGCGTCTAGCGAGTAGTGGTTGGACATAAGTTTTGACATCACACGAATTAAACCCCGACTTATATCCAGACCTTTGAACCACGATCTCCTAGAAATATTTTGAATTATGGAATGTAACCACCGCCCAAGAGAATTACTTGTCCAATCTTTTTGCCAACTTTGTAGAGAACTCTGACGTACTAATGGGAAAAAATCAACATGTGAAATTCCCACCTTTGCTAGAGAGCCCGCCTTCTCATTGCCTGGAATTGAGCAATGTGAGGGGACCCATGCAAAGGTAATTCTAAATGATCTTTCGACCAACGCACACATCTGCTCCCTTATTTTTGAAAGAAAGTAAGATGAGTGCCTCACTATTTTCATCGACCGGAGGGCCTCAATAGAACTGAGACTATCCGAGAAGATGAAATAATGGTCTATGGGCATGTCGGAAATTATCCCCAATGCGAAATAGATTGCAGCCAGCTCAGCAACATATACGGAACAAGGTTCCTGAAGTTTCCGGAAGGCAGATGAGTGATCACAGTAGACACCGAAACCAGTGGATCCATCAATGCGCGACCCATCAGTGAAAAATCTTCTATTGCAACTGACATGTTGGTACTTTCAATAAAAATATGGGGAATTAAAATAGGTCGAAGTTGACCTGGAACTCCTTGAATAGCCTGTCTCATGGAGAGATCATAATCAATGGAGGAACTGTGATAAGGAAAGCGTACACTAGGAGAGTTATAGCATGGAAGACTAATATCGGATTACATATAGTTAATATAGATTCGCAAGAATCTAGACTGGATACTCAATTCGAGCATTTCTTCGAAGTTTTCAATCACAAGGTTGTTACTGATTCCATACTTGATCAGTATTCTAGATGAGAGCTTCCAGAAGCGGTTCTGTAAGGGTTTCAATCCTGCCAGAACCTCCAGGCTCATATTGTGCGTTGAATGCATACAGCCAAGGGCAATACGTAAACAACGATATTGAATGCGTTCCAATTTAATGAGGTGGCTGTTTCTTGCCGAGAGGAAGCAAAAAGAGCCATATTCGAGAACTGAAAGAATAGTTGTTTTATAAAGCTTAATGAGGTCTTCCGGGTGAGTACCCCACCATGTCCCGGAAACGGATCAAAGAAAATTGATCCTTTGTTGACATTTCTGTTTTAAATACGCAATGTGAGTACTCCAAGTGCATTTCCGGAGCAATTTGCGATTTGGGCGAACATGCAGAATGTAAACAAACGGGAAATGATGATTGTAATATTGCAAGTAGAATTTCAAACCGTAATTTCCAAATTAACGAATAAATTCAAATACAATCTAGCATACAGACAGAGAACAAAGCTAGTTTTTGATTCATATATAATACTGATGGAAATTCGTTCGTTTTTCATTGAAATTTGCAATTTTTTATATTCGCCTGTCAATACTAGGATGTTTGATTACGCCATTTTCAATGTTGGCCCCACAATACTGGAAATAAAAGTATCGCCCCATACTATTCGCCTATTGTTGACATTTTGACAGGTTTCGCCCTCCACTTTTCGCCGTTGTTTTGGTTATTTTATCAGTATCGCCTTTTACTTTACGCCATGTATATAATGTGATTTAAATTACGCCTTTCACTTTGTCAACAGTCAATATGGCGTAAATCGCAGATTGAATTGTTTTGAATACGAAATAAATCTACGCCCTTTGCAAAAACAATATTTAATGAATAAAATTAAAGCACAACCAGGACAAAAAGGTCAAAACTCATGATTTAGTTGTAGTAATTATGCAATGCATTGAAAAAACATTTTGTTTATATTTTGCATGTACGCCCTAATCGCGAATTGCTCCGGATTTCGAATCAAACATGACACCAAGATATTTGAAGGTCAAAGATTGGGTTATGTCTCTTCCCAACAGCTTGAGACGCAGTTGGGCTGGGAACCGCTTTCTAGTAAACACTACCAATTTAGCTTTTCGCGGTGAAAACTCGATCTCCGAATTTCTGGCCCAAATGGACAGATTATCTAGGGAATTTTGCAATGGACTTTGTAAGATTTCCGCGCGTGGACCTCTTAAGGAGATCACAGCATCGTCTGCAAGTTGTCTTAGCGTGCTTCTATTTTCCAAGTAGTTATCAATATCTTTAACATAAAAATTATAAAGCATGCGAGTTAGACATGAGCATTGGGGTAAGCTCATGTAGCTAATTCTGGAAGCTGTCAATTGGCCTAGATTGGAGGTAATTTTTTTTCTGACAGTAAATTATACAGAACATTATTTAAAATTCCTGGTTAACCACTACTGTGCAGACTATCTTCCAGTATATCTATGAAACTGAATCAAATGCGCCCTTAATATCCAGAATTACTGAAGCCAATTGCTCCTTGTGTGATGAAAGAATGAAAGCAACGCTAAACAATCGTTTGTTCCTTTGCTCTTTCGGAAACTAAACTGCGTATTTGATAGCAGGTTATTTGATTCAACTCAAGGGTCAAGGCTTGATAGGATTATTTTTTCTAATAATTTCCTTAAACATGATAGCATAGAGATCGGACGATACTTAGATGATCTGAAATTACTATTTATTTAATGTTTCTTCCAATGTTTGATGTTGATCTATGCTTATGATTACATATATTGTCCATCATATGGCACTATCACATGCGATGAAAAAATATGTTTCGGAGCAGTAAAAAAATACTCAACGATAAACATTCCTTCGCTGTTGAGCGGCAACTATGGCACCACTGTTGCGTTTGACTGTGCTCATTTTTCCTCTCTTTTTTTGCAGCCATGGCTACAGCGCACCGGTATTGTAACGTGCAGCCTTCACACATATGCACGGAATCGCACTCAACCATACAATATTGTTAGTTTATGTACGGATTGCGGAGCTGAATAAAATATTTTCATGTTTTTAGCATGCTTTTAATAAGTCCAACAATCAATATGCAACTAGCGATTTGAAATTGGTTCACTGTTGTAGAACCCCTTGTTCCGAAGTACACCTTGAAGCCAGCACCTAACTATACATATTTGCGCCTTTGTTTTGATTTTGACAGAATATTTGAGAGTGTGTTCGTGTGAGTTCATTATTAGGGGCGTATTATGAAGCTTGGGACCGAGCTTGGGACCGATGTGCTAGTACTGACTGAGCCAAGAAAAAAATCGTATTTGTTCGGGACCTACTGGTCTTAGAGTTAGTCTATGATAAGTCCCTGCAATAGGAGACTTTATTCCATCGCTATGAATTTTTTTAAGTCTAATGCTCGTTTCTGAAAGTAAGTTCCGATAGATAAGAAGTAAGCAGATGAATTAACGTCCGAATATTGGCAGTTATATTTATAGATTACTTAAAGCGTCATCAAATATCCTAGTTGATGAATGAACTGCCTAAAACTCGTCCCGTACCCTATATTAGTCCCTCTGTGAATTTTGTATCGCGCCACTTACTATGCAAATGACGGTTGTGTTGTTTTTATTTCGAACCCATGTGTTGAATGTATTTACGGAACATTCATCAGGTATGTTTTTAGGGTGGATGGGAAGGGTTGCATAAAAAATCTAACCGTAGAGAGGTTGATGAAAATGGTCATTTTCTGCATGGCGTACTTAATGGACGTTCTCTCATTTGTTTCATTTCGACATCGTTTGCCTCCTCCATGTGACTACCGGCAGAAATGACTGCCATTGGTTAATTGCTGACCAGCTTACAGCAAATCGAGCACTTACTGAAAATCAGCAACTGCTGTCGTTGATTGCTGGAATTCAGCAACCGCCAATCAAATTGCTGAACACGCAGTAAAACCGTAGCAATCCTTGAACTTTTATGCCGCGAACTGCCAAACTTCAAAATCAAAAAGCGCATTTGGACAGCGTTCGTGAGTGTTTTAAATTGTAAGTTTTGCACGTTTAAGTGATCACAGATGCACTATAAGATATCAGGCGGACGAAAATCGGAAAAGTGACCTTCACCAAAACTTTTTTTTCAATTTTTTTATCAAAAGTAAACATATAAATTAAGAAAACTTCAAAGTTTCAAGCCTCTAGCACTTTTCATTCCTGAGATATTAGATGTCAAAGTTGTAAGTTAGCGAAAAAACGTACTTTTCGCCGAAAAAATACGCTTTATCTCAAGTTAAATGTTTTTATGAGATAACCCCTAGCTCACTATACATGATTGAAAAGGTAACAAAACTAGCTTTAAAAAATAATAATACGATAGGTTGTCATTCAGAAATAAAATCAAAAAAATCTTTAAGAGAAGAAAAAACATTAAAAAATTAGAAATTTCAACTTTGTTGATCAGCAACTTTTTTCCCCGCATATCCCCGCATAACCCAGCAGCTCTGAATCAAGTGTGGGATGTATAATAACAAATTACGAAGGAAAACTCTGCGCAAACTTGCGCCATTTTGAAATCAGGCGGTTTGAAAATATGACCACTTTGGTGCAATTCCATTATTTTAGGTTGATGAAAGCGTATTTACTTTTTTGGGTGATTTTGGTAATTTCTGGCGATGGTTTAACCAAAATAATTTATAAATTAACACTTTACAGAAAATTTCGACCATTTTTTGAAAAGGGCTGAACCTTTTTTAAATTTAAAATTATTAAAAATATGTTTAAAACAGTTTCTGCTATAATTGGTTATAAATAATAAAATCGGTATTATTATCATCGCATACAAGGGCTTCTTCATGTTAACATGTTTTCCAATGTAAGTTTAAAGTTTACGTTCTTTTTGTTATTTTGTCTTGTTTTTGAATAATGTGTTTCCTGAATTTTTGCTGGTGTTGCTTTATTAATTTTCGTAAATTCGTTAATTCGTACCTACGTGTATGTGGACCTTGCTGCCATCGACTCGCTTAGGTACTCAATGTTTGAGGCTCATGGTAAGTACCTAGAGTACGATTTATTTCCAGGAGTGGTATTTATACTGACAGTGTATTATTTGAAATCCCATAAACTACGGTTGAGTGCAAGTGTAAAAATGGATAATAGAGTTATAATTTCGTTGTTTGATTCATAATTGACGCATAATGCGAATGTTGAAAGAGCTTTTAAATTTATTTGTGAAAACTATCCTATATCGGAGGAAAAACGTGAACGTCTCCAGGATAAACTCTATAGGACCGCTTGTAAATACAAGCTAAAGTGGAATGAAGCTCAACGAAAACAGGAAAGATTCGAGGCATATTCTCGGGATTGGATAAATGGAGACTTCGGCATTGCGGAGTTCATCGAACAAGAACAAGATGCTCCTTCAACCTCGGCGTCATCTGCAAAGCGTGGGAGACCCTCAAAACCTTTTGCTGATCTGAGCGAAAGAGGAAAACGACGTGTCATTGACAACGAAAGCTTGGATCACAAAGTAGACAGCATCGAAAAGGCTCTAGTAATGGCGAGAAGGACAGCTTATAATAGGAAAGAGATAAATTTAGTTAAAGTCATCGGCCTTATTCTAAGAAATCGAGGAGATTCTAGAAAAATGTTGTCGCAATTAACTGATCAACGTGGAATGATGTCACCCGAGGAAGCTTTTAGTTTTTTCACCGAAGCTGGATTTAGTCGATTCCAATACGAACTAATACACAGAGAATCACCGTCACGATTTCCACCTTACCTTCGGGGAAGTAAAAAATAAAAGCGCACCTCCCAACGAGTTCATCGAAGCAACCGCTTCAAAAATTAGAGTAAAACTGCAGGCGCTTCTGGACAATACAGTGCATCGAATCGTGAAAATAATCGACGCAGAGCTGAACGAGTACATGGATTCTAACGAGCTGGATAGTGCTGAACTAATTCTATTATGTAGTTGGGGTATGGATGGCTCAACCGGGTATTCTCAGTACCACCAGAAGCTGCCAGAAGGATGTCAGAATGATTCTGATGTATTTTCATCAACACTTACTCCAATTCAGTTATTCATGCATAATGATCGAAAAATGATTATGTGGTTCAATGCTATGCCTCAAAGTATTCGATTTTGTAGGCCCATAATCCTTGAATTTATCAAAGAGAGTAAGGAGGTAATTCTTGCCACAAAAAATGACATTGAAAAAGAAATGAATGAATTGACGCCAGTGAAGGTCGAGCTTTTAAATGACAAAATAATTCTTGTTGATTTTGATTTTGTACTTAGCATGATAGATGGAAAAGTCCTCACGTATATTACAGGAAGTTCATCAATGCAAATTTGCCAATCTGTGGAGCAAAGCCTAATGTAATGAACAGTAAAGAAAAGTTTGAAGAAGGATTTTTAACAAACGAAGATGCTCTACATTACGGTATATCTCCACTTCATGCTTGGATTCGATTTTTCGAATGCCTTTTGCATATTGCATATAGAATGGATTTTAAAAAATGGCAGGTTTCACAGCCATTTAAAGAATTATACGAACAAAGAAAAAAACTGATAACGAAACAGCTTCATGAGCATTTTGGAGTCAGAGTAGATCAACCAAGATCTGGTGGTGCAGGTACAAGTACTACAGGTAACGTTTGTCGACGAACATTTTCAAATCCTCAGCTTTTAAGCAGAATTCTGAACATCGACGAAGAATTGATTGTGAGGTTTAGAAATATTTTAATTGCTATCAACTGTCAAGACCCAATAAACCCCGAAAAAATAGATTCGTATTGCAAGGATACCTACCGACTTTATCTGGAATTGTACGATTGGTATAAAATTCCTGCAACTGTGCATAAAGTACTCGCTCATGCCGGAGAAATTATTATGCATTCTCCAGCGCCGCTTGGTATATTAGCAGAAGAGGCAGCAGAAAGCCAGCACAAACAGTTAAAGAAATACCGAACCCATCATGCTAGAAAGCGCTCAAGGCTGGACAACTTACATGATGTCTTCATTCGTGCCATGAATGAATCAGACCCATTCATCAGCTCACTTTGGATGGAGAAAAGACGACAAAAAAAAAAATGTTCTAGATTATCCAGATATCGTGAAAAGTTTTTGATTTTTGAAGATTCTGAAACACGTTCAACATCCGACACCGATAACTGCGATGCGTTGGAGGAACTTATGAAAGCTGTCGATGAAGTTGATGAGGATTTTGTTTGTGATGAAACAGAAACATAGTAAGATTAATGCAAATCGACAAAAAAAAATATTGGAGTTGTTATTGTATATTCGCTTTGTGAAAATATATATGTATTTCTACCCTTATGTAAATAAATAAACTGAAGCAGATTATGAATTTTTTGTTGTTGCGTGTTCTATACAAAGAAGTCATCTATTAATTTTGCTGGGGCAGACGGATAAAGGGATCTTGTGTTTTCTTACGCGTCATGAAACGTTTATCAGGTTTATTCGTAAAAATCATACAAGGGGAAGGCAGTATGGAACAATTTCGAAAAATAAATTACGTTATTGATGGTTGGACCGAAAATCAATTCTTATTATTGCCGTTTCAGAGAAAAAATTGCATCAGGCGTCAGATTCAAATACCCGAAACTGACAATCGTCACTGACAACCACAGCTATTTTGTTCAGCGATTACCTTGTACCTATGCATCGAGTTTGCTTGGTAATATTCAAATCATTGAAGGAAGCAACAGCTGCGGATGCTGCTTCTTCTTCTTTCTGAATATTCTATGCATGCTAAGTTTTCTGTGAAATAGCAATATCTCTGTTTGGGACCATCCACAAATGACGTAGCATAATATTGATCATTTCCAGACCTACTTCGTAGCATATTATGCCATACATAATACATGGTACGTTTCTATTTCTGAGCCCCCCTCCCATAATATATCACGTAATTTGTGGATGTTCCCTTAGAAAGATTGAAATATTATTATCATGATTTATCCTTTGAAATTAGAGTTTTAGTCACATCCGTTTTCAAGATATTATAGTTTTTTTTTAAATCAATGGAAAGTTAAGCCCTTTTGAAAAGTTAATCCCGAAATGTTAAAAAAAGTATATTAACAACATATTTTGATAACATCAACCAAAGAAAACTCTACAAAACAAGAAAAAATGATCAAAATATTTTCGTCCGCCTGCTTGTATGGAAATCGCCCATAGTGAGATGTCGTGCTAAAAACCGCAATACCTGAGTTTGGACTATGAGAGCCTCCGAGGTAAGATTTTGTTTTATTTATTGAAAAGCAGAACACAAAAAGAGCACGATGGTGGATGTGTTTCTGTATTTTTGCGATTGCTTGAAACGCAACCATCATACACAAGTGGGTGTACACTCCGTGTCATAACTGTAGAACCAGTAATTTTATTGATGTTTTTGCAAGTGTTTTTGAGTAATAAAAGAGAATACATATTGGAAATGAAGTGCAAAGGATTGGTTATGGTGTTTATCTATGTCTAGAAGAATGTTTATATAACTTGGATTGTTCTGGTAAGTTACTCAATAATGTAAACAAAAAGCTGTGTTTCATAACTATAAAACCAGACGTAAAATTAATTTTCTCCAAAAAGTTTACATCGATTTTGCATTGATTGCAGCATGTTAGTAATGTGTAGGACATTCTTTGTTCTAAATCTGTTCAAACAACCTATTTGGCATACTTTCAACCAGGCGGCGACATGTAGATACTTGTATCTCGTTCCACGCTGATGAGATTGATTCTTTGAGCTCTAGCACATTCCCGTACTGCTTGTTGTCTGCATACACTGTACGTACCATCAGTCCCCACAAGTTTTCGATCGGATTCTGATCTGGAAAACAAGCTGGCCACTCCATAACTTGAATTTTTATGTTCAGATAACCACGCCATGGACACTCGGCTTTTCTGAACTGATGCGTTATCTTGTTGGAATACCCAATTACCACGATGGTTTTGCTGCTAGAATGGTAGCAAATGGTTTTGAAGCATCTCGATGTACTCCTGGCTGTTCATTCTTGTTGACGGAAAAGCAATCTGCACCACTCCCTTTTGAAAAAATGCCCCCCAAACCATCAAACTGCCCCCTCCAAAGTAGCGAGATGAAAAGTAACGTGGCTCTTTCCGTAAATCTCTCCAGTACGAAAAGATTCCATTTGGTCTATCGAGATTAAATTTCTTCTCATCAGAAAAGATAACCTGAAACATTAAACTACTTTAAAAAAATGTCAATCATGAATCAACATGATTACACACTTTACTCCAATCTCTACGCATGTTGGCACGGGCGAATTCAAGTCGGTTTGCTCTATGACGGGGCAAAAGTCAAGGTGCCTGCTTCAGTCTTTGTCGCCGAATGTTTGGAAGGTATTTCAAAGTTCGGTAGACTGTTGAACGTGAAACGTCAAGCATAAGGTCAGTTTATCTGGTTCAGACTTTTGAGTGAGTTGCTTGCAGTGTTGATAATTGTGCGTTGACATCTTTTTGACAACTTTTTCTTGACTCCACCATTCTTATTTTTTTTCCATATCCATCAGGATTTTTCAAAATAAAAAAACAAAACAACATGATGAGATCTCTTCAAACGACGAGCGATTTCGCGAAAACTGATATCACAATCACGATAAATCTTCCCTTTTTCCTGCACTGACAAATAAGTTTCACGCGGCAATTTAGAGCTTATACAAAACACGTCATAACACGTTGAACTGAGCTGCAGTTGAAGCGAGTGGCTTTATTCAGGTATTGGTTCTATAGTTGTGAAACAGCAAATTTTCAAAATTTGTCTTTTGCTATGGACGAATCCAGGTTGGAAAAAGAAGAAGACTCCGAGTGGTGATAAATCTGACAGCTCCCATGTTAAAGTATAGGACGAAACTTTTAAAATGCTTCTAGAAAATTCAAATGAAATTCTAATTAAAAGCGGTTTGTTGTATGATGTAACAGGGAACAGGTAACAGGGATCTCAGAGGGTTCTAGTAGCCCTTTGCTGAAGAACTTAACTCTTTTTTTAGAGATTGTCGGGCCTTATGCCACTAAGGGTCTGTTCATTAACCACGTAGACTAATTTTTGAAAATCTCAGACTCCTCTCCCCCGACGTAGACTTTTCTCCATACATTTTTTCTTGAAATTTTGTATGGAGCGTAGACTTTAGTCAAACCCCCTCCCCCCAAAAAAGTCTACGTGGTTTATGAATAGCCCCTAACAAGTGTTCCGAGTCTTCTTAATCTATGTCACAAAATCGACATGATTCATCTTAAAGTTTTCCTATCAGCTTCAAGTGATATCGGCTCGGACAGTGACCAGTTAAATCTGTTCTGGTAAGATCAAGTAATTTGCGAGTCATTGAAATGTTTGGAGTGATGAACCGCTTTGATTGCCTAGCTATGAAAGTTTTGTTCCAGTTTGCCTCCACTTTCAAGCATTCCCAGGCATTCATCTCCATTCTAAGTGAAGAAGCAGATAAACCACAAAGGATCCAGGTCCTACGAACTGATGAGACGATCCGAGTCTTGCTTGTTCATCAGCTCTCTCGTTTTTATCAATTCCGCAATGGCCAGGAACCCAGTACAAATTGACTTGATTACTAAAATACAACTGTTGGAGTGATTGAACACATTCCCAAACATGCTTAGAATTCCATGTTGCTGACTTTAAAGCATTTAGAGCTGCTTGACTGTCCGACATAATGCGTATATTTGAATATCTATAGTTTCTGCGTAAGCATAAAACAGAACACTCCAGAATTGCTAGAATTTCAGCTTGGAATATAGTTGGTCACTTACCCATTGACATTAATACATGGTGAACTCGTCCATTTTTATGGTTATTGTAACCATTATATGCAATATTCATCTTTACCATGATTTAATTGTCGGTATAACGATAGAACTTTTCTCAGAGTAGGTGGATTTTCTATGAACTGTCAATGAATGCTTTGTTAACATTTGGTAAAGAGTCGGTGTATTGAGACTCGTGCCAAGAGTGAAGTCGAATCTACCTAATGAACTGTCAAACCAGCTACAAGAAAAATAAACAAGCAAGGAACCACCTGTAGAAAACCGTTTGCAATAGAACCAGTGTTTGAAAAAATTGACAGCCCGAAATGAGTGCGAAAAACAACATTATTCAATTCTTTGGTCTTTGTTGAACACACGAATTACTAATAAAGAGAAGAGGCAATGAACGAACGAACACAAGCATTCGGTCCTCTCCAAAAAAGGTGACTCGCACCGATTGCCTTCATTCACACAGGATGCTACCGACACATTTTCTTAAACAGATCTTCGGCTTAATCAGTCAAAACAAAAAGAGGAGAGCAACACAAAACACAATAATCGCAAACATTCTGACGGAGTGACTGAATGTGTTCTTGCTAGCACCGAATTTTGGCTCTTCTGAACATTCAGTTTTGCACCGAATCGGTGAATGACGAAATGGATGTTGGATAAATTCACGGGATACTGCTTATTGAATTAGAATGTTTCGCCCAATGAATAGAACCATACGTTGTTGTAGTGTTTGGCTCTGGAAGTACCAGCACATCTATCCCAAGCTCGGCCCCAAGGTTAAAAATTCACCCCCAATAACATAACTCACACGAACACACCCGCAAATATTCTGTAAAAATAACCCAGCGAATCAAAACAAAAATAAAGCTTCTAGTACCGAAAAGCGTAAGAATGTATTGTATTGCAAGGTTTACTTCAGATCAAGGGGTTCTACAACAGTGAACCAGTTTCAAATCGCTAGTTTCATATTGATTGTTGGTACAGTGGTGGTTAAAAACGCACAATAGGGGGAGTGGCAAGTTTCGGACTTGGACCAAAATCTATACATCAACACCTTAACCAACAAACAATAGGATACTAGTGATTCTAGATTGGCTCACTGCTTTAGAATCCCATCGGTCCCAAGTACAACATAGTGTACCTCATTATTTCGCTTTTTGGTACAAGAACCTTTGTTTTTGTTTTGTTTCGCTGGGTTATTTTGACAGAATATTTGAAGGAGTACTCGTTGGGAGTTCTGTTTTAAGGGGTGAATCATAAAGCTTGGGATTGCTGCAACTATCGTGCAATTACGCTACTGAGCGCCGCCTACAAGTTGTACTCCCAAATTCAATGCTGTCGTCTGTTACCAATTACAAAAGAGTTCGTGGGGCAGTATCAAGCGGAATTTGAAGGTGCCCGCGCTACTATGGACCAGATTTTCGCAATTTAGGAAGTGCTGCAGAAATGTTGCGAATATAACGTACCCACGTTATAGCAGATCATACACGAATATGGATTTCCAGACAAACTGACGCGGTTAGTCAAAGCAACGATGTATCGAGTGGTGTGTGTCGTCTGAGTCTTAGGGGCACTCTCGAGTCCCTTTGAATCTCGAAAAGGTGTGATTCGAAAAACGGGGATAGACACGAGTAGTACGATCTTCAGGAAGTCTATGCAACGATGTTGATAACGTCGCACGTAACTTTGAGACGATGGCGGAAACGCACATTAAACTAAAGGCTGAAGCTAGTAGAATTGGGCTGGTCATTAATGCGTTAGAAACAAAATACATGAGCGGAAGAGGCTCACGAGAAGACCAAGTTAGCCTCCCCCTACGAGTTCAGATCTCTGATGATGAAATCGAGGAGGTAGGCGAATTCGAATATCTGGGCTCATTGGTGACCGCCGATAAAGACACCAGCAGAGACATACAAAGGCGCATTATGGCTGGCAATCGTGCTGACCTAGGACTCCGAAGGACGCTAAGACCGAACAAAATTCGCCGAACTACAAAGTTGATCACCTACAAGACACTAATTAGACCAGGCTACGAATCATGGATTTTGCTCGAGGAGAACCACACGCCCGATCTACGGTAGAGTGCAGATGGAAGACGGAACGTGAAGGAGGCGAATTAACCACAATTTGCATCAGTTGCTGCGAGAACCTGCCATCGTACACACCAATATGATAGTGCCAAATGATGGGCAATATAATAGCGAACATAGATGAACCTCAAATGACAGGAAGAACGTGAAATAAATCGTAATTTAGGATCATCTAAATTTCAACTTAACATTCAACATCACTTTCCCTCTCGTGGGTCAAATTTTTCACCCTGTCGACGGTGAGAGGGCTTATCTCATGCTATAAACATGCATGTGAGACCAAGAATTTGACCAGTAGTGAAAGTATCACATATTCTGCACATTAATTTCACTGCCACATCGTAGAACGTTTATATGAAGGCACTAACATCAGGTGTGATACTGGTGGGTTATGCCTCAATTCACTCTTAGACTTCTTACTTTCCATCAAAGGGAAACGACTAAGCACAATGTCGAAATGAAGCACATAGTCACAGAAAAGTGTTACTTTAGACTGACGATGACAAGCATGTTTATTAGAGATAGAACGCGGAGGGCCCGCTTAGGAAGCACGAGCAGTAGATTAAACCTTTCCAAGTAGTTCATTTCTACAACAGTGCCGCTCAGTGAGGGTCTAGTATTTGATTTACTTTAGAAGGGGGAGGGGGATGTTTTAATCACGGTAGTTCCATTTCAAGTCCGGTTCAGTTCCATATTCCGTTTCGATTCTGTTTCGACTCCATTTCGGTTCTATTTCGGTTTCGTTTTGGTTTCGCTTTGGTTTCGTTTCGATTCCATGTCAATTCCATTACAATTCCATTTCGGTTCTATTTCAGTTCCATTTCGAATCCGTTTTGCATCCATTTCAATTCCATTTTGTTTTTGTTTCGGTTACATTTCAGTGTAACTTTAACACAAGTTCAATTCAATGTCAATCAACTAATCACGGTTTCATTTATTTTTTTCTCCTCTGGTTTCAATGTCTACTACGTACACCTGAGTAACTGTGAGGCAACGAGTGTTCATTCCGGGTTTCAAGAGTCGAATGCTGCCCAAGTCAAACTCAAATCAGGAAGTATCATGGAAACCGTAAACCGTATGTAATGAGAAAAAAGATCGTATGTATGTTGAATTGGAACTGTACAGGCTGGATAATCATAAAACTAAGGTAAATTCTAAGGTAAATAAAACTAAATAGCTCGAGACCATTAACATAAGACAACCTGACTGACTGACTCCATAACACACTTTAAGATGGAAGCTCATTACATACTAATTCAAACTTTTAGGATTATTATTAGAAGGCACCGTAGTGCTGTGAATAGCCAACATAGGCGCACCATTGCCATTGAGGGTTGTCTTGAAATATCATTCGCTGTATGAATAATAAATATTATGCAGACTCTTGTTGCAGTACTTCTTGGGGTTGACTTTAGTACTACTAGTTGTCAACATATTCTGCATCCAAGGCCTGAATGTCTCTCTAAGAATTATTGTTTGGAAATTTACATGCCTTTTTGAAATCTAGTTACTACTGCATACGGCCTGGAGATCACTTCAGCACTGGAGGCTATTAACTTAGACGGCACTTTGCCCCGGATTATCATCTCTAGGAAACATTAGAAATCATCTAACAAAGCTCGTGACATCTAGGATAGGGTATTATTTTGAGGTTCCATTTTACGACTGCATAACAAAACATCATCGCGGGAAAATTGAAACAGAAATTTTGAAAAACACTACGGTCCAATACTAATTACTTAAACTAGTGCTCAAGCGGCCAACATAGGCTAGTGCTTCTAAGATATTGGCTGTAGTAGAGGTGACGTTGAGAAAGGTTCTAGTCTTGACAACCAGCTTGTCCAGCTAGAGACTTTAAAAAAAAAGAAAAGAAAAAAAACTTCACTTTCTGGTCACACGCCTACCTCCTAGTAGGAGCTGATTAAAACATTCCCTCTGGTGCACGTGAGCAAATGCAAAATACGCAGAAGCAAAAGTTGAGCAAACTACTTCAGTAGAAAGCTTCAAAATGAGAGTAATTAATTGGTAGTCAATCATGATTCTTACATTGAATCATTAGTCCAATAGATAAAGGTTGAGTTCGTATCATTGATTGTGAAATAATTGAGAAAACATATGAGTTTTAGATCTATTTCATAACAACTGATGAAAACAGTCACTGTACTGGTTGACGTAGACTTGACAACTGTATGTGAAGTACATTTGTTACATTTTCAGCGCAATTAAAGTACTTTTAAGTTCTATAAGTGAAGTAACAACATTTTATTTACAATCATTCTCATTTACAAATTCATGAATTACGACATTAGTTACATTAATCTCTCACTAATAAGCTTTGAGGATCGTAGTTGAAGATTTCTGTGTGTTTCATGTTATTGAAAACAACCTACTAATCTTATGAGGCTTTAAACTAGATCTAAAAAACCGAGGGCACACTATAAATCAGACTGGTGCGTTGGATAGAATGTACAAACATGGTACTTAATGGAGTTTTGAAGTTGTAATGATTGTAATAAAAAAACTGTTGTTGTACTGAATATACTTGAAAGTACTTAAGATGCAATGAATGGTACTGAAAATTTTATAAGTGTACTTTAATTACCAAGTTTCGGCTGTAGTTAATGGAATTAAAAAATATGTTCAGTTTAATTAATGTACTGAAAGTTGTTCTCAATGTAATTAATTTTCCCTGCGTCGGTTCGAAAAATTTCTCCACCATGGCATCGCATGGCTATGGTGCACCATAGCTAATGAGGTACCATGCTTCTCCATGAACTCTCATTTATCCACGCCTAAGCTTGTTCATTTATTACTGATTGTGCCCTTGTTTGAATGTAAACGTCCCCGTGTGAGCGGCGTCAAAGAACCGACACACTCTTCGAGCTATTTGTAGAAGACTCAGATTGTTTTGGGACCATGCAAGTGCAATTGTGCTTCGTAAAAATAGGATTCTCAAGGCGAAACCCCTCCTGACATTATCCCGAAATGACCATGTTTAGAATTCCTCAACACAACGTTTTCTCATATCCATTACTCTTCTCTGGAAGGACACGCTGACTAAGTGGAGGTCACAAAGCATGCTTCGACTTTGGAGTCACTATTCATCCCCACCGAGTCCAAATTTTATCGAATTCCAAAGTACCTACTTGACTAGCTTCCATGGCGACAAACTTTACAAATTTCCTTAATCACTCAACTTGTTTGCCAACTTCCTAGGTAGGTAAATACACCCCGATCGAACCAATTGTTCCAGCTAAAGCAATTTTCATCCAATAGCATCCGACTAACCTTCCCTCCCCCTCGCAATCGCGTGGATTACTTTAATCCCCATTCACCCCAGCAGCAGCGACGCGATGTCTTTCAATCAATTTCTTCGCAAAAATCCGTCGGAAAATGCCATCTGTCATCACCACCTCCCGTTTACAGCAACCGTTCCAAGTCCTCGCTTTCGGCGTCGCTGGTTCCCGTCTCCGTATCGGTGTAGTCATCGTCCCGCCGATTCCGCCGACAGCACGGCAGCCGCCCGTCGTCCTCGAAGTCGCTCCAGTGCTCGAATTCCTCCTTGTGGTGCTCGAGCAGCATCAGCGAGGGGAACAAACTGTCGCAGCCGCTGCAGCTATTAGATGGGAGAGAAAGAAAATGAACATATAAAATGAGCAAGAGAAAGAGAAAAGTCAAAATGAATTTAATCAAGGTACATTTTATATGAATAATTTAATAGTAGAAATGGCGGTTTCAATTCCTCTTCTTATTCCGGTTGACTTATGCTCTTCGCCGGTTGACTGACTGACAGACCGACTGACTGACTGTCTCTGTCTTCTAATGTATGTACATGACATTTTATCGACTTGGACTGAAGTGTTTTTTTACACTTGCTGATTTCAATCGACAGAGACGGAGGAAAAAAAAAGGATATTGAGTTAAACACAAAATGGAACGGTCGGCGATTGATTGAATACGAGTATTGTGAATTATGACGAGGATATCGGAAGTTCCGATTAAAGTTGACTGTAGTTTTTTAAAGTTGTTACCCAATAACATTAGAGGAACTAAAATCTATTTGCTTTTCTTAGGGGGAAAAAACGGGTGACGAAAATAACGTAAAGGCAAGAGTAGCACACACTCAACCAAACTATCTTAGGATAATCATAAGTTGCACCTTATGAAACATAGAAGAAAGATCAATTGTAAGTTTCTCATGAAATTTTGATGAACTAGTATGAAATTCATCCAAGCACCTTATACATTTCATAGAAGTTACGTGTGAGAAATTGTCATAAGATATACGTTATGTTTTTCATCACTAGTTTCGATGTGAAAAACTCATAAGGCAAATCTTATGAATTTATGTTAAGCTTATGAAGAAATCCTATTCTCTTATCGCAGATTCACTATCGAATACGCCAGTAGAAAGTGAATAATTATATGGACAAGCGGATTTGCAACTGTCGTTAAATAATATTTCAACAATAGATTTAACCGACAAACTTAATGATACGCAAAAATGCAGAGGAAATTTTAAAGGAAAAGGATTATGTCCATAGGCGTAGCCAGGGAGGGGCAGGGGGGGGGCGTTGCCCCCCCCCCCTAAGTTTTGCTTTTATTTTTAGAATTTTATTATTTGTTTCAATATATTATTATTTATTTTTTATCTCTAGAAGGTTGCAAGGTAACTTGTTGCAATACAGTTGATGTTACTCCAATACTACTCAATTAAGTCACAATCAAGTCACTGTAACCAAATATGACGATTTTGTGTTGCTTGGGATGTTTGTCAGATTGCTCCTTTGCCTAAATAAAAAAGCCAAATTACGCGAAGTTGCCTCGATTTTGTAACAAGTTGTAGCAAAAAAGCGTAAAAAATTGACATCCATGAGAAAAAAGTTGTAATTATATAATAGTTTTTAAATAGTTACGAGTAACAATTTTATTACAATATTTTTCCTTTAACCTATATAGCCTAAAGTATCTAAAAACCCCAAGCAGCACACAACAGTCAAACCTGGTTTCAGCAGCTCTATTGTGACTTAATTGAGTCACAGAGCAGTCACCTTTACTGGGTTGAAACAAATGTGCTACTAGGGAAATATCTTTTAATCTGTAATGTTAGCTATTAGATAAGCATTGATTGATTTTTTTCCCCGCTAGCTGAAAGTTGAAGAAGCTATGCTCAATAAAATGTTCAGTTCTTGGTTAATCAAAAAACTGAATATTCAAACCTATGCTATAGCTTTCAGAAGCCAAATAATACTAGATTAAGAAACACAGTTGATAGTTAGAAAAAGTATCAACGAAAAATATTTATTTGAACTATTCATGGCATGGGTCAAACCGCCCCGTTACCCCGCTTTCCCCGTTTTAGGGTACTGTAGTTTCGTATTATTGAGAATATATGTTGATCATATCTTACAGTTTGATTCAACGTGTGAGAAGCAGAACAGCAAGCTAGTCAGGGCGAGAAGTTTCAGTTGTCTTATCCTATTCAAATAATTTATCCGTTTTTATGAGCATGAGCAGGATAATGAGCATGATTGACCGCCCGAAGTTGTTATTCCGTTACTGCCAGTTCAGCTGTTATTACTCAGAAGATCAACAGATGATGCAAACATGCTCAATATGTAAAACTGGGGATCCCAAACTAAGGCAATACCGGCGCTGGCCTCGCCCGAATGCAGGTCAAATAAGGAAAGGGTAGGAATGCGTTAACGTTTATTTGGACGTTTTATTGGAAGCCGAGACCACCGCCGCACTTCCACGAGAAATCACTGGGATTTTGGATGACAAGATTGGGTGGCAGCAGGGTTCGTTTTGGTGAACAATAAGCTGAATTCACGCTTCGTTTAGTAAAATATTTAAAGACTAGTACCGATTTCTGATTCGAACCGATTACAACAGTAAGGATGCTATTGGGGCCACACACAAAGTGACACCATTATTTTCATCGGAAAAACAAGGTGATTTTTTATAATGTTGGAAATCCGATTTGATCTGAGTTAAAGCAATAATAAGGATGCTATTGGAGCCACTCACAAAGTGTGATGGTGGTTTTCCGTTATGAAAACAAGGATAATTTTATGAACGCTTGAGAGACGCTTTGTTGTTCTCTTACTGTGCTCACTCGATCACTCGTTACACCGAATTATAGATAACCGAAACAACACGAAACGCGCCAGGCTCGATAGGAAAATAGTGCGTAATAAAGCATCGACACAACCTTTCACAGCCGATGCTCGAACCAAACTCTTTTTTCGTAACTTACAATTTTTACTACTGTATTCTACAATCTATTGCACTGCTGTAACTAATAACTGTATCAATCAAGTTGACGTGTCTAATGAACAATCTATGCTAATCCATTAAAAATTGAAATTGAGGGATTTCGGAAAAATAAGAGTCCGTAGATGCATTTTGTGCCTTCTGGTAACTTTATGTTTCTATTGATATCCATGCTCATCGGTTTAATGCCAACCGGGAGAGACTTGGCCTTATACAAATGGATTTCATTATCGCCAGTCCGCTCAACCAATCGCAACGTTTTGTGATAGATTGGACGGATTATTATAATTTGAGATAACTCCATGCAGATGTCTTCCAAGTTTGGCAGATCGACAAGCAATCGGTGGAGAGTTTAGAGGAAGACCGGAAGAATAAGCGATGGTTCTGCGCGTGTTTATAAACAGAAGAACCTTCATAACAAAACGAATCATCGGGTAAAAAACATACGGTTTTTTTTTTTAAATTATAACCAGTCTAAAGCAGTTATTTGATTCATTTTATCCAGAAATACCATAAATGGACATTCGAAAGTTTTTCAAAAGTAAGTATAATATTTTCCAGCATGTAATTAAAAAAAAACAAGCAAACAAAACAAAACGAATGTTTGTTCATGCAGCTGAAATAACCACGAATAGAAAAATATGCAAAATGGTTGTATTTCTCTAATTTGAACAACAATTTTAATGTAATTCAATGATACACCGTTTTGGTTTCATACTACTCAGATACACATGATTGCTACATATACCGTGTTTCGACAGAACGTGTTTCAGTTGGATCATATCAGATAAATCGGTTCAAATTTCCAAACGCAGATGCAGATGTGTATATAAATTATTTTTAAAATATTGAGGAATAGCTGTTGGAACGCATATGAATTCCTTTTCGTAATTGATGAATAAAATTTCTTAAATTATTTACTAACTACTCGTGTGTTGAGAATGCAAGTAGCAACAATTCAGCACAAAAAACACAGCTTGCTTACATTTGTTACTTACGTCGTTTTAAAAGGTTATGTTTGATGTTCCTGTTTAGAAAATATCAGATAAAATAATTATACTAAAGGTGAGCAAAGGGGACACAAACCATAAGCTATAAACCACCAAAACTCAAAATGTATGTTTGTTAAAAGCTAATCACTTATTATTTGAACAACCATTAAAAAAATATAATCTATTCAAACGGTGTGAGCATGGTGAGTAAAAAACGGTGTTTCTTCTGTGTTGCTTTGGGTGAGAGGGTCGCGGACGAAATGTACATTTTCAGTACAAACTGCAAACAAATTCGGTGGTTATTCTATACAAAAATCCAACATGACCCGTTAAATGTTTGGCATTCAATGTGGTTTGATTTAAAAACATGGGAAAAATCGAAAGTTTTTAAAATCGTTTTGTTTTTTATTCCAGAACAAGCCTAGAATTGTTTAATCTTGTTGCAAGAAACGGACGGGTATTGTCAAATACTTTGGGTGATAGTAGAGAAGATAATCCACCCGCATTCAGGCGTAATGTCACATAAATGGGGCTCCATTCCCGCTCCATCTGTCGGAACATGAAAATGACCCTACTCTACTGGTCCACCGGGCGTTGTATTGTCCGTTAAGTGTCCGTTAATGTTAATTGTTCAGTATGTGCAACCACTGGTTGGAGACGATATAATTCTCTCTCTCTCTCTCTCTCTCTCTCTCTCTCTCTCTCTCTCTCTCTCTCTCTCTAAAAAAAAACTCGCCCCCCCTATTTGAAATCCTGGCTACGCCTATGATTATGTCCATCAACATTACGAAAGCTCAACGTTCTTAAGCAGTAAAAATCCTTTAACTAAAAGGCGAAAAAAGCATCGCAAATATAAAATATATACATTTTTTAATCATATTGAACGATGCAAATATCATTGATTTTCATAAGGTTTTTCTATGAATTTCTCCATAGTCTTTGGAAAAACTTGCGTTTTTCATAAGGTTTGTTGTTGAAATTCATTCTGGCTCAAACAGCAAATGAATCATAAAATAATCGAGGAAATATTACAGAGAGTTCTTATAGCAAAAAATCATAATGTTCTTTTGGCTCAGTGCAAGATTGCTTTCATGTAATTGAATAAAAAAAGAGGTAATAATAGAATAAAAAAGAAAAGTAAAATATTGAAGTCCAGAAAAGTCAGACATAGTCAGTCAGTCAGTCAGTCAGTCAGTCAGTCAGTCAGTCAGTCAGTCAGTCAGTCAGTCAGTCAGTCAGTCAGTCAGTCAGTCAGTCAGTCAGTCAGTCAGTCAGTCAGTCAGTCAGTCAGTCAGTCAGTCAGTCAGTCAGTCAGTCAGTCAGTCAGTCAGTCAGTCAGTCAGTCAGTCAGTCAGTCAGTCAGTCAGTCAGTCAGTCAGTCAGTCAGTCAGTCAGTCAGTCAGTCAGTCAGTCAGTCAGTCAGTCAGTCAGTCAGTCAGTCAGTCAGTCAGTCAGTCAGTCAGTCAGTCAGTCAGTCAGTCAGTCAGTCAGTCAGTCAGTCAGTCAGTCAGACAGTCAGTCAGTCAGTCAGTCAGTCAGTCAGTCAGTCAGTCAGTCAGTCAGTCAGTCAGTCAGTCAGTCAGTCAGTCAGTCAGTCAGTCAGTCAGTCAGTCAGTCAGTCAGTCAGTCAGTCAGTCAGTCAGTCAGTCAGTCAGTCAGTCAGTCAGTCAGTCAGTCAGTCAGTCAGTCAGTCAGTCAGTCAGTCAGTCAGTCAGTCAGTCAGTCAGTCAGTCAGTCAGTCAGTCAGTCAGTCAGTCAGTCAGTCAGTCAGTCAGTCAGTCAGTCAGTCAGTCAGTCAGTCAGTCAGTCAGTCAGTCAGTCAGTCAGTCAGTCAGTCAGTCAGTCAGTCAGTCAGTCAGTCAGTCAGTCAGTCAGTCAGTCAGTCAGTCAGTCAGTCAGTCAGTCAGTCAGTCAGTCAGTCAGTCAGTCAGTCAGTCAGTCAGTCAGTCAGTCAGTCAGTCAGTCAGTCAGTCAGTCAGTCAGTCAGTCAGTCAGTCAGTCAGTCAGTCAGTCAGTCAGTCAGTCAGTCAGTCAGTCAGTCAGTCAGTCAGTCAGTCAGTCAGTCAGTCAGTCAGTCAGTCAGTCAGTCAGTCAGTCAGTCAGTCAGTCAGTCAGTCAGTCAGTCAGTCAGTCAGTCAGTCAGTCAGTCAGTCAGTCAGTCAGTCAGTCAGTCAGTCAGTCAGTCAGTCAGTCAGTCAGTCAGTCAGTCAGTCAGTCAGTCAGTCAGTCAGTCAGTCAGTCAGTCAGTCAGTCAGTCAGTCAGTCAGTCAGTCAGTCAGTCAGTCAGTCAGTCAGTCAGTCAGTCAGTCAGTCAGTCAGTCAGTCAGTCAGTCAGTCAGTCAGTCAGTCAGTCAGTCAGTCAGTCAGTCAGTCAGTCAGTCAGTCAGTCAGTCAGTCAGTCAGTCAGTCAGTCAGTCAGTCAGTCAGTCAGTCAGTCAGTCAGTCAGTCAGTCAGTCAGTCAGTCAGTCAGTCAGTCAGTCAGTCAGTCAGTCAGTCAGTCAGTCAGTCAGTCAGTCAGTCAGTCAGTCAGTCAGTCAGTCAGTCAGTCAGTCAGTCAGTCAGTCAGTCAGTCAGTCAGTCAGTCAGTCAGTCAGTCAGTCAGTCAGTCAGTCAGTCAGTCAGTCAGTCAGTCAGTCAGTCAGTCAGTCAGTCAGTCAGTCAGTCAGTCAGTCAGTCAGTCAGTCAGTCAGTCAGTCAGTCAGTCAGTCAGTCAGTCAGTCAGTCAGTCAGTCAGTCAGTCAGTCAGTCAGTCAGTCAGTCAGTCAGTCAGTCAGTCAGTCAGTCAGTCAGTCAGTCAGTCAGTCAGTCAGTCAGTCAGTCAGTCAGTCAGTCAGTCAGTCAGTCAGTCAGTCAGTCAGTCAGTCAGTCAGTCAGTCAGTCAGTCAGTCAGTCAGTCGTCAGTTAGCCCCCTCTCCTTTTTTCTTCCTCCCCCCGTTCTGGCTTTTTCTTATTTTTACCCCTTTTTCCCCTGTCTTTTCATTTTTCTGCTGTTGTCTTTGAAGAATTTCATAATTTCTCCGACATCTCTTTGATGGCCAACAAATACTGCTTCTTTCACTTTGGCTTCGTTCAATCTCGGAAACTTTTTCCTCAAAAACAAAATGGTTCTCCTTGGATATTCAGCTCTCTTACGAACATTTTAATGAACCCAAGTTTAATATGTAACGGAGGTAGAATTTTTTTGTCCCTGTCGACAAGAGGCAGATTCGACAAATTTTTCCTTCTCAGGTACCATCTCGGTAGGTACTGACTAATGCTGCTGGTGGCAATTTTTGTCCCTAGCAAGGGTGTCCCATTCCCACAGAAAACAACTAACTAAACCTAGCTGACTCGACAAACACCGTACTATCTTTAAATATGTTTTTCACAAATCACCAATAAAACAAAGATTCCAATTCAATAGTGGACCAATTCCAGTTGGATTGCTCGTTAACCCAAGTTTATGGATTACTTGCATAAGTGAGGTATTTTTTTCTCAATATTTTTTCTGGTTCTCCGAAATTATTCAAAATTTCCAAATCCTCGGAAATACAAAAAATCTAAGATACATTTAAGCTATCAACGTTTTTATTTATCTTTGCAATTATAAACTTGTCAAATCAGCACAAATCGTAAAAGCCACAATCTTATACCCTCTAACTAGCAAGTCAAGCAGCGCGGAAACCATAATTGAGCCACTATTATGGCGCATTTGGAACCTGTTAAGGTCATGCCCATACAAATCTGCTAATTTTGATATGTCGTATGACATATCGTATGCTGAAATCATAATTTGGCCACTTTGATGAGCCATCTGGAACCCTTCGTGTTATGTTTTCGAATGTCCAATATGATCTTGACCTGGTTACATCAATTATCAATTATCCGGTTGCATACTCAAAGAATTTCAGCACTTAAGAAGTCAAGTTAGTTCGTGGTCAGACGGCGGTTCTCGTAGATCGCACACTCATAAATAAATGGTCTGCATACGATCCTCCGGCACAGATTCTCAATTCGGTTTAATCTAAGACTCTCAACCATGTTCATAAAATTCATACATCAACGATTGAACGATTTGAGTGTATGAAAATTTAAATTTGGTTATAAAATGATTGAGAAATTGGGTATAGGTTGGATATGGATCAATATGACCCGTAACTTTTTTTGAATGCATCAGGAAGATTAGAAGATGATATATAAAAACATATCACTTCTGATGATGTAACTCCCCACGGGATGCATCGCGAACATGAGAGAGCTTTCGAAGCTAACAAGTATTTTTTTCTCTCAAACAGTTGATAGCCATCATTCTTTAGACAGTGGCATCTATCGCTTGCACACAAATTCCAAGTTTACTGAGCCGTTAAACTGCTTTAATCGTGTAGCTGACCAAGTGTTGGTTCATGTTGGAATGCCTATCGTCCCTTTTGCAGTATGGCAATCCACCAACGGATGTAGGTTCAACTTTTCCGCCCATTGAAAAAAAAACGAACGCTCTCTTAAACAGATTGGAACTGATGAAAGCTGGGAGTGCACTCGGACGAAACAATTCCCTCACTTGTCACCGGCAGCGTTTTCAATTTAACTGGTGTGACCGCATGAATGTTTGAACTCCAACGACGAAGTCGGCTACTACGATTACGGTTGCGAAAAAAAAAACAAATTGGTTCTGTTCTGGTGCAAATCCGTGTCGGCGTCTTTCCGCATCCCGACTGGCTTACAAGTGCAGTGGGAGAGAACTTAATTCCCGGAATTTGGCTTTTCATCGAGCACCAGGACCTCCTTTTCAGGTGAAACGTGACCAACCACACATACATACAACCATATGCCAACAAAGAGTAAAGTCAACAAGAAGAATGTTTGCCTTTCCCGGACCGTCCACCGATGTGGCCACTTGCTTGCAGCACTTTGTCACGCCCTGTTTCTCCCATCCAAATGCTCGACAGGTGCTGCGAATCGAAAGGAACGGAGCATGAAAGAATTTTACACTAATCAAGATTCTTTCGGAAACGAAAGTCGACTTTTATGATCCGACACTTAATAGGGTCACCCGGAGGGTAAGCGTGAAGGACGTGTGAGATGATGAAAAGGATTACCTCCCGGAATGAAAACGGTTGTTGGCTCAAGTTGCTCCTTGGATCAAGAGGCCCCATTAGTAATTGTGTTGAACGCACGGTGAAGCGTGATTTTATTGCGGTTAGAATTGAGAAAATAATTGGGTTCCCTATAACTTTCAACCCCTCCATTAGGAACCTGGATGCTTCCAGATCTGGTTAGCTCTGACTTCATTTGAGATTCATATATAATCAAACTGTGGATAGAAAAAAAAGAAGCAATTTCCGTAAAATTATGTTCCAACTCAGCGGGATGAATTTAATATATTGCATGGAGTATGTTCACATTCATACACAATATCTGTGAGTGGAAACCCACGGAACAGCATTCTGCATTTTTCAGTGCCACTCGTGGCATTCGGGTAGGTTTCCCGCTGTGGGTGTGCACACTTTGCCGCTATCAAGTTGCAAGCCCTAACCTCAATCGGCTGCTAGAGGAACTGCACGGGATACAGATGGACGGTTTTTTTTGCAACCCACTCACTCACTCTGACTGACTGTTGTGTTGTTATACGGTTTAACCATCATGGCTGCTTTTACCGAGGCTGCATATTCTCCTCTGTAGGCGGAAAATGGAATGGGAACTAACGAGGAGGACAAGAATGCATTACACTTGGGAAGGAGATTTTTCCACCGGAACAGTTTTCCTTCATGGAATACTAATCCGGACGTTTTGGCTTCCGGACTTCCCGGTTGTGGTTGCGATCCCTGGCACGGAGCGAGTACGAATACATTTTTCAGTGATTCTGTAAGCCCAGCCTTGGCATAACCTCCAGCTCAGTATTTCAGCCTCGGAATGGCGCTGCGCAAAAACAAAACATTTTCAATTAGCAAAGGTTGAGTGTCGACTAACTTTCAAAATAATGAAACAAAGCAAAAGCGAGCAGGGGCGGTTCTTCAATGATGCAATTTAAAAAATGCAATTTCAAACCACTGTGCCTCATTCCTGTCTGGTGGAAGTATTGAGGATATGGTAGATTCCATGTTTGCCGGATAGGATTAAATAAAACTTCTAACTGTACCTTGGGGAAATCAACTGATGAAGTTAGAAGTTGGTGTAACAGAAAGTAAGGGATGTAAACGTTGGACCGTTGGGAAACCAGAGCTGATGTTATTTTTTAAAACGACTTGAGAGTCTAGCGAAGGTCTGTTACCATTGTCACCGCAAACCGGTGTTGCATATCACATCTAAAATTTGACCTACGGAAAATTATTCCATCAATATCATAGTAAAAAGTCACCAACAACTTGAAAAACAATGAATCATTGACTGGATCCTCACACATAATAGCCTCATCTCTTCCTATAGTGGCAAACACGAAGAAGACGTAGACAAAGTCAACTACAAAAACCATTCCCACCTACCTGTGGTGAAATGGTGCACCTGGTCGCTCACAGGAGATAAATCTTAATGCTACTTTGGCAACATCACTTTTCATTCCGAAAGACATTCACAGCAAGCCATGTTCTTTTCTGCACTCAGTGTCAGACGTCGGTAACTACTCCAGCACACGGCAAAAACAAGAAACCGAGCTAACAAAAGTCAAGACATTACTTTGGTCGGATTACTTTTTCCACATTAGCCTCGATTATGATCCGTAATTGTGTAGCCAGTGAGCACGTGGACTTTTTAAATCCACACTCATCCAGCTCAGCGTCTGGGCTAAGGAAAGTTTCCTGTCCGGAACTGTCAACTACGATGCTGTGCGGGTGGCATTTCTCCAAGCCCACATCCGGGGTTGTTTGTCAATAGAAACGTACTCGAGTACAACAAGCGGAGCGTAAGGCAAAGGGCGCCGCCATACATAAATACACATGAAAAGAAAAACATAAACTTGTTGTCGTCTTAAATAGAATCTCCGGGGGAAAAAAAAGTGCATGTGGTTCTTCTCTTGATTTTGCCTGGAGCTCTGTGAAGCTCGTCGTCTTCATCGGGAAATCAAGCGGGTGGAGTATATGCGAGTCAGTTTAGGAGCATTTGTTTACATGGCGAGAACGCTCAGAAATTGTGTACAATGGACCTGGAGTTTCCCAATATGTTTCCCGAAAGCAAATATTTTATAAAGTTACGATCAAAAATTTGGTGACCAACCATTTAAAGAAGCATTCGTGCCTTCTGGCAACTTTATGTTTCTTTTGATTTACAAACTCATCGTTCCAGCACCAACCGGGGATACTTGGTCAATAATTTATTTATCTTCAATCGGCTCAACCAATCGCAATGTTATAATTTGAGATTTACACAATATAGGCGTCTGTATTACGATCAAATCAAAGGCTCCAAATCGTAGCACTTTAAAACATGGTTATTGTTTGTTGCCTGCACCAACGGTATCAACATGAAGTAAAAGTCCTTCTTTCTTGTCACGGACTGATAATTGTTGTCATGGATTTCATTTTAGAGGTCATGAATTTCAAGGATCAGATTTTGAAAATATGGTAACAACCCTGCATCTTTGGAAATCAAACTTGTTTCACCTTTTCCTTGAATCCCTTTCCTGCAACAAATATTTGTTGATTACCACTTTGAGAAAGAGTGGATTAATGTGAAAGGATGCTGAACCTGTCGAAAAACATCAGCTTAACCTTCTGTAGGAGATGAGATAAACTAATGTGAAAAACCTGATTTATCTGACAGTTGATACGTTAAGATACCGGCAACTGGGCAGCTTTGCCGATAGGTAATCCTTTCAGTAGATAGCTTTTAGTTTCACAAATTTGGCACATCAATGAACCAATTCAACAGAACGATCGATTCAAAACTTCCCCAATCAGTAAAATTCTTCCAAAACTATCACTTTCCACCAAAGTTCACCTTTTCAATTGCAGTTACATAAATCCAGCTGCCACTTTTAAGTACATCGTTAATTTTTCAACCTGCCGTGCAATGCGAACAAAGAACAGGCAAAGCTCTCGTGGATAGCATCCGTCCAATCTGGGGCGGACCTTCATCTCCGACGGCAGGCAGCCCAATCCTCTCGATGGTCCTTCTGTTATTCTATCGATTAAGGTCAAATTTGTTACGTGTGCAACTGCATACTCACGGCGTGTACGATCTTTGCTTTTTGGATTTCGCCTCCATTCATATTCCATTGGCCGCATGTTCCCGGAAAGACATAAAGGTACAAATTTGCATTCGCCGTTCACAAAGCTAACACACATACCAATATATATGCATTAGGGTGGTTCAAAGTATCGTTTCAGGCCCACCCCACTGAATTGATTCCAAATTTAGTCCTGAATCTTCTCCCAAAATTCGAGCTGCCTCACCTTGCCTTGAAAGCTGTGGATCATTATTATCAAAAAGTTATTGGCATAAAAATCACTAAATAATTAATTAACTTGACGTTCAATCGAGAAGTGGTTTTCCGGAAAGTACAAATAGCAAACATTTCCATATTTTGTTATGCCTAAGAGCTAAAAGGATGAAAACAAAATGACTGTTTATTCATAGTAATTCACTTAGAAACTTCAAAGTGCCAATCCAATTTTCGTTCACAACCAATTGAGCTAAAATTTTGGGAAAAAATTCAGCACCTGATTTGGACGCTATTGAGTGGGGTTTTAGCTGAATCGATACTTTGAACCACCCTAATATGCAAGCACCCACCGCGTAACGGCGTGTGCCCCGAGTCAACAAAATTTACATTCCATGCTTTGGTACTTTTTCTTTAGTTCTTTTTCGATTCACGATTTCAAACAGGGAAATAGGAGTGGCTTACCATCCGTCCTATTCCTCACCTGTTCGGGTTGAAAGCTTTCCATCCAAGCCAGGTAGAAATATATTCCAAGTTTTGCACTGGAGTGTGCTGTTTGCTCTTGCATTCGGTTGCACTTTTATGGAGTTGTACCACAGCATCCCATGTATTTGAAGCTTGAGCCAACGGGTAGCAGCAGCATCGGGATTAATGTTTCACAGTTTAGTCCACTCACTGGAGAATAACGAAAAACGAAGTTTTACGGAGAAGTGCTGTGTGAGGGTTTGCAGAGCTTTGCAGGTTCAGTTTGATTTCGTTGGTTAGAAACAGGAAGAGGAAAGCAAAGGTGAACCTCAAAATAGTTCAAGGATTGCTGGATAATGTGAAACTCGCCAGATACCAACAGAGGGTTGGCTCGGAAAAGTTTCTGGTCTGTCATTTTCTTGTTCAGTGTTTTTTTTTCATGGTTTCTGTTCTGTGAGAGATCACTGTGAAAATAAACTTATTTCCTTGTGTTTTGAATGGAATAGAATACTTCATATTCATCAGGTTGTTTTAAGAAAATATTGCTAGGTAGAGAAGCAAAATCACCATCATCGTTTGATCAGCTGGATTTCAACATTTCTACCAATTTCAAGAGGCTTTGAAAAGCAAACAAACGATATATTTTTTTCAAAGAAGCGTTATCATAAGAGTCAATTTTTAAGAAACCGCTTTTACTGTTACTGGTGATGAAAATGCCTTTACTGTATTCCAGTAGTCCATGAACAGTATTTGTAATCATAATGTACAGTCTTTAATTCCTGAAAAATGATGTATTCACGTTAACTCAGCATTGCTACTGCAAAGCTCATGAATCAGCACTACTTATGCTGTTATTCCGTGCTATATTAGCATAAACAATGCTCGTCAATTGCTTGTCCTTTAGCCACCAACAAACCGGCATGAAAGAGATTAGGAATTATTATTGAATTTCTGATCAAAGCAACCTTGCGACACATCTATTCATGTCACACAAAAACACAAGTTCTCGAGTACTTTTTCAAACAGACGTATCTGATTTTGTAAACAAAGAGGGGAAGTAAGATTCAAACGTAAATTTCTCGAAATTCTCAGCACTCTCGCGGAAAGTAGCATCACCATCATGTTAGGGAAATTCCTCGTGTTGGTGGCCCTAGTTTGCATGAAAGGGTTTCAAGAATTTAACGTTTGAATCTTACTTCCCCTATTTGTTTACAGAATCAGATATGTCTGTTTGAAAAAGTACTCGAGAGTTGTTAATAATGCAGAAGTCAAAATGAGCTAATTGCCGAAACCGATGAAAAAAAGATAATTCAATGGATCAAATTTTCCTTCTTCGTACGTGTTTGATCCGGTTCCAATGAGATGGAATTTTACCAAGTTCTTCGAGCATACTCAGACCAGGTGAGGCTTAATTTTTGTAGCTTTAAGTGAAAATTCATGTATTTATCGTAAGTAGGATAGGTAGAATTACAAATTTATGATAACTTACAACTTTTGGTGCAAATAGGTTTCAATTAGGAACTTTAAACAATTCTAGGTTGCAACAAATTTAGTAATACAAATCCGCCACTCTGATTGCTTTAACATGTCCGTACCATTTTGTCCAACGAGTCGCCAGAACGTGTCCAGGTGAAGCTGCAGTTGTGGCCAGGATCTTCGTAGAGTTACCGTTTCCTTCGACCGTGTCCTTGATTGGCTGCATCACTTCGCTGAAACTACCGAGAAGGAAGTGGTTTGGGGTGAGTGCTTCTTGCTCTTCGGGATCCAGTGGCAGGTAAGTGAGCGGCCTGGAGTTGACTATAGCTTCAGCTTCAATTAACACGGTTAACAGCTCTTCGTCGTCCATCCGTTGCGTTGGGGTGGCTGCCACCATCGCAGTTTTTAATGAACGCACCAAACGTTCCCACGAACCACCCATGTGGGGTGCGCTGGGGAAAATAAATATCCACTTAGTTGCCTTATTCGTGCATGTGGCAGCTAGATTTTCGAAGATACCTTGTGATCAAAAAGTTCCGGTAATTTGAAAAAAAAACGCATTTATTTCAATTTTTAATTGATATCTTTATTATCGCCTTCAAAGTACTCGCCATTAGAGGCAACACACATATGCCAGCGCTTTATCCAATCATCCATACATTTTTTATAGGCCGATGAATGTATGGCTTTCAGTTCTTCCAGCGAATTCTTTTTTATCGCATCAATCGATTCAAAACGCCTACCTCTGAGCGGAATTTTCAGTTTTGGGAAGAGAAAGAAGTCGCACGGGGCAAGGTCTGGTGAATATGGTGCTTGTTTGATGGTATTGGTGGAGTTCTTGGCCAAAAATTCACAAATAGTGAGCGCGGTGTGTGATGGAGCGTTATCGTGGTGTAAAATCCACGAATTATTGCGCCACAATTCTGGCCTCTTCTTTCGAATTGCCTCACGCAAACGTCTCATAACTTGTAAATAATACTCTTTGTTAACCGTTCGACCTTCTGGAAGGAATTCAGAATGGACGACACCGCGAAAATCAAAGAAAACGGTCAGTAAAACTTTAATTTTGGAGCGACTTTGTCGTGATTTTTTTGGTTTCGGCTCATCTTCGGCGCGCCATTCGGACGATTGTTGACTTGTGAGCATATCAAATTCATATACCCACGTTTCATCACCAGTTATGATGCGTTCCATGAATGTGGGATCGCTATCTGCGTTCGCAATCATCTGTTTAGCGACCTCAACTCGATGCTGTTTTTGCAAAAAATTCAGCTCTTTTGGAACAAGTCGTGCTTCAATGCGTTTCATGCCCAGAATTTCCGTCAAAATGTGTTCGGTCGATCCAAATGAGATATCAAGGAGTGCAGCTATCTCCCGAATGCTAATTGAGCGGTTTTCCATAACGAAATTATTCACGGAAGCGATGTTTTCATCGGTAGTTGAGGTCGATGGTCGTCCAGAACGCGGCATGTCACTCACGCTTTCACGGCCTTCTTTAAAGTCTTTGTGCCAAACAAATGTACGATTTTGTGACATAGAGTCCTCACCAAAGGCTTTTTGCAACATTCTGAGCGTTTCCGCTGCAGAAAATCCGTTTGCAACACAAAATTTCACACAAACGCGTTGTTCCAATTTTTTATCCATGGTAAAAATCGCCGAGCGTCTATTTTTCGACTAACAAAAGCAGTTGTCAAAACAAAACTAATGGATAATTTGCTCTCACACTTTGACAGAATATCAGAACTAGTGTTGCCATCTTACATTAAAAAGATTTTACCGAAAAAATAAAGGCGGCCTTTTTAAATTGAAAATTACCGGAACTTTTTGATCACAAGGTATTTCCTATCTGCTGCTGCAATACACGATCCATGCCTCAGAAATTGATGCCATTGTCCGTACGTATCTCGACTGGTGCCCCCCCTCGACGATCCAACGAACAACAATCACACATGACACATTAGTGGTGTTCTTCGCTGGATGGCGCGGGCCCCAAGGCCCAGCCACATAAAGACCCCCCCCCCTTTTCGCGGGCGACCCCCTTCCCAACTTCCCCCCCCCTTCCACCCCCCCCTCCAACGACCACTCCCCCTCGGGGAGGTACTCTCCATTTATTCAGGAACGTTCTTCGCTGCTCTTATTCTGCTGTCAATCCGAAGGACTTCGTTCTTGTCAAGTTTTGGTAAGAGCCTGTAGAGCCGGCTGCTTTTATCCATATGTAACTCTTTAATGTCCAACAAGCAAGTTTGCATTTAGACCCATTCCTCTGCATAGATTTCCCACTGCAACATCTTAATGAGTGCAGTTTTGGCGCATTTCACTTCGTCCTGCTTCAGAAACCCGACCACTTTCTCCTGGCCGCACTGCTTCTTTCGACAGTTTCCTAGCCATCGGAAGCTACGATTGTTTTTGAACGCGAGAACCTGTCAAACTCGACAACTGGGACAGGAATTGGGATACCGTGGTAAATATGCAGTGTCAACAATTCTTCCGCGGCTGCTTTCGGTACAGTTCTTGTCGATCAATTTTCTTCCGGATCGTAAAGGAACGTTGGTCCTCGGAACCACTCGATTTTAGGATCGAGCTGTGGAACCTTTCTCCACTTTGTTGCTTGGTCAGCTTCGAAGGCATCCATCGCCATTCTCCGACTTCCGTCACCGACAGGATTTCTCCAATGCGTTGTTCCATGAACTGCTTGAAGCGTTGAGGATCTGCTCTCAGCCACTGTGCTGGTGACCGACCAAGAACTTTTGGTTTGTTGGAACACTGTGGCCCTCAATGATAAACTGCATGAGTCACCACTTTAGTTTTCGACACGCACGACGCCTACGCTTCTTTGCTAGCGTCTACGAAGGAATGCTGCTCGTATGGCCCTCAATGATAAACTGCATGAGTCACATCGAAAGTAACAGCGTGGAATTCTAACGGATTCTAAAAACTTGAACAACTCCGTCCACTTTACCCAGATCTCGTACAGCTCGCTATTGATCTTCTCGTCCCACTCTGCGCCAGATCTCCAAATATTCTGGGAGAAAAATCTTGCCGTGAATTCAGAATTCTTGGGTGAATGCAGAAAGAAGGCCTAGGGGATCGAAGAAACTCATGAGGAAACGCAACAGCTTGCGTTTTGTTGGAGCTCTGGCGGATGAGATTAACTTCTTCAATTCAGGTTTATTTACCGAGGAAAATCCCAACAGGTCTTCCGCCGGCAACCGTCCTAACATTCACTCACCAAATCCAGACTTCTGCTCACCGAGCTTGTAGCTGCATCCAGGCATCCGAGTACCACTCTGCTGTTTGAATGCCAGTTTCGTATGTTGAAGCCTTCTCTCGCATGAATCAACTGAACTTGTTGCGCCACCTTCGCTGCTTCAGCCTCGGTCTGGAAACCATCAAAGTCGTCGTCAAAGTTCGTATTCTCTACAATTCCTTCTTGTTTCTTACAAATTGCGCATCTTGTTTCTTACTCTTGTGCATTCTTGTTTCATACAAATTGCGCAGAAGCCGGTGAGCATGTGGATCTAAATGTCGCAACGTCCATTGTATATATTTCCGGTTTCTCCGACGGTGTCGAGTGGAACAGGCATCGTTGAGCGTGACGGTCTTGCTTGCGAATGCCAAGTTGATGGAACATTTCCTGTACATCAGTAGATACTGTCACCAGGAATTGCCGGATTCGGAAAAGTATCATTAGAAGACTCGTAAGTTGATCAGGACCCTTAGAAACATCGCAACAAGCGAAATTCCACCGGTGTCGGACGCATCCCAGCTCATCCACACCCTTCCAGGTTTCTTGGCATTAAAAACTGCACCATACCCGCCTTGGATCTGCTTCTTGCAACCAACTCTACATTGCTGGAACGATGCATATAACCCTTCTCCAAGTATGTCTCCATCTGCTCGAACAAGCTTTTCTTCAAATTGAGGGTCCCGGTCCATGCGCCACTCCAGCTGCCCCAACGCCATACCATAGCTGTCCGGGATTTTCACGGAATCGATACCGCCAAATTGACCCGATTTCAAACCTGTCACCGACTCGCTTTGTTGTTTCCTCCATGATTTGCAGAGCTCAACGATCATCCATGGACAACAGCTTAATTGGTGTTTTGTTCCAAAATACCGTCCCCTGTCACATCCACATAACGTATCTCAAATTCTCTGTATTCCTATTACCACTCGTAGAGCGTAAACGTCATAGCAACCATCGCTAAGGGCCAATTGATACTCGGCGAGAGAACTGTTGATCCCACCAACGTTGTAGTTGGTAGTACACCAGGACATTCGAAGTAGCTGCTGCAGCTTGTCTTCCTTGGAGCGCAGTCATGGGAATCGCAGTTCCCAGCTCGGACGGCGTAACGGTTCGTCTCGTTGTTACAAATGGATGTGCGCCCGATTGATCAGCCGCAGAGCGAGACTGATGGTTGTGGTTGGAATGAGTGGTTTCGATCAGACTCTGAACATTCAGTACAGGTTGCTGGAAGACCCTCTCACCACATTTGACCAGGAGGACTATGTAGAACAACGGCAGCGTGTAGTAGGGCTGGATCGAAGGGCTTGAGGGCTACCAAGAGGCTTCCTAAGGCGCGTTATGGTGTCCAAAGCGGCTGACAGTTTGATTTGAGAGTTTTGTAGTGATTGGTCAAATCTTAATCAGTTCTGTCTAGTTGTTTGTCGAGCTGCGAATTCGCGAGGACATCAGGAATGGATTGACTGCGGGGACTTTGAAGAACATCGCTGCAAACGAGGCGGAATTCAGGATTTGGATTTTCGAGAATAACAGGGTACTTGCCTGAGCAAGCAGGGTGGATGACCTCCTCACCAACACCGAACATAGGAACGGAACGACTAGGATAGCTGGAACAATCAGCAAAGCTGGGAAACTGGCGGTACTCGGCTGTGTCGGGTGGCTTAGTAGCATCCATCATGCATCTTGTCGTGCGTTCCGTTATTGATAAATGTCGAAAAAAGGTAACGGTGCTCGGTGCTGCAAACGAACTACTGCAGGGCTTTAGAGAATTCAGGATTCGGATTTTCGAGATTACCTTATGCGATGGAGTCACCAAGGCATCCATTGCTGACGTCACATCGTTCGTTCGGGGAATTTTTGCTAGTCCGCCAAAATCCCGTTGAGGGTGATGGTTCTCGAATTCTCGAAAGAAGATTCTTTTCGGCCGTATGGAAGGATCCAACGCAGCGTTCCGAAGATCTTTATTAACTTCATCTTCGAAGAAGATGTTCGCAAACTGTTTTAAATCGGCATCTTTACGCACAAGCTTTCGCACGTCAATGTCGGTTTTAGTTTGTAAGCAAGTTTTCACCAACTCGGATATGTCATCCTCGGTCACGTGACGAGCAATCCTGGACAAATACATCCAGAATTTCTCTGGTGGTCTCGCAACTGTCTCGACAGTCACGCCAACCTTCTATAACGACTTGGTACCTTCAATCAGTGGAACATCTGGTCGTAATTTCAGGGTACCCCTTGTAGCAGCATTCCCAGATTACTTGCGACTTGACCATGGTCGTGATATTGATGGAGATAACTCAGATAAATCAGAAGCATTGCTACATCGCACAGCGGCTGTTGTCAATGGCAGAAAGCGGTGGAGAATTGAACTAAAGGCTTTGTGATCGCCAAAATCAACTGCATTCGCCTGTGTACAGTTGTTACGCACCTCGGAGAGGAAACTCGAACAGTTGAGTTAGATGCTGGACCAGTTGACCGACAAACTGATTGGATGAAGGCCGATAGTTATCGCAGGAGATTAAAATTCTTTGGCCGGGGTGAAGAGTACCCAACGTAAGAGGTTTTGTTTTCCAGGAAGTCCTAGCGAAGTCAGATTTACGATTGTGGCTCCGGTCGCCCATTTTGGAGAACTGAGAGGAAGCCGATCATCGACGTCAAGCTATGCAGTTCACTGACAGCGAACATGAACTGGAGAGTTTGTGTGGAATACACATACAGCAACTACCAGGCGATTCGTTACCGATTTGGTCAACGAAACCCTGTCTCAATACTAAGATGGATGACCGGCGATTGAAAGTGCAAGACAAAAGACAAGGATCTAGGCACTTCGGCCGGACAGCCGTGCTGAGAACATCGATGCACCCAATCTAACGAGAAGGATGGTGACGGTTTGTGACGCAACGATGCCGTGAAAACTGGAACCAAGGAACAGGTGGCGTCTAGCATACTGGTGGAAAGAGACACTCAGCACTCTACACGTTGTTTGTCTCAGAGCTAGGAAGTGGGCTCAGTGAGCAAGGACGGAGCCGCAATCCAACGGGAGAGCAAGCGTAGTAAGTCAAATTGCAACAAGAGTTCCTTATGCCGTGATCCAGACGCCAACCCCTGGGGCGATGGATTCCAAGTCGTCATGGCGAAATTTATGGGTCCGTCAATGCCAGATGAAATGTGCCCAAACAAGCTAAAGGTAATCGTGGAGGGTCTTTTCCCGAAGGATGATCCAACGACATGGCCACCAACACCGTATGGCGATGATGAAGAAGTCGTCGCTGAGGATCGGCAAGTGGACAACGACGAGCTTGTTGAAGCGGTGAAGCATCTAAAAGTGAGAAAAGGGTCCGGTTAGAATATTGAACGTGACGCTGAACGCTGCAATCCTAGCATATCCGGACATGTTCAGGTCAATGCTGTAGAAGTATCTGGAAGAAAAGTTAGTATTGAAGCGAAGCCACCGGGTGATCCAGCATCGTTTAGACCCATATTTCTGATCGATACGCTTGGGAAACTCCTTGGAAAGAATCGTCCTCAACAAGCTGGCAAAATTTACGTAGAGCGAGCGTGGATTGTCGAAGATGCAGTTCGATTTCCGAAAAGGTGTTTCAACGGTGGATGAAATTCGGGTGGTGCTTGAGAGTACTGAGAAGGCGCCAAAACAGAAGCGAAGAGGAGATCAATACCAATCGTCCAACCAACCACGGTACTTTGAAGTCGTAGCACTGCAGGAACTTTGATGAATAGAACAGAAGGTATGGAAAAGTGGGTACCAAGCCGCTGCTTCCAACCAACTTTATAGTTCTGGGAAAATACGCCTACTCTTGATTCGATGCTTCCCGATCAATGCGAGAATGCGCAAGAATGAGGATCATGAACCATTTATTCAACTACAGCATTATCAACGGGCACTAGTCAGATAAGAGAGACCTGACGACGAAGAAGAATCGTTTTACACTCAGCTGGAGCAGATGTATGATGGCAGCTCACAACGGGACATCGAAACCTTCATAGGTAACATGAACGCTTAGGTTGAACGAGAGGAAGTGTACAGACGGTGATCGGACCAACCAGCCTGTAGGCCGCATCGAACGGAAACGGCCAATTGTGCATGAACTTTGTGGCCTCCCGCGATTTGTTGCCCAACGTACGTTCTGCAAAGACATCCAAAAAGTCACTTAGCGATCACCTGATCAACGAAAAGGAATTCAAATCACCCACATTTTAATCGCCAATAACACATTCGGACCACTGCCTAGTTGCAGTATGTATGCGCTTAACACTATCAACAGTGATTACATAGAGCACACGTGAAAGTTAAACATAGATATACTATGTGGTACTGGAATTTGCAAAAATTTCACTCAGTAGCTAGAAACAGCTCTACTAACGGAAGAGCAGCTTGCCGCGGCAACTCTTGACGATTCCTGGAGTGATACCGTATTTGAACCGCAATACGTAGAACTGCTCTAGGGGACGTATCTACCGCTTTGGACTGCAGAATTATTTGATGGCTAAAAGTCGAGAAGAAGAATGCAGCAAGAACGAGAATGTTGGGGCCTGTTCATAAACCACGTAGGCTCATTTTTGGAAATCTCAGACCCCCCTCTCCCCTCGTAGACTTTTCTCCATAAATTTTTTTGAATTTTTGTATGGAGCGTGGACTTTGGTCAAACCTCCCCCCCCCTTAAAAAGTCTACGTGGTTTATGAATAGCCCCTTGTAACACCGCATGAAAGCGAATGTAGAACGTTTGATATAGGCAAGGAACTGGCATAACTCGGTTCAACGGAGGAAGCGGCGCCGCGTTGGAGAATCTGTACCATATATCGTGCCAGCAACACATACCCTGGAAAACCTTTCGGAAAAAATCCGAGCTATGTGAGGAGCAGAAATAGCAACTTTTTTATAGCAGAACTAGGAAAATTTAAATTAACGCTTTACTCGATCACTAACAAAAAATTGAAACCCTCGACAATGAAGAAGTCTGTAGCTCGTAGGTAGAATAGGCCTACCCGTCAAAGCATATGCTTTTTGTGGTGCAATTTAAAGGTATTTGCTCGCGTTTACTAGTGATAGTCTGAAAAAGGGTATAAATTTTTAATTATTATTTTTTATAGTGATCAAGTGAAGTGTTTATTTCAATTTTTAAAGTTTTCCAATTAAAATGGTTAAACTAATACGCTCGTAAAGCGTGAAGTGAATTTTTTTCAATAACGGGTGGCAACTAAAATTTTGGAATTTTTTCGAGGCCCCTATGCTCAACAACAAATGAGCTCAAAGAGAAATGAGAGTGTTTATGTGTTAGCTCGTTCGCTCCCTTCTCATTCTGCTAGTATTTTTTTTTAAATTTGTTTATGCTTGCTCAATTTTGCTCAAAATGCTCTTGAAACAAGAAGCATTTCACGAGCGCGTTGTACAGTTCTACGAATTGCACGGAAAACTCGGCAAAACGTATACGGTACAACATTTTAAAAGCAAAAATGTTGCGGCTTCGACTGTTTACCATGTCCTTAGATCCCCAAAAACTACTCGCAAGCAAGGTAGTGGAAGACCAGCCAAAATCATGGACGCAAAAGAACGTTCTCTTTCTCGTGCTTTCATCAACAAAGATTTACTGAGCCAACGGGATGCTGCTCAACTGTTCTCACCAGTACATCTGAAAAACATTGAAAGAATTTGGAATAAAGTGCCCAAAGAAGACAAATGCCCCGGAATACACAGAGAAGCAGATTTTGACGCTGAAAACCCAATGTCGTTGGTTGATTAAAGAATATTCCGGAAAATGTTTTGCTTTTGACGACAAAAGTTACTTCCCTCTTTCGAAGACGTACATCCCCAGAAATGATCGATACTATTCCATGGGTACTTTTACTGCATCTCCGAAAATAAAATATGAGTTTCAACAAAAGTTTGAACAGAAAGTTATGCTGTACATTGCCATTTCCAAGATTCCTAAGCCATCAATAAGCTATCAATCAAGATGTGTACAAGAACGAATGTTTGAAGAAAATTTTGATCTCGTTTCTACAAAAACATCATGCAGATGGACAATACGTGTGTTGGCCGGATAGAACGACATCGCAATACGCCAAAAAAACACAATCGTTCCTGAATACCCATTCGATCCCATTTATACCCAAAAACCACAACCCGACAAATCTGCCTCAGCGTCGCTCAATCGAAGATTTCTTCGGAATTTTGAGCTCCTTGGTGTAGAATAATAGCTGAAGAGTCACTGATTGCATACAGTTGATTGTTAGATGCATTCGCATAGTTGACATAAAGGCCGTACAACGCTCCTGTTCCGACATAAAACGGAAGCTTCGCTGAAGAGCCGATTACGGACCGTTATCGAATGTTCACTAATTTTTTCAACAATTCAACAATTTAATCTTTAATTTCATTAAATTATATCTTTTACAAGTCTGTTTGTCTTTTGAGACAGCTTAAGAAAAAAAAAATCCAGAATTTTAGTTGCCACCCGTTAAATCTGATCGTAATGGGACATCCAGTTGCCTTACGTTGGTTATTGGTGTACTTCTAAAATAGCTTCGGATTTTGTATCAATTTTTAATGGATAATCGCCTGGTAATTCGAAAAACACCAGACGCGTGTACGGAATTACTTTTTGTTAAATGGTTGGGTAAGTGTACCGATATTTACCATAGTTTCCTATTTCGGCCATCTGTCAGAAAAACATAAAAGTTCACAAAAACTTTAAAAAAATGACATTAAAAAAATGAAATCATAAAGTAATTGCAACTTGTTCAGCGTGTTAAAGTGCTTCATATTCATATTTCAGAAAATAATTCTATGTGGCGGTTTCAGCCATGAGGTAATTATTTTCAACAATGCCGTGAATTGATACCATCACTCTTCTGAAAAATATACACATCTTCGATGTCACAGCATACTTTAGAATTTAAGCCCCTTCTAAAGTCTAAGTGCGAAAAGAAGCCAATCCCCGCTTATGCCATCACACAGAGTTATTCAAATCCTCGATTAACTGGAATTTAGAATATCTGTTAGGGCGAGCGCACCCTCGACATGTCATCACGATTTTCCACTGAATTAATTTATTTTTATGCTGAAAGTTCACTTCTGAAACAACACCTGAAAGAAATGGTAATTTATCTCCTTGAAAGCGCAGATGCTGTCGTAAAATTTTCATTAGCATACCAAATCTTGGACTTTTTCAAACGAAGAACCACTTGACATCCGCGGCGTAATCGGTGGGAGAGAGAGGGAAAGAAGCTCACGAATGGAACTCCCATAAACATTTCGCTGTTCACCTAACTTCTCACGCCGAAACACAGTGGTAGCTATTCATTCACAAGATCGGTTAAAAACCTTTTAAATAATTTCTCCGATCTTAAATCGAAGTGAATTTTTTTTGTTAAAAATGTTTGTAGTTAAATATATGTTGAGTGCAAATGAATTAGTTTTTCTTAGGTAATATATTCTTAGAAAATTTTACAGTATTCGGTAATTTTTTACCGAACTTTCAACAGCTGAACGTTCGGTAATCCAATTTAACGGATTTCGGTAAAATTTGACAAATTTCGGTGTTTTTTTACCGGAATACTGTAAAATTTTACCGAAATCCAGTAAATTGGATTACCGAACGTTCAGCTGTTGAAAGTTTGATAAAAAATTACCGAACACTGTAAATATTTCTAATAATTTTCTTTTTATTTTACGTCGGTTCCTCACATGGTGACAATCACCGACGCCAGGAAGACGACTCCACCACCTGGACCCTACCTAACGACTCATGAGATTTTTTCGCCTCAGAAAAACCACCGACGTCGACTGGGATTGAACCCAGACCCACTGGGGTGCCAAGTAGCAGTCACGCTTATCACTATGTACACCACCGACGCCGGCAAGTGTGTGGTTTTATAAGAGATCATAAGGTAGAATATTTTAAAGCACCAAACCAACCCCCCAGCCAATGTAATATAAAATCGGGTAGGAGGGTTCGATTTCTATTTTAGTTGAGCATATCTACGCCTCGCCAACCCAAAGGGTACAATTTTGTGGGGGATTTTTTAAAGTGAACTTTTGAGTGTAAAAACCGATAAAAACCAAAAAAAAAGATTTTTTTTTTTTTTTGTGTTAATGGGTTTCCTCACCGCGTTTTCGAAAGAAAAAAAGTGTTAAAAGTTTAAAATTTTAATCAAACATTGATTTTGCGAACTGTGTTATAAACTGTGGAAGTATATTTAGAACACTTAGTTGACAGCAAGTAAAACGCTAATAAAGGGCGAACACGAAATTATTGCGACACCGAAAATGTCATGCCAATTTTCTTATAAGGTTTAGAATCAAACCAAAATTTTAGGGTAGTTTTATACATATATTTACTTCAAAAATCAAACGAAAAGTTAATCGATGGAGCCTTGAGTGTAAAATTGATTTTCGCTTGATGCTCTCCAATAAGGTCTTTACAGTGTCATCCGGTACCAGTTTCTCAGTTTTTTTTTCCATTTTCTTAACATGTCCTTCCCGTCTTTGACTGTCTTCTTGCTCTTCCGAAGTTTCCGCTTCATCATTGCCAAGTACTGCTCCACCGGGCGCAGCTCCGGACAGTTTGGCGGATTCATGTCCTTTGGAACAAAATGGACAGAATTGGCCTCATACCACTCCAGGACACTTTTAGAATAGTGGCATGATGCCAAATCTGGCCAAAATAGCGGAGCTTCGTCGTGCTGCTGCAAGAACGGCAAAAGGCGCTTCTCGATGAGTGCCTTGTAGATTTGTAGATCTCGCCATTTACTGTGCCCTTTGTCACGAAAGGCTCACTCCTCAGTCCGCAAGAGCAGATGACCTGCCAAATGAGATATTTGGAAGCGAACTTCGACATTTTCTTCTTCTTAAATTTGTCGTCCACATAGAACTTGCTCTTGCCGGTGAAAAACTCCAACCCCGGAATTTGCTTAAAATCGGCTTTTATATACGTTTCGTCGTCCATCACACAGCAGCCATATTTTGTCAGCATCTTCTCGTAGAGCTTCCGTGCCCGAGTTTTAGCCGTCGATTGTTGCCGCTCATCGCGGTTTGGGAAGTTCTGTACCTTGTATGTATGTAGTACAGCTCTCTTCTTTGCATTCTGGACGTAGCTCTGCGACGTGCCGATCTTTTTAGCCAAATCACGGCTTGAGACGTTGGGATTTGCTTTAATCATCCGCCTCACCTTTCCCTCCGTCTTTTTGTTCTCCGGTTCCGGTTTTCTTCCAGCTCCTTTGCCGTGGTCTAACGTCAACCGCTCCTGGAATCGCTTTAACACTCTGGAGATGGTTGAATGGTGAATGTTCAACATTTTTCCCAACTTCCGGTGCGACAGGTCAGGAAATTCCAGGTGTTTGGAAAGAATTTGTTCTCTCGACTCGCGTTGGTTCCCTCCATTTTCGTTGAATCGAAAAACACGACTTCGAGTTTGACAGCATGTAAACAATACACATCAATGAGAAAGTGTGCAAAATTTGGTTGATTTTTACCCAATGGTAAAAAAGTTATGCCCTGTTGAATGTGTCACAATAATTTCGTGTTCGCCCTTTAGTGAAAACAAGAAGCTTGAAATCACTATGAAATAAAAATGAAGATATGCCAGCACAAAGACTGACTGCGCCCCTATCCATGTATTTTATTTTAAACTCCTCCTTCTCCTCTATCATTAATTTAATAAAGTTTCCACCACCGCGCTCCCAACACCCCCCTAGCGCTGACACGGGAAATGTAGTTAGAAAGGAAGTGAGGTGTAGCTAAAATCTTTGTGCCAGTACCAACTAGTACCTGGAAGAATGCTCGCTTCGTCTAACTTTGCAGTCGATGAAGACTTGCGAGGGACAAGGTTTGCTCCATGCTCTATATTCACGAGGCGGTGATATTGCTTTCTTGATCCGGTATCATCCACGGCAACTCCAGTTCCTGTTTGAGGTAGAACTATGAATAGCGTTCCGAGCATCACGTCGTTGTCGTTATCGTAGCAAAGGAAAGAAAAAACAATCCAGTTGAAGTTCGCTTTCTTGACAGCACTTCTCTTTCTTTGTATTTGCGGGGGTGGTGTGAAATTGCTCTTAAAATTGAAATAGTTTAGGAACAGTTTTCATTAAACTATCCACACGTACGACACGAAGGAGAAAGTGCCAAAGTGGCATCAAGTATGAATACATAAGACACCTAGCAGAAGTTTTACCGAAGACCAAGAATCTAGATTACACTGAAACCACCGCCCATCCATGAACCATACATTGTTTGAAAAAATGCCACATAAACTTCCACTTTGTTGCCATTTTACCTACTGCATAAACACACACAGTTTCATATGAAAAAAAAAAAATAAAAATGTAACTAGAAAATAAGAAGAATGATTAGTAATTTCCATTTAATTCCAACTACCTTTATTGCTTATCTTGACAGATACGCGTATTTCGTCTACAATGTGCAGACTTCTTCAGTGTCGTGTACTAATACTCGACTGTCGAGTCGAGTATTAGTACACGACACTGAAGAAGTCTGCACATTGTAGACGAAATACGCGTATCTGTCAAGATAAGCAATAAAGGTAGTTGGAATTAAATGGAAATTACTAATCATTCTTCTTATTTTCTAGTTACAGGTATTCCACTAAACAGCTCACACTCTCCATAATAAAAATGTATCACACTTACCCGAAATGTCGTTTTTTCTGCTGGTGGGAAGCCAGCTGCCGGTGACAGTGAAATGCTCGGTCACATACGTTGCAGGTCAGCGACTCATCTGTAACGAGCGAGAGGAAAAGAACCTAATGAAATTTGACTACGCTCGCGTTCGTGCCCTGTCTATACAAATTGTCACAATTCATCGGAGTTTAATGAATTCCGTGCAAAATTTATCATTGACGCACGGCGCGTGGCTTCCGGAAATTCAATTCACGAAAACGACCCCCGCCCCTCCCCCTTCCAAACCGAGACCACTTTTTTCCCGTGAAGCCACATGAGCCCGGCGGGATGGATAGTGATTCATTGTAGCCCATTTGCCTAGACTCAGCGAGGTTTCGTTTCGGATGAAATCTAATCTCGTTAATTCACATTATCGTATTTCTATTGCGAAACCTTATACTCAGCTGTGTTTGAATGATATGGGAGTGTGTGGGACGATCAAAGCACTTGTGGAAGCCAGGTTAGAGTGTATGTTTTCCTGTTGAATATTAATCCCTACAATAACAGCATCATTCAACCGTGGGTAGTCTGCAAACCTCAGCATCAGAATGTGATGCTAATCGCTGTTTGATTTATGTGGTTGCCTAATGATTTTAATGGAACTGCGCTAGCGAGAATGATTATCGCTCGAAATGATGATGTTGATGGATATGATACTCATGCAAAAGGGAGTGAGTAATTGGAGGTTGTAAATTGATCAGAGCTGGTGCGCAGACTTGAAAACGAGATAATGTTGCGGTAGTGCAAAGTTGAGATCATAGATCGTGGTCATATTTGTTCAATTAAATTATTTATAAATGCTATGGTATCAACTCAATGTCTTAACTGATATCGGCAGTACCATTGTTCAAGGCGTTATGTGGCTCTGAACCAGTTTCATTTGATTTGACAGGCAATTATATTCTGTGAAACTAGTCCTATAAAAGTCTATGCTAGCATAGAACCCGCTCTGTTTTGTCGGTCTAAAGTCTTCTGAATTCTAGAGTCATTTTATTTGGCAAAGTAAACGAATTTCTGAATGATTTTTAAAAATAGAGGGAATCGGAGTAAAATTAACCAGAACATTGATCATACCTTGTGATCAAAAAGTTCCGGTAATTTTCAATTTAAAAAGGCCGCCTTTATTTTTTCGGTAAAATCTTTTTAGCGTAAGATGGCAACACTAGTTCTGATATTCTGTCAAAGTGTGAGAGCAAATTATCCATTAGTTTTGTTTTGACAACTGCTTTTGTTAGTCGAAAAATAGACGCTCGGCGATTTTTACCATGGATAAAAAATTGGAACAACGCGTTTGTGTGAAATTTTGTGTTGCAAACGGATTTTCTGCAGCGGAAACGCTCAGAATGTTGCAAAAAGCCTTTGGTGAGGACTCTATGTCACAAAATCGTACATTTGTTTGGCACAAAGACTTTAAAGAAGGCCGTGAAAGCGTGAGTGACATGCCGCGTTCTGGACGACCATCGACCTCAACTACCGATGAAAACATCGCTTCCGTGAAGAATTTAGTTATGGAAAACCGCTCAATTAGCATTCGGGAGATAGCTGCACTCCTTGATATCTCATTTGGATCGACCGAACACATTTTGACGGAAATTCTGGGCATGAAACGCATTGAAGCACGACTTGTTCCAAAAGAGCTGAATTTTTTGCAAAAACAGCATCGAGTTGAGGTCGCTAAACAGATGATTGCGAACGCAGATAGCGATCCCACATTCATGGAACGCATCATAACTGGTGATGAAACGTGGGTATATGAATTTGATATGCTCACAAGTCAACAATCGTCCGAATGGCGCGCCGAAGATGAGCCGAAACCAAAAAAATCACGACAAAGTCGCTCCAAAATTAAAGTTTTACTGACCGTTTTCTTTGATTTTCGCGGTGTCGTCCATTCTGAATTCCTTCCAGAAGGTCGAACGGTTAACAAAGAGTATTATTTACAAGTTATGAGACGTTTGCGTGAGGCAATTCGAAAGAAGAGGCCAGAATTGTGGCGCAATAATTCGTGGATTTTACACCACGATAACGCTCCATCACACACCGCGCTCACTATTTGTGAATTTTTGGCCAAGAACTCCACCAATACCATCAAACAAGCACCATATTCACCAGACCTTGCCCCGTGCGACTTCTTTCTCTTCCGAAAACTGAAAATTCCGCTCAGAGGTAGGCGTTTTGAATCGATTGATGCGATAAAAAAGAATTCGCTGGAAGAACTGAAAGCCATACATTCATCGGCCTATAAAAAATGTATGGATGATTGGATAAAGCGCTGGCATATGTGTGTTGCCTCTAATGGCGAGTACTTTGAAGGCGATAATAAAGATATCAATTAAAAATTGAAATAAATGCGTTTTTTTTCAAATTACCGGAACTTTTTGATCACAAGGTATAGCTTTGCGGGAACGAAACCAATTTCATTAAATTTTTCAAGACATTTTTTATAGGACTAGTTTCATTCTTGAATCTACGGGAATTCTTAAGAACTCAAAAATGTAGGGAAAATCAAATCGTATCAAACAAAGATTGTTGTTGTAACAACAACAACATGTTAACAACGCTTAATAGCCACTTTGAATCGATTAGACCAACCATAAGAATGCTGTTAATGCCACTCACAAGCTGCGATGGTGGTTTTTCATTGTGAAGACAGGGTAATTTTTAACGCTTGAGAACCAATTTGTATAGACTTATACCAACAGTTATGGTGCTGTTGGGGTAGTTTTGGTAGGATGAGACTATTTAAAACGTTCAAGGGTTAATTTGGACCGATCTATACCTATAGTCAGGATGCCCCTGGAAAAATTGCAATTATATAAAATATAACTACATACAGAGCTGGAAATATGGATGGAAAGTTACCTTGCTACAATAGATGGTAGTATTGCATCATCATCTTCATCATCATCTTCATCATCATCATCATCATCATCATCATCATCATAATCATCATCATCATCATCAACGGTAGAATGAATTCACATTGCCGGACCTACTGTTCTGACGTAGATGACGTTGTTAGTCCACTTGAATTTGCGAAAATTTCACATGTGTCCTTTTTGATATGTTGTTGCTACAGTTGATGCAGCATTACAATAACTCTGTGTGATTATTAGTTAGATCTTGCATATAATGTCAACAGTATTCTCGAAGGATTACTCGAGTGAAGCTCAGCGTGGCTTTGATAATTTTGAAGATTTTGTTTACGGAAATCATTTGTGCAATTAAAGATTGTACTTAAAAAAGGCAACGAACAATAACCCAAGTAACACCAGAAACATCTTCTTTGACAAGAATATAAGAAATTTGTTGTAAAAAAGTCGTGAGGATGAAATACCAAACATGTCTAGTCTTGAAAAAGTTTAAAGATGTTTTTCCACACGTATTCGGTTTAAACGTTGTACCAGAACTGCGAACACATTTTTGTTCTATTTTTGTTCGATCAACTTGAATTTTACTTCTAAAAAACATCGGTGACTGTTTGTCATCTTACCACTACGAACTATCTTTACTCACCTTTGAATAGCCATACTTTTGACTGATTTGAGTCAAACGTACTTAATTTTGGATTGTTTGGAAATAGCGTGTATGCTAGATGTTTGTAAATATGTTGATAGGTTGCATTCAAGATGAATTTTAAACATGTTTTTATTATCCTCATGCAATAGTGAAATTTTTCAGAATAGATTGTGATTGTGATTGTGGCTGAAAATATGTTTATTTGAAAGACTGGAATAATAAAAAACACTACCTAATGTAAGATTGTGATGCCACTCATTGATTCAAATAGAAGCCAAATTGGGCGTAGGGGTTCATTCAAATGTAACATAAATCAAGATTGGGAGATTTTTTAGTATTTTTTATAAATTGTTACGCTTAATTTGTGGGTGAGTTTTTTGAGATGTAGCTACGCACAACATAATAGAAAAATAATATTTGTATTTTCCTTCATACTTATATTACTCTGTTCAATTTTACAAGAAAAAACGCAGAATAAAATGAACATTTGAAAATCAAATGTGTAACTAATGTTTTTGCCCACACTGTAGACTTGTACTGTAGGACGTAGACTTGGAAAATCGCCATGTTGATTTTTGTGGATTCCATAAAGAAATCTCACTAAAATTCAATAATTTTTTTTTTTAATCAGTTCGTTTATTCGTTAGGCTCAGGCGTGTGTAACACTTTACGGAGCCGATATTCAATATTGTTATTTACAATGTATAATTTTTCAATTTTAGTAAAGTGGGGTGCCAATTACTCGTGGCTAGCTCGAGGTTAATGGGTCACATTATTGTTTGGAAGGGGCTATGCAGGTAACTTATTTCAGGTATTTGTTGCTGCTCATGGTTGCAACATCTTCCAAATCCTCGGTCTCTGTAGTCCCTTACTGGAACTAAGCTGCAGATGGGTGACCACAGCATGCTGGGCAGGTACAAGTAGCACGGAAACAAAAGGATAATATAACTGGGACACAATGGCAGGGAATTTACTAGAGAGAAAGGGAGGGGGTGATGAAATTACCCTCTTAGATCAGATAAACAAAGGAATTCGTAAATCGCTTGCATGTAGGGAAGATCATGCATTCCCAAAACATCTCTTACTTCGCGGAAGGGTTGTCTACCTCGGGCCACAAGGGTATCCAATAGTCGTGCTCTGGAGGCATCATTACCCGGGTAATGCCAAACTTAAAATTCAATAATTCATTCGGGGTACCTTCTACGTTTTTTAATCCAATCAATGGCGCATGAAATAAGGGAAGGTAAAACGGAAAGGTGCACTGCCAACCTTGAGCCGCCTATACAATTTTGATACAACTTCCATGCATAAAGCACTTTTAATTTCTTATTTAAAAAAAAAAATAAACAATCATATTTAACGCGTAAAATACCATTAGCTACGATATCGTTTCGCCATTGAAAAATCTTGTTTATGTATTTTTTTTACTTCATTCATACCGTGCTTGCTTTGACAAAACATATCATTATGTTATAAGTATGCTGTTGGAAGCATCCACAGAACATAATATTTGTCTAATGGATGTTCTACAAAATTTCTGGTATGACCTAAAAGATGTTCAAAAATGCCACATTTATTGGGGTTTTTCGGTTATATGCGTGCATGAAATTGAGTTATTGACGTTAGAAAAAAAAACACGAGCTTTGTCTAAAGGGTGTTTTATTAACATTAATATGACAAGTGGTGTTACTTGGGAATGATCACCTAACATTCATTTTTGATTGGATATTTTTGATACTCTCAGGGAATAAATAAACACACATAAGCTACGTGTTTGCAAAGTGGGTTCGTTCAACCTCCTCTCCTAGGCTAAATGTATGGACCTTGGACTTAACGCTAAACATAAAATCATGTGCAACACTTGCGCCATCTTTTTTACACACTTTCATCCACTCTTTCTTCAAATACTTGTCGTTTTTGAAGACCATCCCGGTTTTCCGGAGCTTGTCCTTGATAATGGCCCAGAATTTTTCCATAGAGTGAAGTTCTGGCGAGTTTGGCGGATGTGCCTCCTTCGGCACAAAAACAATATGATTGGCTTCGTACCACTCCATCACCGGTTTCGCGTAATGGCACGATGCCAGATCCGGCCAAAACAGAGTGGCACCTTCGTGGGATCGGAGGAAGGGTAGCAGGCGCTTCTGGAGGCATTCTTCTTTATCTATTTTGCCGTTGAAGGTGCCGGTCGATATGTACGGCTTGCTGAATTTGCCGAACCCATTGATCGCCTGCCACACCAAGTACTTCTTGGCAAATTTTTCGACCTTCTTCTTCCGGGATTTCTCCGGAACATCCAGGCGGGACTTGCCTACGAAAAACTCCAGGCAGGAAATTCTCGATAACTACTTGACAGATTGGTACAATATTTTGTACCTGTGAACATTACACTAAACTGAATTAGTTGTAATCAAAATGTCATCTTTTTTTACATAAGAAAGCGTTGTCTTTTTTTGGAGTACAATTTTTAGTGAAGTTCTACATTCAATTTTACGTAGTGAATTCAAAATTGAATTTTTCTGTTTTTCGTGAAACATTGATTATTTGATTTTTCAAGTTATTCCTGTTTCGTCGTATAGTGAGGCATCTTCAGATTGTTCAGTTACATAGTTTGAAAGAAACATTTGAATTTTGAATTTTCTGCGATATCTAATGCGCATAAAGGAAATGCTAACTTTGGCAGATATTGATGGGGATATTTCATGTAAATTTAAGCGAGATGTCGCATGAATCTAGCCTGTTGTATGAATTATAGATAACATTGTTATATGACGTATGACAGATTGCAAACAATTTCGTTGTTTACGCTTGCTTTAGCTTGGAATCAAACGAGGGAAAATTTTACACGCCAGTTAAAATTCATTATTTTTATATTATTTTTTATTTTTTTATTTTTCTTGTATCAGCTTATGTCAGTGGTTTAAGTGAAGATTTCAGTAATTCCTCTGAGTTTATCCTATCATATATAACGTTTCCAATGTTGTCAGTGCATTTGCGATTTAGATACTTAAATTTTGGTTAGCTTTTCAAAATGACCTAAGTAACTAATGTTAAATAATCGATTTTATCAATACAGTATGCCCCCGTCAAACCGACAAAATCATGGTCGGATTACCCGGGTTCCGCTAATCCGAATGTCAATCTATACTGAAAAAAAAATACTGCCAGGACGCTTCTAAATATTTTACTCTTTATACCACAAAATAAACACACGTAGGTTTACTTTACCGAATTTCTAAATTTCGATGATATTTTCAACACCTCTTGTCATATTAATGTTTAAAATACATCTTTCGACCAAAGCTTAATCTAATCTAATCTAATCTAATCTAATCTAATACAAACGCAGCCAGTACGGGAAAGCATCCTGGAAATAATTGGGTTAGATGACGCCCAATTATTTTTTTGTCAATATTGATGCTTGCAGCACATCAAAGATATGATTTAAGCGTCAAAGCGGCCAGGCATACTACGTTGCATTAACCGCAAAAGATGATTCTGTAAAATGAGTTGGATTCAAATGAACAAACTTGAACCACAACGCATTTTGAGAATCTACAGGGGAGGAAGGATGCGTGGACATACCGTGCCATACGCTCCGAGGTAAGAATAATAAAATAATCTTTAAATAAATAATGAAAATCAGGGTGGTGACAAAATAGTAATGATAATGATGAAAATGTAAAATCAATATGCAATGTCATACAGAATAGTATATAAAGTATAGTGAAGGGATGTTATAATGTAAAATGATAATAATAATTACACATGTCCTCAGATTGTTGTCCTGCTGCAATTGTAGAAGAATTTGCGTATCTATTATGAGCCTAAAAGTTTAGACAATGTATCATAGCCACGAAAAAAAATGAAAATTATTTAACAAAACTTGGAAACTCCATGGAGGACCTGAAATTATTTATAAAGAATAGTATATCTAAAATGTCGATGTGCTTATCACATTCCTTGCCCCGCTATACTCATTTCTAATGGATATCATAGGTATAAATGATGACATCCACGCCTTGGTCACTGATCTAGTGTAATCTAATCCAATACAAACGTAATAGAATTGATCAGCATTTATTAATATAAAAAACTAAATAAAATAATATCCGCTGATCTAAATTAATAGAAAAATACCTTATGATACAATGCAATAAAATATCTATAAAAAAATGAAATCACCTTTCTTGTAACCTTGACGCAGATACAATTTCATTGTTACTATTATTATTTATAATTATAAGATGCAGCAACATATCGCTATATCGATATTAATTAATAATAATAATAAGATGCAACAATAAACCGCTATACAGCTCAACCAGTAGTCGATGAATGTGTACTGTAATGTTAAGGTCATACTTTGCTGTAAACTGAGGAAAAAAAACCACCCCCGAGCACCCGATGACGACCCGATTGAACCTTGAACATTAATTAATGTATGTGAAAACTTTTCAAAACATGTTTGTGCGATTAAAGTAATTTTACCCACTGCACAGCATCCGCTACGAGAGCTAAATCTATTATGGTATCAATAATATAAAAAGTACTTAGCTGGATTATATTCAGTCCCGTATCCGATCCAAAAAAGTCCGATCAGGCAACAAGCAACGAGCAATAACCATCGCCACCAGCTGAACACTGCACGCGTAACTCCACGCAATTTCTCAATAATTGCTAGTTGAACAAAATCACAGCACATTATAACACACGAGATCACCATTAATTAAATTAATCTAATTAGTTTTAACATACTGAAAACAACCGCAAAAATGACAGCGAGAAAAAAATAAGCTGTACACCGCTCAACTAGTAGTCTATGAATGTATACTGAAAGGTCCATGTAGAAAATTAGAAAAAAATGACTACAATTGATACTGGCTCCCTCAACCAAAACATGAATTTATATATGTGAAAACCTGTATGTATCCAAATAATAACATCCATAGACAAATATGATAAATATAAGAATACCTAGATATGCAAAACGGAAACACACGTACATGTATATAACAATTGAGACTCCATATCCCAAAAATTCAACATGATTTCGAATAATATACAATGATACGATGAAAACATCACGAGGTTACAATGAAATAGTAAATAATACACTCGTACACTTCTCCAGTCACACTCCAAGGACAGCAGTATAAGTGACTGAAGATCCCGTCCTGATGATTGCCGAAACAAATGGCCTATCCAATCACGACACCACTTAACAAATTTATTCAAATACAATCCCGTACTGCCCACGATCGCATGCTAGTCCCCTATGAAAATATCAGTTGAAATTCAGAAGTGCAATCCACATGTTCATGCTGAAAAGCCCAAAAACCAATCGAGCCTCTAATTGATCGGCATGCTCTAAAGTAAAATGGTTTCGAAATTCAATGATGACTCCATGGCGCACTGAAACCATCAATCAAATGAGTACGGAAAGTACACAACATGACTAAAAGGCACACGATCTACAGTCGCACGCCCTCACCACACTACTGCTAAACCGCGTCTTATTTCAAGCCTGAAATGCTCAAAAAACAAATTGAGCCTTTAATTGATGTACATACTCTTAAGTTAAATGTTTTTTGAATGTAAAGACGATTCTAAGTGTTCCGAAATAATTAACCAAATGAGAACTAAAAACAAACCATATGATTTAAAGGTGCACGACCTTTAGTAGCACCCCCTCCCTCAGATATTGTCAAACAATATTTCCAAAATTTGGGAGTGGGACACAAAAAGATAAAACGGAAAGAGCTCACCCGGATTTTCAGGACATTCCGTTGCTGTGGTTATATCATCGAGCAACCAGAGCAGGTCCGTGTGCCCACCAGATTACATCCTGTTCTTGAGGATTTCACTCCAAGACCATGAACCAAACGATCCGAGTGACACGGCTGAACACTTGCTCCTCCTGCCGCGATGCTGTATGTTCGGTATTCCGTCTCCAGCGGGGACACTTTGTTTCCACACCAAGTGAAAGCCTCGTGGTAGACCGCAATCAACACTACTTATCAATTTCCACTGTCAAATTTTCTCGACAAAAACAAGCAGCGAAAAACCAGAATGATGTCTTGTTTCAACACATATAGCGAAACAATTGATATCACAACGCATAAAAATACACTTCATAAGCTTTTTGTGTTGAGGGAAACGATTTTAAGCAACAATATAATAAGGTGTACTAAATAATTGGTGACAAATGAAACAATTAAAACTAATATGTTAAAAATATAAACTGCATAAGAAAGGACAATTTCAAACCGGAGATGTAATTTTATTTTAGTATAACCCTTATTCCGAAATGTAAAGGGTTAGTCGATACTTATTGCGACACCTTCAAACGTGCAAATTTTGTTCATACTTAACCGAAATCAACCAAATGTTGCTCAGTTTCTCTTTAGAATGTTTTGTTTACAATTTGCTCAGCTGTGCAGTTATCAGTGAAATTCCGTTATGTGCCTGATCGGATACTACCGTTCAAAATGCCCTCCGGTCGTTTTCAAACTTGATCTTTCAAATTTTCAAAGCCTGCCGTTGCCCTCGACGGAACTATCAATACACTTTCTCTTCATGTCTATTTCGTTCTAGCAATAAATTACCGTCCACTCCTAGCGCTTCGCATGGAGATGATAAATTATCTACTTCTGACAAACTTCATCAAAGATCGTTACTTCCGCGCTTGGGAGAATACAAAAACAACAATCAATGTGAGTGAAATTCCGGTCGAAATGGTAGTAAACCGTTCGCGAAAGGTTTTTGTCCACCCACATGCAAAATCATGGGTGGTCGCTGAGCGCCTTGTGGAAACTGTTACATCTTTTGACCTTCTCAATTGTCCTCCAAAAGTTCCAGGTACGGATCATAGTGAACCACAAGCCAGAAGGTAGAAAAAAATCGGTAACAACATGCAAAAAAACGAGAGAGCGGTGATTGCTCATTTCAAGTGGAATCCTTACATTTCGACCATGGGACATGGTCAAAAATCTTGATGTTTTTCAAAGTTTTGTCCAGAGGGCAAAACGATCTTGATTGAAAACGTACATTGTGAGAAATTTCCCAAATCGGCACGAACACCAGTAGAGTGTTGCCAAAACGCTTGCCCGAAAACTGTACACGGAGCTGCTAACGAAATACCGGTGCTACGTCACGGTCATCGTCAAAGCGGATTTTAAGCAGTGGCCGGAACAGGAATATTTCACGGGTAACCATTAATTTCCTGTGGATGACCGTTTCAAGCGAAAGAAGCTGTTGAGATTCGCTTCGATGTACCTGATTTAGCAGGCCATATGCACTCGTGGGAACCGGAGTGAACCATTCGGCACCATATACGGTGAGATTTACAAAACTAAGAGCCTCCAAAAACGGGTTTACGGTTTTTGAGGCAGCATCCTGTGGATTTTGTACAGAAAGACATGAACTCACCAAACTGTCCTGAACTCCGTCCGACTGAAACCTTTTGGGACATGCCGAAGTGCGAACTTCAGAAGACCAAAGGAGAGACGAAGGAACAAAAAAAGGAAACGATTGAACAGGTTCTGACGAAGAGTGTAGAGTATTATACTCAAAATCATACTAAAATATAAGCTGAAATAAATAAATATACTACACTACTGTAAAAATTTGATTTCATATCGATAAATATAGCCGATTTACCGATCAATCAAAAGTGAGGCAAAACGCGTCAACTCTCCTTTTATGCCGCACTTATTCTGGAGGATACAAAACCGGTTAATTCAGAAGGAAAGTAATTTATCTCTCAAGCGAGATTAGTAACGGTTCAGTCTAGATATTGAAACAATGCGATCATTTCAACCCTGCTAAATAGATTCAAACGCCGGCGTCGGTGGTGTAGTGGTAAGCGTGACTGCTACTTGGCACCCCAGTAGGGTCTGGGTTCAATCCCAGTCGACGTCGGTGGTTTTTCTGAGGCGAAAAAATCTGGTCACGTCTTCCTTCGGAAGGGAAGTAAAGCCGTTGGTCCCGGTTCATATTCATGAGTCGTTAGGTAGGGTCCAGGTGGTGGAGTCGTCTTCCTGGCGTCGGTGATTGTCACCATGTGAGGAAATAGGCCGACGTAAAATAAAGATTGAAAAAAAAAAAATAGATTCTAAGGTAAAAAGTAAAAGTGGAATTTTCAGGTTTAATTTGCAAGGACATAAGGGACAGATTTGAAAGTTGTTTTCATACGTGTTTTACGACTTTTTTGCTCAAACGGAAACTCATTAACTCCAACTTATTTTGCAAAGTTACCTATCTAAAGTTTCTCCTGGTAAAGTTAGAAATGGCATGGTCTGCGTTTTGGCAGCAGGTATCTTGCTTATGACGATTGTATAAATTATCTTATACTTTTTTTTAATTTTATTTTTGCTTAGACATGAATGCAACAGACTAAACACTACCTAATGTATCAAGAAGTTCTCTCCTGTGGTTCCCTCACAGTACGTAGCATTATTCTATTTTCCTTTATTAAAAAAAATACCCTTCCAGCGCACCCCACAGTGCAGCATCCAATAAACTTTGCTAGAAAAGAACATCCAGCTCCACAGAAGCTAAATCTATTATCATACTTAGCATCAAACTCATCTACCTAACTGATTGGCAACCGACCCCTGTTCGTTCGGTGATTTGCAAACCTTCCAATTTATGATTTTGGAAAGGCACTGCATAACCGGTTAAAAAAATATAAGCAGTAGAAAAAAAGTTTATGTGAACGTTGGTAGACATGGTTACATGGCGGATGTTTGAGGGCACATATGTTTGAAACTACACAGATATCACATGCCAAACTTTAATCAGTAGTACGAATAATTTGCAATGAAGCAGAGCGGCTCCAATCAACAGCACGAAAAAATATTAGGAATATCAGGATGGATTAATATGACCCTGTGGAATACCTCTCTAGTGAATGAAATATAAATCCTTCTACTTCAGATTGTTTCTAGACGACACCTTCGAGATCATTTGAAAATATTCCAAGCTGGACATTCCTGAACTTCCATCGGTAATCATAAGTGCATCTGGATCCGTGCCATGCGCTTCTTCCTATCCCCCAGCATCCAAATGTTCAAAGTTCTCGTATGACCTTAAAAACCCAAACCATTGATTTGACCATAAACACTGAGTCTCAATCAATAGACTCACTCATCCTTTTCTGAATCATTTGTTTTTCATTTTCATTAAACGATGAATTTTCTGTGCGATCTGGAAAAAATAATTTGCGAGCAACAAAAACATAAATAGCTGCACGGATATTTTGGTCTACTCAGTTTACAAACAAGGTAAATCTATTTCAACATAATATCGAAATACACGCTCAAAACAGCCTCTCTTTCATTTGTATTACTGCCCTTTTTCCTCACGGAAAAGTTACTCAATTTTCGAAAAAAGGGGAACAACTCCTAAATTGAATTGTTCCACTTTTTACGAAGATTGAGTAATTTTTCGGTGAGAAAAAAGGGACAGTCGTGCAAATGAAAAAGAAGCTGTTTTGAGCGTGTATCTTGTAAATATCTAGGAAAATATGTATTGAATGCACAACTTGTGTTTTCCTTATAAATAATCAGGAAAACTAGTTCACTACAATGGCAAATAAAACAGGCTCCATTAAAATATCTTTGCAGTAAAAGTGTTGAATACTTTCTTTGCCTTAAACTCACAATCGATTTAATTTTTTCTAGTATACTTGTTGCGAGTGAAATGCGGGCGTTACGACAAGCACCCTTATTTTTACTTTCTATCGAACACACCACATGTTATGTCATAGAATGCTGGAGGTTAAGTTATGTTAGGTTTCCTTATTAGAGAGACTTTCAACCTGTGGCTTGTTTGTCTCTGCTGAGAATGCTGGTTTTATATCCGATTGAAAACAAAAATGATCGATCTGAAAAACGATACATCAATTTCAATATATTTTCGATACCTTATCGGAAATCTTGTACATAAAGGGCGATACGGTCAAAATTTGGTCAATATCAACTTGACGTAGTTCTTTCAATTTTGCATTAAAAAAACCTGAACACCCCTCATTTTGAAGGTGTGTGTGTGTAAAATGTTGCTCCTATTTTGATTTTGGAATTCACTCTTCAGTTGTCAAAATGCCGTCCAAGCAAGAAGAGCAGCGTATCAAAATTTTGCTCGCGCATCGCGAAAATCCGAGCTACTCGCACGCAAAGTTGGCAAAATCGCTAAAAGTTGCCAAATCAACCGTTACAAATGTAATTAAAGTGTTTGGGGAACGTTTGTCGACAGCCAGGAAGTCTGGATCGGGGGAAATCGAAAACCGGAAGCCGCTGAGACGACAAAGAGAGTTGCCGGTAGTTTCAAGCGAAACCCTAACCTATCTCTCCGAGATGCCGCAAATAAGCTGGGTGTATCGTCTACAACCGTGCATCGAGCCAAAAAACGAGCCGGACTATCGACTTACAAGAAGGTAGTGACTCCAAATCGCGATGATAAACAAAATACGAAGGCCAAAGCGCGATCCCGGAGGCTGTACACGACGATGCTGACGAAGTTTGACTGCGTGGTAATGGACGACGAAACCTACGTCAAAGCCGACTACAAGCAGCTTCCGGGACAGGAGTTTTATACGGCAAAAGGAAGGGGAAAGGTAGCAGATATTTTCAAGCACACGAAACTGTCAAAGTTCGCAAAGAAATATCTGGTTTGGCAAGCCATCTGTACCTGTGGCTTGAAAAGCAGCATTTTCATAGCTTCCGGGACTGTCAACCAAGAAATTTACGTGAAAGAGTGTTTGAATAAACGTCTGCTGCCTTTCCTGAAGAAACACGGTTGTTCCGTACTGTTTTGGCCGGATTTGGCATCTTGCCATTACGGTAAAAAGGCCATGGAGTGGTACGCCGCCAACAACGTGCAGGTGGTTCCCAAGGACAAGAACCCTCCCAATACGCCAGAGCTCCGCCCAATTGAGAAATACTGGGCTATTGTCAAGCGGAACCTAAAGAAGACCAAAAAAAACTGCTAAGGACGAGCAGCAGTTCAAGGCAAACTGGCTTTCTGCGGCGAAGAAGGTGGACAAGGTGGCTGTACAAGGGGGGGGCCGGTTGGGAGGAGGAGGGGGCGCTAATTTTTTTTTTTGTTTTTTATTTATTATTGAAGTTAAAAAAATTTAATTTGATGTTTATTTAAATTTCACCGATTTACACGCGTTTTCCCTTGACCAAATTTTGACCGTATCACCCTTTACTCTAGAGCCACGGTTTGGATACACCTCCAGTAAAAAGACGAATTGTGGCTCTAGTCGAAATAGTTTGAAGTCGGAGTCTACCATCATTAATCTATCAATTTTAAGAAGCATATACAATGAATTGAATTGGAGCTTTTTATATTGAACAGTATTAAAAAACCAAAAAACGATTGAACCCTGGTTGCCATCAATCTGCACTGCACAATTGAACTTTTTGTTGAGATTAATTTGTATGAATATCAAATACTGTAAATAAAAACAAATAACTAGGTAGGGTCGAGCACTGCTTCGGCAGAGGGCCAATTTTCGTTAATCATCGTTATAACTCAGCCGTATTACGACTTGATTTGTTTGTGTCATGGTTAGTGAATCTGTGGCACTATACATGTTCAAAAATTCAAGCCGTTTGATTTAAACAAGGCTGAGTTTTTAGTAGCGAGGATTAACGGAATTGGTTCCACTACCCTACTTCAACCATGCTCACTTTTAGCTCCTATTCGAAAATCTCATAAATATTTTCCCAAATTTGATAAACCCATAATCAATCATATAGCATTACTCTACCACCTGTATCATTATGTAACTTGAGAGTATTTTTTCGTGTTTGCACATATTTAACCTCTAGAAGCCTTAGTATAATTATTTAGACCGAAGCGCATTCTTTCAAACATACTGCACACATACCGATCTCAGTTTTGATCAAATATTCTAATGAAAAAAAAAACACTCTTTTCTTCTCTTCCTTGAACGAAATCCAGCTCCGAAAGCCTGTGTCCACGCTGTCGATTCCCGGATCGATGAAAACACCGTGCGCCGGTAATCGGGAAACAGTATCGGCTGCATGCACAGAAGAAGCCGGTATCGCGCTCGTGGGCGTTCACTCAGAGTATCCCAGGTAATTATCCCTGCCCCTGTGTGTTACCGCTGTGTACCTTCCCATACATAGTGTCCTTCCGTGTGAATCCCAACTAAACCCAGAAATCCTACGTGCACGCGCCCCTCCGCCGACGTGATTTCCGTGATTCCGGGAAGCAACCAAATCACTATGAACATAGGGAAATCATCCATTCGAAGTGGCGCGCGGCAGCATTAAACTCTCGTTTTCGGGCATCAAGAACCGAAACTACCACCGCTTCCACAAAAAATCACACAACCACTTTCCCCTCAACCAAGGCGCAATAACAACATTAATGAATGTTATCATCAAGGTACATGGAGGAGCGAGGCCTGGGTGGCGGCGTCTGTAAAGGTCCCGGCTCGGTGCAAGGTGGTCCAGGTACAAAGCACAAACCGAATGTAGGATACCGCCTCGGACGACGGAAAGCGCTGTTCGAGAAGCGAAAACGAATCAGTGATTACGCCCTCGTCATGGGTATGTTCGGAATTATTGTGATGGTTATAGAAAACGAATTAAGTAGCGCTGGTGTATATACTAAGGTGAGTAAAGATATCTACTAAGTTTGAAATTGCATTTCATAAGCCAGTTTCTATTATCCACAAACGCTATAAAATATTAATTAGTAATATTCGATTGATAGAAGTGCGGAAAATATAAGTAAAAATCAACTGACTGGAAGAGTCCGCATCCGGTACCATGTGATAGAAATGGTCTAGGGACATAAGGTCGAAGAACAAAAGGTCGAGAGACAAAAGGTTGTAAAACGTCGAAATCAAATCACAAGCTTTCACAGGTTCTCAGACCCTATAATTTGTCAAATACTATCAATATTTGTAATGCGCACCAAAGAAGCGGACATTATGAGTTTTAGTACTTCGTCATAATTTTCATTACGAATGATTATTGTGATCATAGTTAGTCAGGGTTAGTAGACAACTAATGTCAGATGTTTTTTTCGTGATTTATTATGAGGATTTTATGGTGCCTTAGTTTTGTAATAATTTTGAGGGTTTTGAATATCTGCACGGAAACAAAAATGTTCCCGAAAATAAAAACGGATCGTGTTTAAGCATTTTAACCTTTAAACGTGAACTTGTTGTCGATAGCGATATTCAGTTCAGAGTGTATTTTTGCTTGTTCTCGAATTTCCGACTGCCGTTCATGGGTTTTCCCGTGTGGCGTCATAACGACAAAATGAGAAAAAATCCAAATCAGTTGAGAAATTGTACTTTGCTGATCTTGCGAGATAATGTAGGTTATCTAGCTGTACAAAATGTTATCTGCCCAAATTCTTGTGGACTGTGTGTTTTTTTTTCTCAACAGCTAGGAATCAAAAGCTACTCTCATATCTCATGGCGAACAATGTTATTTAAATTGAGATTTGCTTAGGTCCTCCCTTAGATCAGTCACTAAAGGCGCAGATACAAATCAACATCATGCTAGAAGTGGCTGCCCAAGTAGCACACTACGGTCATAAATAGTGGTAGTAACTTGATTATGACTTACCAAGTCATATTTATGTTATCTCAACCGAATGGCAACAAGTGTGCTACTAGGGGAGTTCAAAAAGAGTTCATGTATGATACCAGGTCACAACAAAGAAGACAAAATGGACATCGTTAACAATTGTGGAATTACATTACATTACAATTACATCGTTGTCTGCAGGTTCAAAGTGCCTTCAAATCATCATGAACAAAGTTATTTTTGAAAATTGCAAACATTTATTGCATCACTTCACCATGCAACTTATTCCAAAAGCGATCTATTGAATCGACTATCTTGAGAGGGTTGAGACGAACGAGGTTAGTGATCATGGCTAACATCTCCATTTTTCGAAACCTGTCGGAATTGAACATGAGCATGAGCATGATTGACCGCCCACGGATGCTACTCCGTTATTGCCAGATCAGCTGTATTTACACAAAGAACCAACAGATGATGTTTGGGACTAACATACATCCTTAATGTGTAATAACTGGTGACCCATTATAAAGCAATAGAGGCGCTGGCCGTGCCCGAATGCTAGTCAAGTAGGGAATGGGAAGCAACGTGTTTACGTAATACTCGCTTTGAAGAAAGCCGAGAAATCCTCTGCTCTCCACGAGAAATCACTGGGATGTTGGATAGTTGGGAAAAGGTTAGCAGCAGGGGTCGTTTTGGTTAACGATTCGCTGAAAGTATGTAACTAGCACTATCCACCATAAGCATGGGACCGCTCCAACATGCAACAGAACATCGAATGCCAGTTGCACCGCTCTCCGAATAGTCCGGCATGACCTAATGACCGTATTTCGTAAATAATGGTGATCACTTTTTCGGCCGGTGTAGCGCCTGTACTCGAAAAAAAATGCACCAGACAAAAGTGTTCGCGAAAAATTTATTTTGTCGGATTTTCTTGAAACTTTCAGGGAATGAATTAATACATATGAACTATGTTTCAGCATAATTACTTTATTCAATTTCCCTTGCATCGCTGAAAGCTCGCACCTTTCCCTTAAGACCCCTCATTACATTTTGTGCAATGGTGGAGCCGACCTTTTTGGTCACTTTCATCCATTCTTTCTTCAACTGCAGCTCGTTCTTAAACACCTTGGACGATTTTCGATCTTTGGCCTTCATTATGGCCCAAAATCTTTCCACGGGACGAATCTCTGGTGAATTTGGGGGGTTGGCGGTTTTTGGTACAATAACAACGTTATTGTCTCTGTATCAATCCAACGTCGATCGCCCGTGGGACCGCAGGAAGGGCAACAGACGCTTCTGAAGGCACTCGGTGCGGTAAATTTCGCTGTTGATGGTACCCGTTGTGATGTACGGTTTACTCAGTTTACCGCATTGGCATATGGCTTGCCAGTGCAAGTATTTTATGGCGAATTTGTCCCAACCGGATTCCCGTCGAACACTATTTTTGCAGGATAGTTGCGCGGCATTCTCGCAACATGTCCTGCCCAGCATATCCTTTCAGCTTTTTCCACCTTATGAATACTGCGTTCGCTGGCGAGTTGCGCGAGCTCAGGTTCATCCTCCGCCTCCATAGTCCATCCTCGTGTACTCCACCAAAGATGGTTCTTAACACCCGTCGCTCAAAAACTCCGAGTGCTCACGGGTCCTCTTCAAGCATTGTCCACGTCTCATGTCCGTAGAGAACAACCGGTCTTATTAGCGTTTTGTACAGGATGCACTTCGTACGGGAGCTAAGTCTGTTTGACCGTAGTTGCTTGTGGAGCCCATAGTAGGCACGACTTCCACTGATAATCCGCCTCCGGATACCACGGCTGTTATCGTTGTCCACAGTAACCAGTGAGCCGAGATAGACAAATTCATCGACTACCTCGAACTCATCACTGTCGATCGTTACACTGCTGCCCAGTCGGGTCCTTTCGTGCTCGATTCCGCCTGCCAGCATGAGAGACAGTATTTTTTCTTTCTTCCTTATGTCTTCTGGAACATCAAACCGTGATTTGGAAACGTAGAACTCCAGCCTCGGTATCTGCTTTGCGTCTGCCTTGATGTAGGTTTCGTCATCCATAACCACACACATCGATTTCGTTAACCACTCTCGATACAGCTTCCTTGCGTGGGATTTGGTCGCCGTGTTTTGTTGATCACGCCGGTTCGGTGCCTTGCGGACCTTGAATACACGAAGCCCAGCTTGTTTCATGGTTTGCTGAACAAACCAGGCGGAACACTTTGCCTTCAGAGCCGCGTCGCGAATCGAAAAGTTCGGATTACACTTGAAATAATCCAACACCTTCCGGGCCTTCACTGGGTCAGCTGTCTTCGATTTTCTTCCACTTCCAGCCCACCGCTCGGTCGTCTGGGACTCCTTAAACGATTTTATCACCCGGGACACAGTTGTATGCGTGATTCCCAGTTGTCTTCCGATCTATCTCATGGTCGCAGACGGATTTTCCATGACGGCGCGCAAAATTCTCCGGCGATTTTCTTCTTGTTTCCATGACATATCAATAACCACTGAACCGATTGTGATGAAATTTTGCACATGTAAACAATTCACTAGTTATACCTAGATTTTTGTCAATTTTTACTGACGGACAAAACAGTTACACCCGGATAAAAATGGTGCATTTTTTCAAGTTCAGGCCTTAGGTAATAGTTTCACTAGAGTACTTTTTTTCTGAGCAGCGTCATGTCAATGTGGATTAAGGCCATGGCACCGATTCACATCGAGAAACCCACTGTTTTGACTGCAGTTTGGTCTCTGGTGGACCCACGTTTTGTTTATGGTTATGGAGCAAAAGTGGCACCCATCTTACGGAAAGCTTTCTCATACCCAAGTGATCATTCAAAATTGAAACCACTGAGCCATGTGAGACGTCGTGGCTTTCACAATCTCTTTCACCTTTAATCCCCGATTGGCCAACACCATATCGTGGAATTTTGCAATTCTTGCGGATGTGGAGACCCTAACTGGGCCGCCAGAACTTTTGACATCTTACGTGCATGTTAGACCACTACGAAATTTGGCAAACCATTTCTTTACCATTTAAAATTGATGGTTTAGAATTTAGGTTTGGTTGACCTTGCAAGCATGTGTGGTCCAGAAAACTGGACATCAGCAGCCGTGGACCGAGTAACGTGGAGAAGACTAGTGGACCAGACTGTGTCCACCCGGACTTGACCACAATAGATACGTTGGCGTTCCGTTGACGTTTTTTTTTCTCTTTTTTTTTCATTTTCTTATCAAAACACGCAGTAGTCTGATAAAAATGGTTGTCAAACACAAACTTATTGACGCAGCTTGTTTGAATTTCGACAGGAGTAAACTGAAAATTGTCTGATGCCAACAGCAGTATTGTGGGAAATTCAGAAAGTCACAGACTTATTGACCCGCCCTCCTATTAAGGAGTGTATCGAATATAAGCTATCCACATACATTTGCGTTGTACGCATGTATTTGTGATGGTTTTTTATGCTCTGAACACTGCATGCTGTGCGTTTGACTGTCAGCTTTCTTTTGTTTACTTGTTTGTGCGGTTCAAATTCTGCGTTTTCAAAATGTCGCGTATTGAAAAGGAAGTGAAAATTAAGGTTCTGGACACATGGCTAAGTGAGAAGGGTATTACTATGCGAAAATTGGCGAAGCGGTTTGGAATTCATCATGCGAGTGTTAAAACCATCATTAATAAGTTTGGGGAACACTATTCTTTGGATGAGATACCAGGAAGAGGCAGAAAACCCGGTTCTTCCAACCCGAAACTGGAGCAGAAAGTGGTATCTCTAATCATGAAGAACAAATCAATGTCAATACGTGATTTGACCAAAAAAGCAGGAACGAGTGTCGGAATGATCCAGCGTATCGAGAGGCGAAACCACCTGAAGACCTACAAGAAGCAGAAAATCTCGAAACAAAGTGCAGAACAGAAGAAGCGAGCAGCAACAAGGGCCCGGAAATTGTATTCGCGTCTTTTGCAGAGTCCGGATGCATGCGTTTTGATGGACGATGAGACCTATGTAAAGGAGGACTCAAAAACCCTTCCAGGTCCACAATACTTTACTGCCGTCGTTGGGGAGGATGTGAGCAATGCGGACAGGTCGGTTCAAATGGAGAAATTCGGTCGAAAGGTACTGGTATGGCAAGCAATATGTTCCTGTGGTTTGAAGTCAACCATTTTTTACACTACCGGAACTATAAATGCGGAAATCTATCGATCTGAGTGTCTCCAGAAGAGATTGTTGCCTTTATATAAGAAGCATAGTACACCTCCACTGTTTTGGCCGGATTTAGCGTCGGCTCACTATGCCAAAACCACTCTCAATTGGCTTGCGGAAAAGGGTATAGATTTCGTTGAGAAAAATATCAATCCACCAAATTGCCCTCAGCTTCGACCCATCGAACGTTACTGGGCAATCGTGAAGAGGGTCTTCAAGAAGACTGGTAAGGCAGCTGGGAACATGCAGGAGTTCAAAAAGGGGGGGGGGGGCTCAAGCGTCCAAAAAATGCGATGCAACACTTGTCCGGAACTTGATGAAGAGCATTCGATCCAAAGTTCGAAAATTCGTGAAGGAATAACTTAAATTTCATCCGGTCTTCATTATGTTCAAGTTTAACCTCGTACAATAAAAGATCAATTTTTTGTATGAATAAAATATCGGTTTTCAAAATAATTTGAGAGAAAGTTTGTGGATAGCTTATTTTCGATACACTCCTTACTTGTAGCTACGTGCCGAAATAAAGTTTATCCTACTTAGAATCCGAAAACAAATAACCAGTTTTTTCTCGGTAGTAATTTGATTTTTGGTAATTTTACATGATATTAAGTTACAAAATAACTCCGACAGCGTTTAGAGAAACATGAGAATAATCCTTGGATTTTCCGCCACCATCTGCCTCACATTGAACCGGTCAATCTTGGCGACCATTTTTTTCGACATGACGCCAGACTGCAATCCGGGTTTCTTTAATTCCACTTAATATTTGCCTAATACTTTTCAATTTGGTGGAATTATGGACAGCTGGGTGAAATGATATACTTTTTGACAAATTCCACCTCATTAGTTCACCTTATATAGCAGTATCACGGCACTGCTGTAGTACTTTCCAGCTATAGTGATAGTTTGCAAAATCTGTCCAGACATTTATATACATATCATATACATTTCTCTAGGATTCGTGACCATCGTTTTGTTTTTGATGAAAAGCTTGGTCCGAGCTTGACAGAGTTGGCACCTGCAAATTCCTTTGAGGTCATTAGTTTCCAGTGGAATTTATCGGGGACAACACACATGAATTGGTTAGCTACATCGCCCTATGATGTGGACGGATAAAACTTTGTCGAGAATCCTGCCTGAATTTAATTTTGACAGGTTTCATCTATGATAAGGCTCTTGTGTACTTCGTGAGAAATCGTTGGCTATTAGATATTGCCTTATCGTCCTGTTCTGTTGCTTCATGCTAGCAGATGGATCCTCCAAACGGCACTACGACTGGCACTGTATGACGACACCCGATCCAACAACCCTGGGTTTCACTTGATCGACCCCAACACCTGCTTGTTCAGCGGCTAACCCAAAGTTCCAGCGCGACGCTTGCTTTACACCTTCCTACCGCTTGCGAAAACGGAACCGCTTGGGCTAACGTCCCACGGAAGAAACGGTTCCGACTTTTTTCCTTTTCTTTTCTTTTCTCATCTTTCATCTAGTTAGCACACCCTTTTCAATACTACGCGCATCAAAACGAAACATTAGCCACTGAAACACGTATACTTTCAACACAAATCGTTGTCAAATGTTCCAAATCTTCTACTACTCAAAGGGAGCGACACATTCAGATTTAACTAATTTTCATGTTTATCTCATGATCACGATTCTGTTGCTTCTTAAAGCATTATTTCCCAGCGTGCTTATCTGTTTTTATCTGTGCCATCTTTTCGCATCCACTTTCAGCGTTTCTAGTGCAATCGTGTTCACTCCCATCCAGGGACCTGACAAAGAGCCATTTCCCAACATCTCTAACATCCAACGTCAAAAGATTCATTGTTTGTAAACAATACTGGCGTTCGTACCCGTAGACACAAACGTCAGACGGGCCTTATTGTTATTCACCACTTTAGGTCGTTTTAGAAGGTGCTCCTTCATAATGGCCCAGTATTTTTCTATTGGGCGCAGTTCCGGAGTTTTTGAGGGGTTCAGATCTTTCGGCACGAAATCGACATCATTAGCCTTATACCACTCTAGCACGTCCTTCGTGTAGAGGCATGATGCCAAATCCAGAATGCCAGAAGATCGTTGGACCATCGAGAGCCTTCAGAAGAGGGACAAGCCGCTTTTGGAGACACTCTTCCAAATACAATTGTCCATTCATGGTGCTTGCGGTAACGAAAGGTGTACTCCGCTTTCCGCAAGTACAAATCGCTTGCCAAATTAGGAACTTCTTGCTGAATTTCAACATCATCTGTGTCCGGAGGTTCTCGGGAACATCACACTTATCCTTGGAAGTCACATGCAGGTCTCTTGGAATCTGGTTGAAGTCCGCCTTCACATATGTCCCGTCATGCATTACGCAGCAGTGTGGTTTCGTTAACTTCTGGTCGTACGACTTCCGGGCAAGGCTTTTTGTGACCGTATTCTGTTTCTCGTCACGGTTTGGGGACTTCTGAACCTTAAACGTACGAAGTCCAGCTCGAGTTTTGGTATTCTGCACGAAAGTCTTGCTCACATGCAACTTTTTAGCCACATCTCAAACCGAGGCGTTCGGTTTTCGTTTAAAGGTCCCAAACACGAGTTTGTGGTCGTTCTTGTTGACCTGACGGCTTTTTTTTCGGATCTTCACCCGTCAAACGTTCTTTAAACCGTTTTATGGTACCAGACACCGTGGGACTCGCGATTCCTAACTTTTTTTTCCGATGGCACGATACGACAGATCCTTATTCTCAAAGTACTCGTGCAAAACTTTTTCGCGCACCTTATGAAATCAACTCACAGAGTGTGAAAAATAAACATTACGCAAAAATTCAATTAATTTTGTCCAACGGATCAAATGTAAGAGCAATTTCAGTGTGTGCGAATTTCAAATGGTTCACCGGTACATTCGTAGAATATGTTCTTGAGTTCTTCAGTGTTTAATACTCATCAGTTGAACTGCTCGGATTTGTTAAAAGTGTCATCCCTAAGCTCCACCAGAACAACCGAAACAAACCCAACCAATACAGAAACTAAAGGACATCAACGATTACACCGGACGATTGTTGCTGCAGTAGGCTTAACCAATAATGTCATGAACGCCCCAGCAGCGAATATTTAAACGGACATCACATTCGACTTTCATCGATTGTATGGGTTATAAAGTTACCAAGTACATACATGACACATTTGCATAGATGGACGCATGGTAGACACATTTACAATGACCGACGCAAAGATTCAGGCAGCGCAGCTAACGTAAAAGAGTCGCTAGGATGACTCCAGCTTCTAGATATTAATCCGGGGAGCATCAATAAAGGGCGATACGGTCAAAATTTGGTCAATATCAACTTGACGTATTTCTTTCAATTTTGCATTTAAAAAACCTGAACACCCCTCATTTTGAAGGTGTGTGTGTGTAGAATGTTGCTCCTATTTTGATTTTGGAATTCACTCTTCAGTTGTCAAAATGCCGTCCAAGCAAGAAGAGCAGCGTATCAAAATTTTGCTCGCGCATCGCGAAAATCCGAGCTACTCGCACGCAAAGTTGGCAAAATCGCTAAAAGTTGCCAAATCAACCGTTACAAATGTAATTAAAGTGTTTGGGGAACGTTTGTCGACAGCCAGGAAGTCTGGATCGGGGGGAAATCGAAAACCGGAAGCCGCTGAGACGACAAAGAAAGTTGCCGGTAGTTTCAAGCGAAACCCTAACCTATCTCTCCGAGATGCCGCAAATAAGCTGGGTGTATCGTCTACAACCGTGCATCGAGCCAAAAAACGAGCCGGACTATCGACTTACAAGAAGGTAGTGACTCCAAATCGCGATGATAAACAAAATACGACGGCCAAAGCGCGATCCCGGAGGCTGTACACGACGATGCTGACGAAGTTTGACTGCGTGGTAATGGACGACGAAACCTACGTCAAAGCCGACTACAAGCAGCTTCCGGGACAGGAGTTTTATACGGCAAAAGGAAGGGGAAAGGTAGCAGATATTTTCAAGCACACGAAACTGTCAAAGTTCGCAAAGAAATATCTGGTTTGGCAAGCCATCTGTACCTGTGGCTTGAAAAGCAGCATTTTCATAGCTTCCGGGACTGTCAACCAAGAAATTTACGTGAAAGAGTGTTTGAATAAACGTCTGCTGCCTTTCCTGAAGAAACACGGTTGTTCCGTACTGTTTTGGCCGGATTTGGCATCTTGCCATTACGGTAAAAAGGCCATGGAGTGGTACGCCGCCAACAACGTGCAGGTGGTTCCCAAGGACAAGAACCCTCCCAACACGCCAGAGCTCCGCCCAACTGAGAAATACTGGGCTATTGTCAAGCGGAACCTAAAGAAGACCAAAAAAAACTGCTAAGGACGAGCAGCAGTTCAAGGCAAACTGGCTTTCTGCGGCGAAGAAGGTGGACAAGGTGGCTGTACAAAATCTGATGGCAGGGGTCAAGCGTAAGGCCCGGCAATTCGGATTTGGAAAAGCGGAAGCCTAACTGAATATTTTTCCTGAATTTTATACTAATTGAACTTGAAAAAGAAATTTAATTTGATTTTTTAAATAAACGATTTCACCGATTTACACCCGTTTTCCCTTGACCAAATTTTGACCGTATCACCCTTTAATCAACGAATTCCATCGATAGGTAAGGACCCACTGCCAGAACTGATGACATCTCTTACACAAGAAGTTTACGGTGTCTCACAAATATCTACTGATCTACTGGCAGGCAGAAGCTTTTTGAGCGTCCAAAGATGTCAACACAGTGAAAGATGTTCGTGTTAAGATAGCTTCAGTTTGGTTCATTCACTGCACTTGGTTTATAGTGTGCCTCGGAGCTCAAGCACTACCTGAAAAACCTAATGTTCATGAATTCGCGAGTACTTCCCCTCTTTGTTAACAAAATCAGATACGTCTGTTTGAAAAAGTACTCGAGAATTAATGAATAGTGAGTTTCCCAGTAATAGACCACAGAGTATTCATAACTCACCCAAAGGAGCCAGAAAGCAGTGAAAATGGACTTTACGTTGGACTCCAATGAATGAGTACGCTGGCAAATGCTGACTAAAAGTAAATTGTTACGTGCAAAAAAAACCTGTAATTCGTGATTCAATAATGTTGAAAGGTCCATTAACGGTTGCTTTACAGTACTTACTATTAAAATCTCAAAGTTACAGCATTAAATGGTTACATTACTCCAGTTCTAACGAACTCTTGATGGAGCCCATTAGCGCCCGAACAATGGAAACAGACACGGAATCAGCGCATTTTATCCATTTTGCTCGCATTTGCTGGATGTCCCTAACTGCCCTGCCGCTTTGTCAAAGTAGCTGCTTTGAAACTGACCAGTATTTTTCGAATGGTCGATAATCCGGGCAATTCGGAGGATTCATTAGCTTAAGGACAAAATCGATCTTGTTGGTAGCATACCACTCCGGAATAACTTTGGTGAAGTGGCAGCTGGCCAAATGAGGCTAAAAGATGACTTTGCCTCTTTGCTTGTGGATGAACGGCTTGACATGCTTTTCCAGGTATTCTTCGATGTACGCTTGGGATATCATCGTCGAGGATGTGACGAATGGTTCCGTTTTCAGGCCACAACTGCAAATCACTTGCCAAATCATTTTTCTTCTTCTTCTCTCATTTGACATTATTTCTAAACGCGATCGACTACTTTGATCAAACTTGCTCCAGTTGTTCTCTATAGAAGTGTAAACAAAGCACTGCAAAGATTTCCGATTCCCAACACTAGAGGCGTGCTAGCAGTGGGCAAGAGCCGTACCATATTTTTATTAATTTTTTATAAAAAAACACACGTCGTGTGTTTCCAACAAAAGAGAGAGTATAAAAAATATAAAAAAAAAAAAAAAAAACAATAATTTTTTTTTATTATTTTTTTTTTTAGGAAAAAAAAAAAAAAATTATTTTTGGGAGAAAAAGCTGTAATATTATGTTTACATGTGCAAAATTTCAATCAGTCAAGTGGTAATTGAGATGGCTTCCAAGCAAGAAGTGCTTCGACAAAAAAATATGGGCGTAGTCGTTGTAGTCGTCAATGTAACCGTCGCCAATGTAACCGTTCCGACGCTTTCCTCTGAGATTTCGGCAAACGCAGTGGCTTAAGCGCCACTCTCGACTACGAGAGGCCACTGGTCGTGTTTTAATTAATGCCCGACTAAACTTTCCGAAGCATGAGCGCAATCTCTAAGGGGGATTGAACGGTCGTTCTACTCAGCTAAATGCCACGCGACAACCAAAATTTCATGAACAAGAACGAGGTGGAAAACGAAAACGTGCTCTAAGCTGAACGTAACGGAAAAATACCTGGGCGGACTACATTACCACAGGGCTTAGGATTTAGAAAATAAATAGAACCTTCGGTTTGGATTCACTTTCGTGTATTATTCTTTCCACTTTCTCAATCAAGCGTGTGTGTGAGTGTGTATGTTGTTCAGTGTGTTAATGGCCATGGTTTAACGTACCTGCGCAGGTTTTGGGTTATGCTGGCGGTCGGCGGGATTCTAGCCGAGGCACACACCGACGGGATGCGATGAACTGGCGATGGTAGCGGTGTTGCCGGGGTTGTTGCCAGATGACCGCGCTCGGATTGACGAAAATGCCGAATTGAAGTTGCGGGGGAGGGGATCGGCGGCTCCGGTACTCTACCAGATCATCCGTTTCCGGACGCAGGCAGGCCAGATATATTTCCTCGAGGGGATCGGTGGCTCCGGAACTCTACCAGATCATCCGTTTCCGGACGCAGGCAGGCCAGATATATTACCTCTCCACCCCGTTTGACTACCAGCGATCTGGCGGGCCTAAATGAGCACGGTCGTCGCCCGAAATTGTTGGAATGGCGAAAATGAAACGACGGGCGCTCGCCCGGACAAAAAACGGCGCGCCTGTGCGCCTTATTTACACCACACCAAGTTCGTCCCGGTTCCCCTACACCCCCCCAATTAATTACAAATAAAAAAAAAAATAGTAGGGCCCCCCCCCCCCCCCTGCTGTCCTCCCCCTCCACTTTCGAACCGTCCCTTCTTCTGGACCTTTGCCCCATACAACCATCATCTTCGTGCTTTATTTTATTTGTTTTTTTTTTTCTTTTTTTCGTTTTTTTTTGGGGCCCCCCCCCTTCGGGCCCCACCATTTTTTTTTGTACCTATATTATGAAAGCTCATGGGCGTTTTATAGCAATAAATTATTAGGCCCATAAAAAATAAAATTGTTCCTGAAATAATCGTAAAATCTTTTGGGAAAATTGCAAACACGTTACATCATACCACACGCTTTTATGAAAATTTGATCAATTGGAGATTGATCAAATTTTCATAACCTCAAATTTTAATTATTATTTTTATAGACTAAAATGCAAACGAAATATTTATCGATTCCAATTGCTACGTCTAATCAATACCACTATTCCTTCAGATCAACATCAAATTTACCACAACTGTAAAGTTAATGTCGTTCAACTGAAATAAATCCATTATCCATTGGACGTTTACCAACTCAATTGTTCATCACTCAACGTAAATTATCATTAAATTAAACGAAACCAAAGTATAGTACATTTTACTATATCGAATGTTTTCGACCATTCATAAAATAATATACTGGCTTCGGGACGTGGCCAAGAAGGTAAACTATTAAATCTGGTTCGTCCAGCAGCGATAACGCGCACCTAACCGAACCGATAAATAGAATACGGTGGTCAAATCCCACGCCAGGAAGCTGTACCGCGAGTGGGTGGTGCGAATCCAAAACATAATAAAAGAATAGATGAAATATAAAGCGGACCCCAAGCAGATCCCCCCCCTGGAGTTTTTTGTCGAAAAGTCCCGCTTGAATGATCCAGAGAATATCCGTAAGAAAAAGGTCGACAAATTTGCCAAGAAGTACTTGGTGTGGCAGGTGATATCCCAAGTAACAATTTCAGTTCTATTCCAGCCGTATAGCACTCCTCCCGGCTTTGTTGATGACACTACATTCAAAACTGTTTTGTCCACCAACACCTCCTCTATGCATCTTTAAAGCCGAAATGTGTACAAAGTGGCCCACTCTATAGACGGTTGTGAAAACAAATTCATAAAACCTTTCTAAGGCCATAAAGATTTTGCAAATGTTCTAGTGAAAGATGTTATGACCACTTGTGAACCATCATAATACCTATTGGCCGCCATCAAAACCAGCATAGGGCTGAATGGCCACAGCTGTCAAACTTCACGGCGATATCGTGGTTGGTTTTTGTTGTTTTGCTTTGTTTCTCTTCTGATTCATTCAACAGTAAATAATGGCTAAGAAAAAAGTTCTACTGTTGCGGGAAATTATGATTGATAGCAAAATATACAAAAGAAATTGAGTTTTTTTTATAGCGTATCATGCTCCAAATCATATGCGCATTAAATTGTATGGTGAATATTGGCACGATAAGAGCTGAAAATTAATGCGCCTTGGAAATTATGCGAGTTTACAACAACAAAAACAAAATTGAAAAAAATATATTCCGTAAATTAATCATGAAACTCCTGAAAATTTATGGAGTTCATTAAGGTTATCTAAACGAATACCGAAGTTTGTCTCAGATCTACAGTTCAATTGTATTACATTTAAAATTTGGTGTATTTATTTTTCCACACTTCAATTATTTCATATATTTCAATATGGCGATTGCAAGAAATCACAGTTTTGCCAAAAAGCCAATATCTTGCAATGGCTACTATAAAACTATCTGGTCGCTTGGTAGCTTTCCTCAATGCCAGTTAGCCGTTTAATGCATTTACTGGAGGCAAAATGGTTTTAAAATGCTTTTTCAACTGACCATAATAAGATAATATGAATGAGTCCTAAAACGGCATTTCAAAACAGCATTTTATGAGTTAATAAAGTCAAAATAAAACCTTTGATAGGAGTAAAAGGAATTTTAGAAGTCAAGGTTTTAAGATCGTTGTAAAGAAGCTGTGTAGGTTCTTATAAACCTGACAAAAATTTGAAACCTATTGGCATCTCTTGCTACCATAATAAAGCCGAATTGATTTCTAGTGGCTTTCATAAAACTTTAGTAAAACTTAATAAAGCTGGATGGTTTTGGCAATGTTTGTATAGTACAGTGTGGATAATAGAAAAAAGCTTAATTGAAAAATTCATATCGTTAATGATGATTTCTTTCTACAATAGGTAAGGCGACAACTACTAGACACCACATTCAGATAAGTACAATCATAGTATACAATCAAATGTTATTCAACAGGACATTATCATCCCTCATCCATAAATTATTTCATGTACATTTATCCACCTTGTAGCTTTCAATGTGATGTTTAATGTTTTTAAGCAGCACTCCTGATGTAAAAAAAAATCAAATGAGAGCGAAACAACGCAAGGTGGTTCGCTGATGGTGAAACGCTTCAACCGGCGAAACCGACTTGCTAACAGGTCGGTCACTGCCGCTCAGCTGACATATTTTATGCAGAAATAAGTGGGCAAACATTTTCCAAACTGATGGTTAATTAATTAGTTTCATAAATTTGTTGACACTGCTCGTGCTGAGGTCTCAGTTTCTCGCATAATTCCCCTCTTTGCTGCAATTTAAACGTTCATTTTTTTTTTTCTTTCCCCCCCCCCCTCTCCCACACACACAAAAAAAATGTTTTAAACGCCCCCCCCCCCCCCCTTCCCCCGGGGGGGGAAGAAAAAAATTTTTTTTTTTTTTTTTTTTATATTTTTTTTATTTTCTTCAAAATATACCGCCCCTCGCACCGGAGGGTAGAAGCAGCCGCCCCCCCCACCCCCCCACAAAAAACCAAACCCCCCCCCAAACACAAAAAAAATATTAAAGAGGGTAATGGGGGGGGGGAAAAAAAAAATAAAAAAAAAAATAATTCCATTTTGACAAGTATTTTCAGTTCATTTTAAATTGATTACTGTGAATTAAACCATTTGTTTCCTCAAGGATTGACAATGCCTAGCTGTGAATAGATGCATTTAAAAAAACCAGTGCATTATCAAAGATACACTGATAGGCAAAATAAAGTGCCCACCTCTTCGTTTTTTCAATTTCTCTCATTTACTTGGTTCAAATTAAAGTAAACACACTGTATTTTTTTATTATCTTATTTTTTATATTCTTTTTAAGTTTCACTTATGGAATACTGAAAAAAAGGAGTTTTACTTAAAGAAAAAAAATCAATTGGTGTTGAAAAAAAAACAGTGACAAAATAAAGTGCCCACTTCATTTAGGCTACAGAAAACATAAATTAAAGTAAAATAAAAGCATTTCAATAATTGATGTGTCCTCCTTTGGCCTTCAGGACCTCCTGCAGGCGCTTCGACATGCTCTCGACCAGGTTCTTTAGGTGCTGTGGATCTAGCTCTTCCCAGGCGCGCTCCGGGGCTTCAAAATAGTTATTTTTATTGGTAACACCAGTTTTGTCAACCCTGGCATCGAGAATCGCCCACAAATTCTCGATGGGATTGAGGTCCGGGCTTTGTGGAGGCCATTCCAGCGGTTTGATGCGACAAGACCGGAGAAAGACTTGGTCTTCTTGGCAGTATGCTTCGGGTCGTTGTCCTGCTGGAATACGAACTTCTCTTCAAGGCCCGTCTGGATCAGCGAAACCTCCAGATTTTCTCGCAGGATGTTGATGTAAGAATCTGCCGTCATTATCCCGTCGATTTTCACAATGCTTCCCACTCCACCCCACGAAAAACACCCCCAGACCATCACATTTCCTCCTCCATGCTTCATCGTGCCTTGGATGTGGCGCTCCTGAAGCTCCTCTCCCGATCTGCACCAAACACGAACCCGCCGCTTTCGGTTAAACACCTCGAATTTTGATTCGTCCGTCCAGAGAACCGTTTTCCAGAACTCTAGGGGCTTATCAGCATGCTCCTTAGCAAACTTAAGCCGTTTGGCTTTGTTTGCCTTGCTGATAAATGGGCGCTTCCGGGCAAGTTTGCTATTCAACCCCTGTGCTACGAGACTGCGACGAACAGTTCGACCGGAAACTGATAACTGAAGGGATTCCTGGATTTCGCGGACAGTTACCTTCGGGTTCTTCCTGACTTCGCGCATGATCTTGGTGTCCGTTCTCGCATCCGTTTTCCGCTTCCTGCCTCTGCCAGGGCGATCCACCACTGATCCAAACGTTTTAAGCTTCAGAAGAATTTTGCCAACCGCTGCCTTACTGATACTGTACTTCTTAGCGACAGCCCGGTGCGATTCACAGTTTTGCACATCACGAACGACCAATTTTCGGATACACAAGGGAATTGCTTTCGAAAGCACTGCGTTCTCCATTTTTTTCAATTGAATCAAATGCGATCACGTATACAAATGCACCAGGTTGAGCCGTTTGCTTCAAAACATGTCAAAATATCAAAACATAAACAATCGAGTGGTCTTCCAATGGAAACTTATCGAAAACATATCGATTTTTGAAGTGGGCACTTTATTTTGTCACTGTTTTTTTTTTCAACACAAATTGATTTTTTTTTTCTTTAAGTAAAACTCCTTTTTTTCAGTATTCCATAAGTGATACTTAAAAAGAATATAAAAAATAAGATAATAAAAAAAATACAGTATGTTTACTTTAATTTGAACCAAGTAAATGAGAGAAATTGAAAAAACGAAGAGGTGGGCACTTTATTTTGCCTATCAGTGTACATGTGGACTGAAAATGAAATTTAGTTTATATTTATAGAAACCGATTGTTTGACTCGCAAATCTATTCGTGGTTTTCTGCGTATTCAATACCACAGGCGTTGTCAAAGGAACGATGAATTTGTATGCTTAAAAACAATACTCGTTTATGGTACGAAAATTACACAAAGAACTAAAAAAAAATTGTTGAAAAATAAAGGTGGTGCTTATATTCGACAGATCTGTTTTGTCGACTTGAAATTCAAAAACACGAGTCCGTGGAAAGTACCATTTATAAATTTCTGAACGGTGGAATAATTCTGTCCTAATGGGAAAAACTTAATGCAAACGAGCAAAAGCAAAAATCACGATGACCCACATAGGAGGAGGGGTTTGCTGATTTAGAAAATAAGACCACATTGTTTCTAGATGGTCGCTAGGCAAATGCTAACCAGGAATGTTATCATTCATTAAATTATTCATTTTAACATTCGTAATGAGTAACATTTTTCATCGATAGTATTTTGTAAAATGATGCATGGAGTATTCGTAGGCCATAAACTAAACAATATATTATGTCGATGAATAAAATTTATATTTTTTACTGTATTAACGACTAACAGTGATGTTTGTATATTCTTCGTATACACCAAACATGTTTTTCATTCAAGCCAACTGTTTAGATGGAAATCGCGTTGTTTTTGAAATCAGATCTACCGTTTGATCCTTCTTGGAACTCACCAACACCGTTTAATGCAAATTTGATATGAAGGATTTACGCCACCAACGTTATTTATAGCAACATTCAACTAAAGGAAAAATGCCGTCTATTGATCTCCAGTGATCTCATGACAAACTGAGTATTATACCATTTTTTTTTTCGTTGAAAGACAACCTCCATCATATTTTTTTGCCATGTGCTGTGAGCCAAGCAGGTGTCACCAACAAACTTTATTTGAATTATACAAAACGTAAATATCGCAAATCGGGTCCTCCCTTAGCTCTGTCGGTAAAGGCGCAGCTACAAAGCAACACCATGATGGAGGTGGCTGGGTTCGATTCCCGGTCTGGTCTAGGAATTTTTCGTTAAGGAAAATTTCTCGACTCCCTGGGTATAGCGTATGATTGTACTTGCCACACAATCATACTAATGCAAAAATGGTACTTGGCATCGAAAGCTCTCAATTAATTACTGTGGAAGTGCATTTAGAACACTAAGTTGAGAGCAAGCAATAAGCTAATTGTGAAAGCAATAAGCTTGAAATGCTAAGGAAGAAGAAGAAGAAATATCGCAAATCACTCCGTCAATCAGTGGGCTGTAATGCTTACCTTTCGTAAGCCACTAGCTCAATCATCCATGAGGAAAATCATATCAGTTGCCTGATAAGATTAATGACACTATTCTACACATCAAATGAAAAACTAAACCGGAAACTGTCGATTCAGTACGACATAGGATTATCTAGATTTGACTCGAAGTAGTGCGAGTGTAGACGATTTTTAATTAACAACACAAAACGCAGTCAACCACAAAAGTGCCGAATCATGTTTCAAGGTGAATGGAAAATCTAAATTATCGATAATTTTTACAAATTTAGCGCGCAAGGAAAGGGTTCCTTTTTTTTGGTGAAAATTTCAAATTGAGCCTTTCACGAGAGCGGCGTGTGAACCTTTCACACTATTTAGGTTTGAACGAGGGTACAGAAAAAGGACACCCTCGAAGTCAGCAAATATGCTTAATTAAAAGAAATTAAGATTGAACGCGATGCGGCATAAACAGTTTGCGTTGCTAAAATCAGGTAAAACTTCTACCATCTTTTTTTGTTTGGCTGCGAAACAGCCAAAAAGAAATGTTTGGTAAACGTTTTTATGTCGACATTTATCCTTACATATGGTTTCTCAACATTGTTTACCAATAGTACATGAAAGATTTTTGAAGACAAGTAGCAAGTTCTAGAACTTTCCTCTAACGTTCTTCATAAGGTTCTACACAGATTCATTAGCAACAATATTAGACGCTCTTGTCTAATCTCTTTTGAACTTTTCCACTAACCAGCTGGCTGAACGTGTTTATGAAGATACCCCTTGGCCAGCGCCCAAAATCGTTCGATGGGAATTTCAGGGCATTTTTTGGGATTCATGTGCTTAGGTACAATTATCACGTGTTCTGATTTGTACCAGTATATGTCAACTTAGCGTAATGACACGAAGCCAGGTCGGGCTGGATAATTAAGGATTGTCATGGTGACGAATCAGCGGCGAACCGCAAGTGAATACTCCTCACCGAACTTCCAGATCGCAATACGCACCGCTTTCACACCAACGTTATCCAGTTTCGCCAACTTTCTTGGTGATAATGCTGTTATAGTGCTCCACTTGTGCACGATGGCACGGCGCTTTTCAACGGAAATCTATCTCATCTCTCGAAATGCGCGTGAAACTTTGCTGAGTTGTCTTCAGTTTGACGTTCGGGGAAAATTCAATGCGTGCGTGAAGTCTGCAGTGTATGAGTTGATGAGTGTGAGATTGGAGACCGAATATCTGTTGGCTCACAAATCATAGAACGTTCAGATTCGTAATCGAGATGCGAACTGATGCCTTCGTTTATTTCAAACGTTTTGTGGATCTAGAAGGGCAAACTTAATGAGAGGGTCATCAGAGTTTTATGATAAGCAAAACGCAAATTTAAATGGGATTTTTGGCACGACCATCTCCAATTGGAATGACAGTTTTCACATGTATTGAGTTCTGCCTAAGATTATGCTTAGCTAACTTTAAATTTATTTAATTTATTACTATCAAGGTATTCGACAACAATATCGTACAGACTGGACTTATTCTAACTTAACTTATATAACTAAAGTACTAAGGCCGAGGCGAATTCATCATATTAATACACATGATTTGTTACGCGTGCAATATTCCAAGTAATTCACGAAGAACTTAAAAATATGGCATACAGTATAAATTGGTTTGTGAAAACTACGTATACAGTATTATGCAGTACTATGAGTAAAATTTGGCTCGGCTTTTTTTTGCACCGTCGATTTCGGGTGAATAAGGCAAATATTCATGTTGGTGCGTCAACTTTGACGCCAGCTGTAGTCCAAACCACTTTATGAAAATTCAAATTCAAATTTTGTTCACATCATTTCCTACATTTTTTAGGCTTTGGTGAAATTTTTAACATGCTAGCTAAATTTTTCACAGAAATACGGATTTTTTAAAATGGTTTACTCGGAAATATGACACAAAAAATACCCAAATCCCCATTAAAATAACATACGTCTCAAACCAATGGTTCAAGCTCAATCATATCAGTATTATGCAGCGCAGAGTCTCTAGAACAATTGAACAATGAGCCACCAGCTGGTTTGCACTTAACAATTCTCATTCCTTTTCTATATTTTTCCCACCACAATCTTGTAAACGAAAAACAATCCGTACTCTAATTCACGGCTGATTCCTAAAGATGACTAACCGTCAAACAAAGACTCATAAACTTGACGAAACTCTCAACCGTCAAAAGCCACGCTAGAATGCCGCCAAAATCACCGTTTAGAGCCACTTGTTGTTCTGAGAGCCAGTCCTATACACAATTAGATTTATTAATTAATAAGAATTAAATAACAATTGTTTGAATTAAATGTGTTCTTAAACATAAACTTAGTTGAGTTTCCATGCAACTGTTCAAAACATCTTCTGTACATTCAGTGAAAGGAATGATGTCAAAATAGTCAAAATGAGTAGTATGCAATCCACTTTTATGACCGTCACAAAAAAATCACTGGAAAACCTAGTCTATTGTTTCACAGTTTCTTATTTCAATTGTAAAGTTTAGTTCGCAAAAATTTAAGAGCAAAATTCACTTCCATACTAACGGTACACTAAAGCGCATAAGTTTTGTGATTACTTCTGATGTGTTAAAGCGTGACACTGCCCAAGTAACAATTTTAGTTATATTCCAGCCGTATAGCACTTCTCTTGGCTCTGCTGATTAAAACTACTTTCAAAACTGTTTCGTCTACCAACACATCCTCTATGCTTCTTCAAAGCCGAGATTTGTACTAAGTGGGCCACTCTAAAGTTAGACGGTTGTGAAAACAAGTTAATAAAACCTTTATAAGACCATAAAGATTTTGAAAATGTTTTAGTGAAAGACGTTATGACCACTTGAGAACCTTCATAAAACCTATTGGCTGCCATAAAAACCAGCATACGACCAGTTGGCCACAGCTGTCAAACTTCACTGTGAAATCGTGGTTGGTTTTTGTTGTTCTGATTTGTTCGATTCTCTGCTCTTCTGATTCATTTAGCAGTAAATAATATTTAAGAAAAAAGTTCTTCTTGTTTAATAGCGGAATATCCAAAACAAATTGAGTTTTTCACAGCGTATCATGCACTAAATCATATGCGGATTTAATTTTATAGTGAATATTTGCACGATAACAGACGTAAGTTAATGCGCCTCGGAAATTATGCGAATTTACAACAACTTAAACTAAAATTTTTACAAAAATCGATAAATTAATCATGAATTTTCTGATAATTAACTGAATTCAATAAGGTTATCTTAAATAATTCCGAAATAAGTCTCCGATTTACAGTTCATTTGCATCTCACACAAATTATGTTGCATTTTTTTTCCAAATTTCAATTTTTTGTTTTAATTCAATATGGCGATTTTAAAAAATACAGTTTAGACAAAAAAACTGTATATCTTCGCAATGACTACTATAAAACCAATTTGCCGTTTAATGCATTTACTGGAGGCAAATTGGTTTTGAAATGATTTTTTAACTGACCTCAATAAGATAATATGAATGAGTCCTAAAACGGCATTTCAAAACAGCATTTTACGTGTTCATAAAGTCGAAATAAAACCTTTGATAGGAGTAAAAGGATTTGAAAAAACAAGGTTTTAATATCGTTGTAAATAAGCTGTGTAGGTTCTCATAAACCTGACTAAAATATGAAACCTATTGGCACCTCTTGGTGTCGTATTTAAACCAAAGTGATTTCTAGTGGCTTTAGTAAGACTTTAATAAAACTTAATCAAGCTGGATGGTTTGGGCAATGTTACTTGGGTGTAGTAAGCTCAGCTGTTTATTTCCAAATACTTGAAGTTGCAAATTACTACTAAAAGGTGGATTTTTATATCAGGTGGAGCAGCGTCTCAATAAAAAAAACAACAACAACAAAAATGCTAGTCTTTGTGGGTTTAAAGACAGGCCATGATGTAGAAATTGAATGGCATGTTTTGCCACATCTCACGGGAAAGGTGATGCAAAAGGAGGAACTCTTAAGAAAATGGCAACAAGAGCTAGTTTAGCAAAGCAACACGAGCATAACAAACGCTAGACAACTGTTTGTTTGGTACGTAGTCGCTGAGAGAAACTTCAAACAGGAATGACATTTTTTATGTTTCGACGGAAAAATATGAAGCAGAAAAGCTTTTTGAACCTATTTTCAAGAAAGCAAAACCAATTCTTGGTACTCAGAAACACCATACTTGTATTCCAATATCCAGTAACCAATTCGTTGTAAGTTTTTTTTTAATGTGAAGAGTTAATAACTTTTTTTAAACTCGAAATAACTTAAGAACTTAAAAAAAAAAAAAAAAATGGCCCGTGAAATTTATTTTTTGTATCGTTTTACTGAAAACAGTGCAAATTGATAAAGATTTAAAAATCTTTCAAAATTCAACGAATTTAAAAAACAGTTTGGAAGAAATAGTTGTCCAAAACTTTTTACCAGCAGATAAGGCATTGTTTCAGTTTTCTTTAAAAAAAAATCAAGAAAATTTTACGAGGGTTTGAGAAAATTACCATTTTGTGTTTTTTAACACTAATTTGTTTTTTTTTCTTTCAGTGCCTTTTTTTCTAGAAAAACATTCAATTTCCTACAACTTTGTCTGAGCAAGTAATTTGATCCAAAAAAGCGTTACAAACTGATAATTTTTAGAAAAAAAATGGTCCAAAATTTGCATACGCCCTTATGAAAAGTAAGTTTAGCTTAATTTACTTTTTTCAGTGGTTAATGCCATTTTAGGCAGAGTTCAATAAATTTGGAAAGTTTCATGGTCGTGCCAATCCAGCTATTTGGGGTGAAAATAGAAATATAAAAGAAAAAAATAAAAAACATTTTTGTCAACATGGTCGGAATTCTAACCGTGTCCAATAGCGTTGTGGGCTTTGTGTTTTAACCACTCAGCCATACTGAAAAGCTGAAGATAATCGTATAAAGACCCTACGGTTGCTTCGACTTTCTAGGCACTAATCGATTAAGCGATGGTGGCTAATGAATTTGTTTTCGATGAATTTGCTCGACTCAGCCATTTGCTTACTCCATACTCCATAAAACGCTTTGTCGATCAAGATGAGCAAAATTGCTTTTTCTCTGCAAAACGGTTTTCTCAAGATATGATTGCTAAAATAACAATGTTGTCATGGCGCATTTTTTTCCACCTTTTCAACTATTGGATGTGGTGAATGTCTTGAGCATAAATCGTAACTGATTAATAAAACTCCTATTTCATAGTTTTTCAATTATTTTAAAACCTCAACGACCTTCTTTGACACCATAAATTTCTCCAAAACTGATGCCACCCAATCACGAAGCCACCCAATTCCGGCTAAAGCTGAGCAATAAATTTAAACCACAATTATACATCTGCATGATCAACGCTCGTAGTCACACTGGAAGTGGTTTAATTCAGCAGCAGCACACTCATTTCTGCATCCTTTACGTGGGCCAAAAGTTTCTCATCGGGGTGCCAAAAACCACCCGCTAGTAGTGGCACAATAATACCCTTGCGGTTGCTTGCGGAAAACAGAGTAGGAAAACAGAGGGTCGGGCTGCTCGGTGGTGTAGTGATAATTCAAGCCTTCGCTCTTCGCCATCGAATGAGATAGATGCTGTTGCCAGTGCCACAGTTCAGAGCAGAATTCAATGAAATGCACCAACCGGGCTCTGTCGAGGCTGTGCCTGATGATTGTATGTTCGGATACGCAAATTTTGAAAATGCATCGAACAAACATTGAGGTTCGATCCACCCTTGCTTAAAGTTGCATTGGGGTGAAATTATAGGCTCAAATCAAAGAGAAAGGTGAGGTAAATTAATTAAGTTTCATTTATATTCCATACCTCGCTCAAAATTAAACTCCCAAATGCATTTGATTAACATATAACGTGCATGGAGGTTAGTAGTGGGTAAATGGAAGATTTAAATGTGGTTTCGATTAGTTCATTATAGAGGATATCATAAACAGATGTTTTCATTTAAAGATGCTAATGTTTTGCATTCCCAATAAATATAACATGCTCATCAACAATGCAGTTGAAAAAAACATCAAGTAACTAGACAACCATCCATAACCAGAAACTGTCAAGTACTGCCACTCACTGCTGTTTCATTACTTTTATTAATATGAACAACCCAACCCATTCATGTTCCGTTCCATAATCACCCAGAAATACATGCGTAGAATATGGTAAACAAAAGCATGCACTCATAGAAGTCAGAGCCAGTCAGAATAGCATACATCCTGCTCCGTTTTTTAACATCACCAAGGTGGATCGACTACAAATGGTACAACATTCCACGCGAGTGACTTCATTGAAACGTAACCATAACCTACACCAAACTGAATCCCGCAAGACGGCGCAACCATGATGATATGGTATAATGTTACGGATTCTCGTTATTTAGATCCACATGCACGATGAAACAAGAACCTGTTCCATGATAACCCTTTGGTGCGCACAGTGTGAACGGATCGTAAAACTTACACCTGTTTTGTAGGTCGAAAGCCCTGAACTAGGTGCCGTAAAAGAATGCCATGAACTGATGATACTGCCGTGTTGCTTTATTGCTGCATGCATGTTTAAGGATGGTCACTGATTTGAATATGTTCGCTAGTGACATTACACCGAAGCAAATCTTCCGTGAATGAATGCGCATGAATAATACACCGTAAGCCGGTGGCAAATTATCCTTATTCATGCAGCTGACTGCAATTCTTGAAAAAGGTCATATTATACAAAATTAAATTCAAGGAATCGATTGGTGCCGGTTTCGTTCACAGGAACCGCACATTAGTCGAGGTTGAACAAGTCAATTTCAAATATATTACCCCTTAAAGGCTGTTTTTTTTAATTAAAATTAGTTAAAAAAAAGTCCTGCCAAATAATGATTGTATGATAAGGGATTAAATTAGTAATCAAATGGTATATAGACTGTCCCAGATATTAAGGGCACACTTTTCTAACGCTGCCATTGGAGCATTCATTTTTATTCGGGTAGTCTGTCAGTTCCATCTCATTGTTTACATCCAAACGTCAAACCGAACACAACTCACAGCAAAGTTTCACGCGCATTTCGAGAGATGAGAAAGATTTCCGTTGAAAAAGGCCGTGCCATCGTGCACAAGTGGAGCACTAAGAAAGTTGGCGAAACTGGAAAACGTTGGTGTGAAAGCGGTGCGTATTGCGATCCGGAAGTTCGGGGAGGAGTATTCACTTGCTGTTCGCCATGAAGTGGACGAAAAAAAATGAGCGTCAAACCCAAAATTGGACAACAAAATCGGACGAGTTTTTTTCTAAAGCAAAAGGGGCCTCAGTTCGCGCCAAAAAGCTGAACAACTCGAAGTACATCGTTCAACGATTCAACGTGAGATTGAAGCTGAACTCGTACAAGAAGCAGAAGCAGCCAGAAAGTAGTCATAAACAAGCAGCCAGCGTAAAACACGGGCGCGGAAACTGTATGACTCAGTTTTTGCCAAGAATAAGTACAGCATCTTGGTGGACGACGAAACTTATTCGAAGTTGGACTATAAAACATTGGTGGGATCGCAATATTACACGATGCACGAAAGATGATGATGTTGACAAAGGGAACACCTTAGTTTTCACTGAAAAATTTGGCAAAAAGACGTGATTCTGGCAGGAATTTTTTTCTTGTGGTAAATTTACGAAGCCGTGCATCGTAACTGGAACAATGAATGCAGATATTTATTTACGTCAATCAATGATTGAAAACAAAACCTGTTGCCGCTGATTCGTCAACATGACAATCCTGTATTATTCTGGCCCGACCTGGCTTCGTGTCATTACGCTAAGTTGACATGAACTGGTACAAATTAGAACACGTGATAATTGTACCTAAGTACATGAATCGCGTCCCATCGAACGATTTTGGGCTCTGGTCAATAGTTATCTTGGTAAACATGTTCAGCCAGCTGATATAGTGGATTAGTTCAAAAGATATTAGACAAGAGCTTTTAAACTCGTTGCTAATGAATCTGTGCAGACCCTTGTGAAGAACATTAGAGGAAAAGTTCGAGAACTTGCTTATACATGAAAAAGTCATCAACAAATCTTTCATGAACTGTTGGTAAACAATGTCGAGAAAGCATATGTAAGGACAAAAGATGACATTAATAAAAATACACAAGTCTTGTAACGAACTCGAGATATGCCCTTTTTTTCTAGGACGGTCTATACAATCCTGCTTTTTATTTTGGGTGTATTTTTGGCAATGTTCAAATTTGAGTGACCGAAATAATTCATTATCTAATTATATGTTTTGTCTCATAGAGAGCGTGAGCTTTAAGTGAAATACCTGTAACTAGAAAATGAGAAGGAAGATTGGTAATTTCCATTTAATTCCAACTACCTTTATTGCTTATCTTAACAGATACGCGTCTTATGTCTACAATGTGAAGACTTCTTCAGTGTTGTGTAGTCGAATATTAGTACACGACACTGAATAAGTGTGAACATTGCAGACGAAATACCCGTATCTGTCAAGATAAGCAATAAAGGTAGTTGGAATAACTAATCTTTCTTCTTATTTTCTAATGCTTTATCTGTTTTTCCCGGTTTGGTACATTTTCCACTGCGACCAGATTTTTGATCTGTTATGGCGAGCCCCTATTTTATTTTGTTCACGCCACATCTCAGGGTGTCATATCACTATTAGATTGAGTGATTTCCTCTTGCTGGCTTTAGGAATTTTCCCAGTGAGGTATTAAAGAACGAATAAAGTTTATTGCCTAAATGGGAGAGTTCATCCATACATCTGAGGGTTGTATTAAACCTTTATCAAACCTTTACCCGTCACCCCTGGCCCTGCCCCAACCCTGTTGTTTAATTTGGGACCATCGGTGTAAAAAATCAGTGAACCTGGTTGAATGTTAGGGGATTCCCATTCAACGCGGTTTGGCTCGGTCACATTAAATAGTCGTTTAAAATTATATTGCATATTCATCCAATCTTCATGAGTTAATAATGGATTAATTTTGCATTCCTATAGAATACTGAGAAAACCACTAAGATCTCCATAAGAAACTCCATGTTTTGTTCTTTTTAACCGTAGTGCGTGTTACTCAACTTTCAATTGCATTGCACAAATACAGGTAAGGGAAGAAGATACAAAATTGTATCAAGTGCTTTAAAGGGTGATACGGTCAAAATTTGGTCAAGGGAAAACGCGTGTAAATCGGTGAAATCGTTTATTTAAAAAATCAAATTAAATTTCTTTTTCAAGTTCAATTAGTATTAAATTCAGGAAAAATATTCAGTTAGGCTTCCGCTTTTCCAAATCCGAATTGCCGGGCCTTACGCTTGACCCCTGCCATCAGATTTTGTACAGCCACCTTGTCCACCTTCTTCGCCGCAGAAAGCCAGTTTGCCTTGAACTGCTGCTCGTCCTTAGCAGTTTTTTTGGTCTTCTTTAGGTTCCGCTTGACAATAGCCCAGTATTTCTCAATTGGGCGGAGCTCTGGCGTGTTGGGAGGGTTCTTGTCCTTGGGAACCACCTGCACGTTGTTGGCGGCGTACCACTCCATGGCCTTTTTACCGTAATGGCAAGATGCCAAATCCGGCCAAAACAGTACGGAACAACCGTGTTTCTTCAGGAAAGGCAGCAGACGTTTATTCAAACACTCTTTCACGTAAATTTCTTGGTTGACAGTCCCGGAAGCTATGAAAATGCTGCTTTTCAAGTCACAGGTACAGATGGCTTGCCAAACCAGATATTTCTTTGTGAACTTTGACAGTTTCGTGTGCTTGAAAATATCTGCTACCTTTCTCCTTCCTTTTGCCGTATAAAACTCCTGTCCCGGAAGCTGCTTGTAGTCGGCTTTGACGTAGGTTTCGTCGTCCATTACCACGCAGTCAAACTTCGTCAGCATCGTCGTGTACAGCCTCCGGGATCGCGCTTTGGCCGTCGTATTTTGTTTATCATCGCGATTTGGAGTCACTACCTTCTTGTAAGTCGATAGTCCGGCTCGTTTTTTGGCTCGATGCACGGTTGTAGACGATACACCCAGCTTATTTGCGGCATCTCGGAGAGATAGGCTAGGGTTTCGCTTGAAACTACCGGCAACTCTCTTTGTCGTCTCAGCGGCTTCCGGTTTTCGATTTCCCCCCGATCCAGACTTCCTGGCTGTCGACAAACGTTTCCCAAACACTTTAATTACATTTGTAACGGTTGATTTGGCAACTTTTAGCGATTTTGCCAACTTTGCGTGCGAGTAGCTCGGATTTTCGCGATGCGCGAGCAAAATTTTGATACGCTGCTCTTCTTGCTTGGACGGCATTTTGACAACTGAAGAGTGAATTCCAAAATCAAAATAGGAGCAACATTCTACACACACACACACCTTCAAAATGAGGGGTGTTCAGGTTTTTTAAATGCAAAATTGAAAGAAATACGTCAAGTTGATATTGACCAAATTTTGACCGTATCGCCCTTTAGAAGGCGTACTACGAATTGCTCCTGAGATATAGATCGTAGCAAGTATTTGCAGCTTTTCCAGCTTTTTCTGAGCATGTTTAACTTTAGTTTTTGGCCATCAAACTAATGATGCATATGTTATTCAGGGTCTTACTATAGCCGTATAGATCCAATGAATGATTTTAGGTTTCAGTCCCTATTTATTACCAAATGTATTCTCACTTAGCCATAAGGCAGTTGTAGCCTTGCTTATTATTTGATCCAAATGTAAGTTCTAATTAAGTTTGCTATCAAGAATTACCCCCAGATATTAGACCTTTTGAGAGAGGACTATTTTAGTTCCTTCCAAGTGCAAATCTGGGATGGTATAACTATTTCCTTCTATGTGTAAATGAAATAATAGTAGTCTTGTGAGCGTTTATGGACAACCCCTCATCTTTACGCTATAATTCAATTGAGTTCATATTGCAATCTATTTCTGATAACATGTTCATATTTCCTACGAACTATAATTACTCTACCATCGACCAAACCAATTATTTCAAATCCTTGCGTTTTGAGATGTTATAGTAGTTTGTCGACAGTGACCACAACAGAGGTGAAAGAACCCCCCCCCCCCTTGTGAGCAACCCTTCACAGTCCTTACCGTGACCGTTGACCTTCCAAGACTGCATATTATTTCTCTTTCTGCAACATTCCAAAAATCCAATCTACAATAATTTTATCAAAATTTTCATCTCATGGAGTTATGGGATGCATTGTCAAATGCTCCTTCAATATCAAGAAACGCAGCTAATAAAATCTCTTTGCTTTAAAATGTTTTATTTTCAATTTTTTTATAGAGTGTATGAAGTGCTGCTTTTGTTGATTTTCTTTGTTGGTATGCAAACTGGTATTTATTTAATGGAATCGAATCTAAGTATTTTCATTTAATATAGTCATCAATCAGTTTCTCCATCAATTTCAACATAATTGATGAGAGACTAAGAGGTCTAAAAGATTTTGGACCCTTTTAATCTTTTTTTTTTTTTTTTGGTTTTAACACAGATTTGCAGCCAAGTTTTTGGAATATGATTTACTAGCAAACTGGCTTTAAACATTTCAGTTAAACAGGAAATTAGTATTCCTTCACTGTTTTGAATCATCATCATTGCATGGTGATTTAAATGGTTCAAAAGAATGCAATGCCCATTCAACTCTAGGTTACGACTTGCTTGATCTTGCTTGTCTTCCCTGGTCAGTTGTCCAGTTAATCGTTCAATATCATTGAGTTCCTTGAAAACTCCTGAGCTAGTACTTTCTAACCCAGTATGTGAATCCAAGGAAGTCATTTCTTCATTCGAAACCAGTAGAGATCCTGAAAAGTGTACTTGCATCATCAAATTTAAAGTTTCTGATGCATTAGCCGTAAAACTTCCGTTATCCTTTTTAAGAGTAGCTAGACCATAAGAGTGTTCATTCGATAAAACCTTTTGTAATCTAGCAACTACTGGAGTACTTTCAATGTTTTCACATGTGTGCCTCCAGTTTTTACGTTTAGATCTTCTTATCTCTTCATTATACAAAGTAAGTGCTTTCCTATATTCGTTCCACTGTAAAGTACACTTTGCTTGATTAAACTTTTTTCGAGCCTACTTCCTTAGATTTTCTAGTCTGGTATTTCACCAAGTTACATTCCTATCCGTTACTCGCACCTTGACTGCATAGCTATTATTGAAAGCTGGAATTATTCTGTTTGTTACTTGTTCTATATTACTATATTCAAATAACATATATGTTTGTGGTAGAGATGTTTCATTAGAAACATGCCAATTAAGCATTTTTTCCGAGAGTGTGTAACTACAGAGTGTAAAATCTAACACTTCTTGTCTTATGGAGATCATGAAAGTAAAAATAAATCCTTCATTTCAAATACTACCTCACCACTTATGTTGATATCTGTGCTATTCCATATTGTGTGATACGCGTTGGCATCACACCCGATGATAAATGCTTTATTTTGCAATTAACAGAAAGTTACGAATGCGGAAACATCAGAGAGAGGTACCTCTTGTACTTCGCCAGGAAAATATGCAGATGCTACGTAGATTCCTGTTTTTCCACGCGTAGTAGGAATTTCTTAATTACCGCTTCAATGTCCCGTTTAACGAATTCTGTAAAGGGCGAACACGAAATTATTGCGACACCGAAAATGTCATGCCAATTTTCTTATAATGTTTAGAATCAAACCAAAATTTTAGGGTAATTTTATACATATATTTACTTCAAAAATCAAAAGAAAAGTTAATCGATGGAGCCTTGAGTGTAAAATTGAACCACCGGGCACAGCTCCGGACAGTTTGGCGGATTCATGTCCTTTGGAACAAAATGGACAGAATTGGCCTCATACCACTCCAGGACACTATAAGAATAGTGGCATGATGCCAAATCTGGCCAATATAGCGGAGCTTCGTCGTGCTGCTGCAAGAACGGCAAAAGGCGCTTCTCGAGGCACTCAGATTTGTAGATCTCGCCATTTACTGTGCCCTTTGTCACGAAAGGCTCACTCCTCAGTCCGCAAGAGCAGATGGCCTGCCAAATGAGATATTTGGAGGCGAACTTCGACATTTTCTTCTTCTTAAATTTGTCGTCTTGCCGGTGAAAAACTCCAACCCCGGAACTTGCTTAAAATCGGCTTTTATATACGTTTCGTCGTCCATCACACAGCAGCCATATTTTGTCAGCATCTTCTCGTAGAGCTTCCGTTCCCGAGTTTTAGCCGTCGATTGTTGCCGCTCATCGCGGTTTGGGAAGTTCTGTACCTTGAATGTATGTAGTCCAGCTCTCTTCTTTGCATTCTGGACGTAGCTCTGCGACATGCCGATCTTTTTAGCCAAATCACGGCTTGAGACGTTGGGATTTGCTTTAATCATCCGCTTCACCTTTCCCTCCGTCTTTTTGTTCTCCGGTCCCGGTTTTCTTCCAGCTCCTTTGCCGTGGTCCAACGTCAACCGCTCCTGGAACCGCTTCAACACTCTGGAGACGGTTGAATGGTGAATGTTCAACATTTTTCCCAACTGCCGGTGCGACAGGTCAGGAAATTCCAGGTGTTTGGAAAGAATTTGTTCTCTTGACTCGCGTTGGTTCACCTCCATTTTCGTTGAATCGAAAAACACGACTTCGAGTTTGACAGCATGTAAACAATACACATCAATGAGAAAGTGTGCAAAATTTGGTTGATTTTTACCCAATGGTAAAAAAGTTATGCCCTGTTGAATGTGTCGCAATAATTTCGTGTTCGCCCTTTAATGGGTAGCATTTTAACATTTCCATTTACAAGAATAGCAGATCTTGGAATCTGTTGTGTTTCATCATAGATCAACTTACATGATTTAGTATCAATGCCTAATATTTTTCCATGATTTGACCATGGCTCCTGGATAAAAGCAATATCCAGTTTATTTTGGATAAATCTCTTGCAAAGTACAGCACTTGCATCCTTTGCACGATGGAGATTTATTTGAATGAATTTAATGCTGTTTTGACTATTGAATGTGATGGTTAGGAAAGTATTCTTTGGGTTCATCTTTTCGTTCCCCAGCAACAGCTTTGCAGACATTTTTTGGTTGATTATTGCCTGTTGGAATGCTAATCTTCCTGTATTCAGGTTTTGGAACAGTTCGACCTTAACGTTGGATAGAGGTCAGTCCTGGGACATTCTGATTAGTGGTCCTTCCACACACTTTATCGTCTCCAGTTTTATTCAGTTCTAGACATTCTGATCAATGGTGTTTTTGCCGATATTATCGTCTCCAGTATCGCAAGTCCTTGTAACACTGTTAGCCATTTTTCCGATTCTGTTTTCCTAGGGATTTTCTTCCTAATAGGAGCGTTCCCAAATGTGTGGTCCAAGATAAATTCGCTATAGCATTCTCTTAGCTCTTTCATAGATGTCCCATCAACGCTAAACGTAAGTTCCACATGACGTTTGTTTAGTCCGATGATGTGTCGAGCGATTTGTCTGAATTATATTGGATATCCACTGTCAGTCCTTGATTTCTACCTCTACGATTGAAAAATATAGCGTTTTGGATCAGACAAATACATGTAGATTCAATTCGCATTTCAACTCCAACTTTACCATTGCTTTATGGGCACTTTTGGGTTAAAGTGCTTTCTATGCCAATTTTGTGTTTGTATTTATGCAATCAATTAAAAAAAAATCAATCGGCAACAAACCACCTCGGGGGATGCTAGAAACAGGTGATAAAAGTGTTCAATAATAAAGAATGCGAACCTTAACATTTCAATTCTCACCACCATCAATGTGAATCGCTTATCACCATTCTGTAACCTCATCGATGAGGAAACACGTATTCAATGACTGTGGTAAATTGAATACTCCCACATTGGCGGTGTTTTCCCAAACCGCAGCAGCACGTGCTTCTCAACTCGTCCAACGGCATCCAATGAATAAGGCTCAGGTAAACATATCACGTTGTATAGTGTGTTCAATATTGAATAGAGATGGGCAGAAATATATGCCAGCATTCCACACATTCAGCACTGCCCGCATACTCAGGGATTTTATTTACATTTGCATAATCCAAATAATTGCACCTTGGAACAAATCGAGATGTTGCTTACTTTTGAGTGTTGTTACCGGTGGGTAACATTAGGTAGATTATTATGCAATCACGGAAAAAAGGATCGTTCATAAATTTACATATTATTATATGGAAATATCTTGAGATCATAAATATATGGCAAGCATTAGAAATTTTAAGCAACAGAAATTATATGTTACTAGAAAGTGAGAAGAAAGATTAGTAAGTTCCATTTAATTCCAACTACCTTTATTGCTTATCTTGACAGATACGCGTATTTCGTCTACAATGTGCAGACTTCTTCAGTGTCGTGTACTAATACTCGTGTACAAATACTAATCAGTCGAGTATTAGTACACGACAATGAAGAAGTCTGCACATTGTAGACGAAATACGCGTATCTGTCAAGATATGCAATAAAGGTAGTTGGAATTAAATGGAAATTACTAATCTTTCTTCGCATTTTCTTAAATTGTCATGTTTACCGACGAATGCAAATATAACATTTTCGTTTCGGACGCTCGTAGTTTTGTGTGGCGAAAATCAAATACAGAACTGGAGTTGACAAACAATCAACCTAAGTAGGTTGACAAAAGAAGTTTTTTATTTCATCTTTAATAATCTAGTATAACAACATTTCTATACTCTAATTGTTATATTTGTATTCTCCGAACGTGGAGTAACATTTCTAGATTACTGATCAAAAAGATGATTCCGGCGCTACTTGGGCTGTTAGGTGGCCGAAAGGTGGAGGCAGCAATGAACAACTAAAGTCTTTTCGAACCACCGTTGAGTTCGGGCGCGCTTACGAAGCGCTCCTGTACATTTAATTTATTTTTACTTTTTTAATAAATATTATCTTGACCTGCGCGCGAACCGTGCATAAGTAATTTTATTATACATTAATTTTTACCCGCGGGGTGCAATGAAGTGCGAAATAAAGAGCTGTGCGCAAAAAGACAATCGCTTTCTCTGGACCTGCCATGGAAACTGAAGGCGTACATTCCACGCAGTTTGCATAGGAAACTGAAATCATGTGAAAGTTCTACGTACAATTATGCTGCCTCTTTGCCATTACTGCCAGGAAACGCTCATAATGGAGCTAAATCTGAAGGTATAGTGAAAACACATCCAGACTTTTACCCAAGACATTGAGCATTAATTGGCAGCAAATCACAAACTTTTCACAAACTTTCAAAATCTCAGTGCTACGATGACGATGACTGGAACATATTGAAAAAATGCTGGTCGACATCACAAGTAACATTTCCAACGTCACTAGCAGCAGCAGATCTAGTGCCACAGAAATCAAAAATAAAATATCAGCACTTTTGGACACACCTCCAGCGGCCCCATGGCTGTGGAAGATGCGGTCAAATTGGAAGCAACGGCAGCAGCAGCAGCAGCAGCAGTCGGAACTTCAACTGCCGGTCATTAGTGAACCATCGCAAAGCCGGATTTCCGGCAACAAAAGAGTATGGAGGCGTGGTTGCACTAGGTATGACGCCAAGCACCGTGCCCGTCGCCTCCAGGAAAAACTACAAGAAAAAGCTAGACGAAAACGCAAGCAACTACGACTTCCACTTAGCTCTTAGCTACTGCACATGTCCAATTTTCCCACCCGCCAAGAGCAGATGAACTAAAATTCATAAACTTCCAAATAGGGGAAACAATCAACCCCTATCGGCATGAAAAAGCTATAGAACACCAATGCGTCTACCCACAGTCAGACTGACCGAACAATCTGCAGCCGGTGACCATCGCTATCTGAACGCTCGGCTTCGGGATCCAAAAATAATAGACGCTGTGAGGACATACGTATCTTTCATTTTTGCACGACCAATCAGCAGCAACATGCATTCACGGAATCACCTAAACTAGCGCAACTCTAACGTAAGCCGCCGAGGGACTACCAACCGACATGAATCAGCTGCGCGAAATTTTCCTGGAGGTCCACGAGGAGCTTGGAAAACCACGCAAGGACGCCTTAGCAGACCTGCTGTCCCATCGAACGTTCCTATCCAGTGAACGCTTCAGCGACTGCAGCACCCCTCGAAGGAACAACTTTTGACAAGAGAAGAGGATAACTTGTACATACTTCCAGAAGAAAATTCTAATGTTAGTTCAACGACGCTTTCTTGCACAGATGGAAATCGCAAAATTTCCTCAAATGACGGAATTCCACAAACTTGTTTACAATTTGAACAGAATGCAACTGAAATTTTTAATGTAGTTAAACTTTAACTTGAATCCCGGCTTGAACGTAGTTTGCAACATAGCAATACAAAGTCTGAAGGTGAAGTTCTCATTGCCACCAATGCAGACTTTACTTCTCAAGAACTAAAAACCGTCAACCACAAAGAATTTGAGCTGGAGAAACACACATTTTCTCATCTGTGTATTTCTCAACCAACCATGCCAATACACAATCTTTCGATTTATTTTATTTTTTTTTTCAAAATGTCGAAAATATCATGTCAAATATGGAACCAGAAGTAAAACTGCATATTTATGGCGATTTTAATAAACGGAGTACGAACTCCATCACTGACATTGAAAATTAATCATTTCTACTCCCAGTCGTAGGCGAAGATGAAACATTACCATTTTCATTCGACAAAATTTCATATTTTGGCTAAATAAGAATTATACTGATTTTTTAAATGATTAACTTGATATCCGCATAAAAAATCAGTATAATTCAAACTTAGACTTTTTATTTACGAACTGCACTCAAGACTTTTGTGTGTATACATCATTGTCACCTTTAGTAAAAAATAAATTATTTCACACAGCAATCGAATATTCAATCTTCATACATAATACTCCCTTCCCCAGTGACTGGGAATTCGAGGAAGTGCCGGAATATCACTAAGCAAATAACGAAGAAGCAAAACGTAGACTATGTACAATAAATTGGCAAAACACAATAAGTATTTAAGGAAATGTCAACACTGAAGTAGGCAACTTTCATTCAATTGAACCTTATTCCAGAAATTGTACCAATTAAAAGAAGAAGGCGAATATAAAACACTAAATTACCAGTGTGGTTCAATCCACAATTGAAAAATCTAAAGAACAAAAGGAAAAAAGCACAAAAAAGATATATAAAGCAAAACACTAGCACAAATTTGAAAAATTATCATGACATATGCAACCAACATAACACAGCCATTAGCTCAGCACATGAAGAATATAATCGTAAAGTCGAAACTGAAGTCAAATCAAGAACTTCTTCAATTAATCAAATCAAGAAGTCAAATCAGAACTTCTTCAATTATGTAAAAACGAAATTGAAAAGTAGCAATTTTGCCTCACGAATGCAGTTTGACGGAAATTAAGGTGAAAATCCATCTGAATATGCAAGCTTTTTGCAAATTTCTTCCAAAAAGTATAAACCACATTTTTCAAAAACGATCGCGATCGCGAATTCCCGAATTTTCCAACAATATATCTCAATTATCAATCAATTATCTTCTCACGTAATTTTCAAAGCACTAAAAAACTTGAGTGATTCTAAGGGACCAGGACCAGACGGTATTAATTTCTCCACTACCTCTAATCTTCTTGAATTTGTAACTTTTATTCTTAATGCAATGGACAATGGCAAGCACGTAGAAGCCCTTTATACTGACTTCAGAACAGCATTTGACCAAATCGACATATGTACCATTATTACTCTTCAGATTGCAAAAAGAATAGGAATGAAACCTGGACTGTTGAATTGACTGCAGTCATATTTAACGCATCGCCAACAAATAGTTCGTCTTCAAAATAAACTTTCAGACCACATCTCAGTCATCACGGGTGTACCCCAAGGTTCATATTTAGGTAGACTTTTTTTAATTTTGTACGTAAACGACATTTACTTCAAACTTAAAACAAGTACTTATATATGCAGATGCAATGCGCAACTATTTTAGAGCCATACGTGCTATCAATATTACGCGCATTATCAAAGACGAGAATAGGAAAAAAATCGATAACTCCATGTGTATTGGGTTCGATTATTTTTCAAGTAATTCATGATAAGGTTTAAACCTTTAGATAATGAATTTAAACGAATCTCAAAATATTCTTGCGAATTGAAAGTAACATCTACTAAATGAATATTTGCTCTAACATTTGGTGTAGTTGAATATCGTAGTAGTCTTGCGATTCGTTTGCAATAGGTTTTTAGGCCCTTATCGTGAATCACTCGAGATTTAGCGATCTCAAGTAATAATACGTTAAAGTAATTTTCTGTAGATCAAAATTTTTCTGAGAAATCTAAAAAAAATCTACACGTAACATAAAAGGTTCAATTGTGTTCCATTGAATTACCGCCTTAATCTTTCTAACGCCTTATAGCTGAGCAAACAGTATACTAATACCATCCTTATGCAAACATAATAGAATTAATGTGCATATTCAATCACTCCGACATAAAGTCTTCCATAGCATATATCATTCGTCATCTTCTGGTATAGCAATCACCAATATGATGGCTTATTTGAGACGATATGCTTGAGCGTATAGCTTTCCCAATAATGGTAGAAGGTCTATGTGAAAACGATGTCAGTTATGACGAAGACAATTATGATGCTTATAACGATTACATAGTCAATTCATTTTTGCCAACATATGTGCACATCGTTCTTCTGTATCATTGAATTCATACTCTATATCTTCACAGTGATTCATACCCATTATTGTTTATTAATTCTTTTGATAGACTTCCTATATGGCACGCTTGAACTTGTGCCTAAATAACTTCATACAATGGGAAATATATTAAGTACCGTGGTTATTAGAGAACAGAAAATCGATGACAAGAATTTCACAGCGTTCATTATTATTTTGCTAATATTGTGCCATATTCCGTTCATTTAAAATTTGATGACAAGAAAAAAATTCATAACAAGATAATCCAGGTTATGTAGACCTAACTAAATGAGTATTCTTTTCTTCTTATTCTTTCTCCATTCACAGGCATCTTTTTATTCAACTGCTTTAAAAACGTTAATATCCGTATCGACTGTGATTTTACTCGGGCTCATTGTAGCCTACCACGCCTTGGAAGTTCAGGTAATAATAATTATTTACATTTTCTTCATGTTTTATCTCACGGGCTGCACTTAAATCTCGGATATATTTGTTAACACTCGAGACTGAACTTCAGATATCATTGTTGGTATAGGTACGAAAGGATCAAAACAAAGCTTTAGTCAGAAAAAAACCAAATATGATGAGAATTTACTCAAGATATCTGAATACTATTGTTTTGTAAACTGTGTTCAGAATTCTCACCTCAATTTTCTCATCTATGAAATTGTAACTCCAATAACCTCGAGACGACCGCCAGTAATCGGTTTTATCTCTTTAACTTAGTTTTAAATATATTTTTTTATATTAAAACCGCAAACGCCGCTCTGTAAAGTTGATTTGAGTAATACAAATAAAAAAAAATTAAAAATGAGTCAAAACAATTAAGCTTATCACGCCTTAGTCTAGTAGTAGTATGCCTTCTGGAAATGTGGTAGTGCGTTTTGGACGGAAACATAACAAACAACTGTCATAAAGATTAAAAATGGTAAGCCAACTTTTAGGTTATCTGTGGGAAAACAAAAATTTTTACACGAGTTAACGCTTCTTTTTGCTTTTATTTCATTTGTTTCTTTATTTTTCCACATTTCCAAAAAGAGAAAAAAATTAAACTACCAGTCACAGACGTATCTGATTTTGCAAACAAAGATGGGCCGTAAGATTCACACGTTAAATTCTTGAAACCCTTAGCACTTACATGTAAACTAGGGCCACCAACACAAGAAATAACATTGCCCTAACATGATGGTGATGCTACTTTCTGTGAGGGTGTGGAGAGTTTTGAGAAATTTACGTATCAATCTAGTTTCCCCTCTTTGTTTACAAAATCAGATACGTCTTTTTGAAAAGAGTACTCGAGAATTTAATAATATTTGCTCGCGTCTGCTCGTGACAAAGGCTTATAACGTTTTTTTTTCGACAGTTTTCTATGTCAACCCCAATGCATGAATTCGTATATTGTTTTCCAAGCACAACCGATACTCTATGCCCCGGAAAGTTAAAAAAAATTCATCCCCCAAGATTTCCTCAACAGGCTTGAAAATGGAACCCACCACTTCCGGCTTGGTAAACCGTAAACTCCACATGAATTTGATTTTTTTTTTGCCTCTTACAAAAGGCAAAAATAAATAAATTGACGTTTTTTATGTCAAGGGTGTGTCATACTTATTAAATGTAAAGATTGTGAAAATTTTAGAGAAATAGGACATATGTTTTTATATTAATCTTATCACTTCGATATTAATCCTACTCAAAATCTAAACGTTGACGCACTAATATGTTAGTTTGTAATGTTAAAAATTGGTAGTAAACAACACAAACGTTACTATTAAAAAAAAACCCTTATAATTGCTGCCCAATCTGTAGATCAATGCATAAAGGAAATATAAGATTAATATTGGAACAGTTACGCTATATGTTGGTGCTTTTGAGGTACATATTTGAATTTTCCCTAATGATGGTGTGCAATCAACAGCCTATGGATGTCCGACAAAAACGTATGCTGAGCATTGTGCTCTCGATTTATCAATCATATAGTGTGCCATGGAAATCTACGCGTCAGAATTGAAATTTTATTAGAAGCGTCGTGTGTCAAGGTTGAGTGAGTAAGCGATAAAATCGTGCTGCAAGACATGATGAACAAGGACTGTGTCGAAAATAAGTTATACACAAAATGATGTTTTATTAAAAAAAAAAATGGGAAAAGAATCCTTTATTGTACGGGATTGAACTTGAACATTGTGTAGACCGGATGAAAATTATATTATTCTATCACGAATTTGCGAATTTTTGATCGAACACTTTTCATGAAGTACCGGACAAGTGTTTCATCCCATTTTTTGACGCCTTAGCCAAAATTTTTTTTGAACTCCTGAATATTCTCAGCTGCTTTATCAGTATTTTTCGAGACGCTCTTCACAATCGTCCAAAAGCGTTTGATGGACCGAAGCTGAGGGCAATTTGGCGGATTGATGTCTTTCTCAACGAAATCTGTACCCTTTTCTGTGAGCCAATTGAAAGTTGTTTTGGAGTAATGCGCCGATGCTAAATCCGGCCAAAACAGTGCTTCTAAGATAAGGACAGCCACTTCTTCTGCAGACACTCAGATCGATAGATTTGCGCATTGATTGTTCCGGCAGTGTAAAAAATGTTAGACTTCATTCAACAGGAACATATTGCTTTCCATACCAGCACTTTTCGAACAAAACTTCTCCACTTGAAACGACCTGTCTGCATTGCTTACATCCTCTCCTACGACGAAAGTTTAATATTGTGGACTTGGATGGGTTTTTGAGCACTTTTTGACATAGGTCTCGTCGTCCATCAAAATACATGCATCAGGTCACTGCAAAACTCGCGAATACAATTTCCGGGCCATTGTTGCTGCACGTTGCTTCCGTTTTGCATTTTGTTTGGCGATTTTCTGCTTCTTGTTGAATCATTCCGTCGCTGGTTCCCACTATATTGGGTAAAACCACGTATCAACATTGATTTGTTCTTCCAAATTATAGCACCACTTTCTGATTCTGTTTAGGCAAGATCCGGGTTTTCTGCCTCTTCCTGGCAGTTCATCCAAAGAACAGTGTTCCCCAAACTTGGTTATGATGAATTTAACATTTGAGTGATGAATTCCCAGGCGCTTCGCCAATTGTCACATAGTTACACCCTATTAACGCAGCCATGTGTCCAAAACCTTAATTTTCTCGTTTTCTCAATGCGCGACAATTTGAAAACGAAGAATTTAACCCGTGAAGACAATAAACAAACAATATATGACAGCCAAACGCACAGCATGCTATGATGAACACATTGAAACCATCCCAAATACTCGCGTACAACGCAAACGTACGCGGATAGCTTATTTTCGATACAATCCTTAGGAAAACCCGCCTCAATAAGTGGATTATCTCTACTGTATCCCAAAACATACGCTAAGTTTCTTTATGAATTCCCAAATATGATATAAAATAAAGACCGCCAAGCTAGCACAAAATAAATTTCATCAAATTGTCGACAAAGTCGGCAATGAGATAACCATTCGGAAGATATGGAGCATTAAAGCAATGAACAGTGCAATCATTTCAGAGGGTTCATTTTCCTAAGCATTGCATTGAGCTTCAAGCGAAAGATGCTCGAAAAACTGGCTAAAATACTTCTACCAGCAGCTCAATTAAGTCAGCCTCAGCAGATTATTGAGTTTTTCAGCGTAAAATACTGCCTCCCTAGGTTTTGCTGCAATGCAATAAGCAAATTGACTGACACGAAGTATGAGACTATTTTCAAAATTGATCACACTGCTCTTTATGATACTATCTCGCTAGTAAGCTGTTGATGCTTCAGCTGCAATTTATGTTCACGATAAACAATGTTCCCGGTAATTTAACATTCTGAATGTGACACTCTAACGACTGGGTATAAATTATCGATCTAGATGATAAATGAAATGCAAAACGACGCAAAAAATGAGCTCGACTGTATGGTAAAATACGATTTATTTTTTGGTCTACTTGTTGTGTCATTTACCAGCAACATATCATCATCAGACGATATCTCATCATTTGCATTTTATAATCAAAACGCAACATTCCAGAAACTGTTAGGACTAATAAGCTGTTTTTTAATGGCAAAAGGTATTCTCCTAGAAGAACCTTATTCGCCTGAAAAATGCCAGCCGAAAATTAGGCATATACTATAGTTCTTTCGTCAATTTGAAAGCTCGTAAATATGTAGTTCGATCACAGTAATAATCACCTCTTTATCTCCTTTTTATCTCTTTCAGCTTTTTATGATAGATAATTGTGCGGATGACTGGCGAATAGCGATGACCTGGCAGCGAATGAGCCAAATAGCTTTAGAATTACTCATCTGTGCGGTGCATCCCATTCCAGGTCAATATTATTTTCTATGGACAACCAAACTAGCGAATAAGAATAAAGCCATGGGGTCGGAATACGTCCCCTACGACGTCGCGTTATCCTTGCCAATGTTCCTTCGTTTGTACCTGATATGTCGTGTGATGCTGTTACATTCGAAACTTTTTACCGATGCCTCATCACGTAGTATAGGTGCACTGAATCGTATCAATTTCAACACACGGTAAGAACCCCCGTTTCAAAGGCAGTATGATTGTTTCAACGTCAAACATTGTGTTGATGGTGTCATTTCAGGTTTGTGTTGAAAACACTTATGACAATATGTCCGGGAACGGTCCTTCTAGTATTCATGGTTTCATTATGGATAATAGCATCATGGACGCTTCGGCAGTGTGAGAGGTAATTATTATCTTCCTCCAATCAGCCATATCAATCTTTCTCTTCGACATTTCTTGATCTCTAAAACTGTCTCATTTCATCTCTATACTGTTCTGTTTCGCTCATTCCATTTCATCTCCTATTCGACCTTCGACAATCTCTTAACATACGTATAATAACAATCAGTATATAGCATAGTAAATACTCTTTCCAACTAACTTCCTTATTTACCACTCCCAAAGCAGTACCCAACCCTTGAATGACTCGATAAAGATATGTCTGTTAACGTTTACCTCGTTTCATAATGATAACAGTAATTACTACATCCAGTAACAACTAACCGCTTGTAATACACACATATTGTTTAAAATATGACATACAGCTACTAAACTCCTAGTACTTAGATGAATAACTAACCATTATCACACTCAGTCAAGTGTTTCTTAGTTGATACATTCCTTTTTTTTATCAATTTCGATTTATTTTCGTTTGTTTTTCGTTCATTATTTAACTCGTCATGCATCTCAGTGACCCTTTGATTAAAATAATCCTCCGTTATTTGCTTGATACAAGTGGACTTGAAATTGAGAGTATCTTTATGAACAAAGTCACAATTTTCATAATAACAAATCACTCTCAATTTGAGTGCACTACTATCCATCACTGCACTGTCACATTAGTTGTTAATGACAAACATAACACCCCTCCTTTTCTTCGACTAGTCTGTGCTCCTAATTCTATTCCAACTGTCGCATCGTAACAATAGAACTTCCTAGCTCTATCGCAATAAAACATAATTGTCCTCTGCTTTGTCATCTATTCGCCGTAACCTTTCAGAGAATCATTTACTCTTTTGTTAACGCTTGTTTCCATTTTCTTTTACATTCTTATTTTTTCTTTAGTCTTTTAACACCGTTATACTTTGCTTAAAGAACCACCTTGGCTCTTAGGTTTTGTCAAAATAAAAGAAAACACAAAATTGTAGCCTCTCCCTTAAAATGATACGACATAGTGATCCAACCAGCGCAAAACAAACCAAACCAACGTTTGGAAATACTAAAAGAGTAAGAAGTATAATAAAACACTATACAAATATAGCATTAAACTTAAAAGAGAAATGAAAAACGACCTTCTGATGCAAAGATTTCCTCACTCAAGAGCAAGCGTTCCTTATATTTAATATATGATAAACACCCGAAGATTGAGAGTCAATTTACTTTAACTTCACACGTTGTTTGTTTCGTACAAATGCTTTTGTTCACATTCAGAGTATGTTTGAAAATCAAGACTTATTAATGTGTGTTAGAATATTGCACTCAAAACAAAAATTTACTTTAATTCACGAGCACCTTTTGTCAATACTGCAATTATTAGAACCTCACCATCACACATTACTACACAGAGTGATATTTTGATAAGCATGTCAGTTTGCACATAAAAAAGAACACACCAATAGCTACATATCATATGATTGCGTTAACCAAGACAACCATGAACCAAAGTAACAGTAACGCATACCGATCGTTTACTAGCAATTCATAAGTTGTAGTAGAACAATCGAAAAGTGCAATTTTCGTTGATCTCTTAGTTAAAATGATTGTATATGAGTTATATTTTCAATGCTCGGGGTGACAAAGGGACAGAGTAGTGTTATTCGTCGGATTGTTAGAACATGCTAAATATAACTGCGTATCGTAAAATCGGATACTTTCCATAATTTTGAGTGATGATAACTATCTGACCTTCGACCAGACTCTTGAAAGGTATCCGGGTGCTTTCGTGATTCACAACCGTTCACGAGTAGGCATGGGGACGGCTTTTTTATTTGCAAGCGTGAACAACAACATCTTGCCTTCCTTTTTCATCACCAGCCAGGATGATAAAATCCATTAACGGACCACCGTTTGCTAGAAATATAGGCCTATATAAAATAGGTATCGAAACCGGAAAATAGAAAAAATCTTAAGTTGTGAATCTATTGTTTGGTTTTTGGTTTCCGACCAGTAGTTGAATAGAAACTATACTCAAAAAAATGAGACACACACAAATAAACGACAACATTATCGTTAACTTTCAACTTCATGCACGATGGGTAGCAGCCACTTCTGGAGGCACTCGTCTCGATAAGTTTTTCCATTCAAGGTAGCCGTCGTGATGTATGGCTGGCCCAGCTCTCAACACCCACAAATGGCCTGACAAACCAAGATTTGGTCCATCATCTTCTTTCTTACCTCCTCAGGAACGGTCAACCGTGATGTAACAACGTAAAACTCGTGCCCCGGCAATTGCTCGGTACAGCTTCCTTGCGGGGGTTTGAGCTACCGTGTTTTGTTTGTCATTCCTGTTTGGTGCCTTCCTGACCTTGTAGATGTGAAGGCCGGTACTTTTCATCGTTTTTTCGACAATCCAGATGGAAACCTCCTTCTTCGCCACATTGCGGATCTAAAAGATCAGTTGTAGCTTGTACAGATTCAGCATCTTCCTTGTCCCACCTTCCTGTTTTCTGCCTGGATTGTCTGAGTCTCCTTGAATTAAATCACCACCCGGGATGTATGATGAAATCCCAGGTGTTTTCAGATCCATCTGTGGAACGCAGCTGGATTTTCCACATATTTTTTTTTGGCAGATCTACTCTTGCTCCGTTGCCGTCTTGATATCTCTGCTTGACAAATTGTGATGAAATTTTGCCAACGAAAACATTACATCTTAGCTAGTCATCAATTTTTACCCACGCGCTGAAAAGTTCAACGCCAATCATTTGGTCTCATTTTTTCGCGTACATTCTTTGCGAGTATGGGACGGCGGGGGAATATGACAAAAATTCAGCTTTGACCTATTCTTATATTGATCTTTAGAGTGTATTAGATAAACATATTGAAATTCAGGAAAATAATTTATGATGAATTAAAACAAATATTAAAAGCTATATTCATCCACCTATGGTGAGATCTGTCTATTCTTACTTAAAACTATTTATGATATAATTCACGGTTACTGACCACATCAAGGAGGGTTTTTTTTGTCCCTATATGTCCTCAATGTCCTCAAGCAAATGAATCCTAGGGACTTGATAGAGCTACCAATGAACTCGTAATTGAATTTTCGTGTGATTTAAGATGTCGATTTATAAGTTTGGGTTGAAGTCCAAAACTGACCTCTCCTGAGCTACTCGGAACATATCCATATGAGTCCAGTGTGTTCTTGGGCACTTGATATAACAACAACTGTACTTCTATCAAGAATCCACCGTCAAACCATTCCCAGTCCAAAAGTTCCCATATTGTTGCATATTTAACATATTTATCTAATAGCGATGGCGGCCATCTTGTATTTAAATATTATGGAAAACATCAATTTCTAGCATCTAACATGTCCCTGGGCTGAAAATAGCCATATTGTGTAATATTTGACCGACCTTTTTAAAATCCAAAGTGGCGCTGGATATCAATTATTGTTATCTTCACATAATCTCTATTCAAAAAATGCCCATGTCGTTGCATATTTAACATACTCGTTTAACGTCTAAGACGGCCATATTGGATTTCAATGTTATGTCGAACATAAATTTTATGCTTCTAGCTTGTCCCTGTGCTGAAAATAACCACATTGTATAGTATTTGACTGACTTTTTAGAATCTAGGCCACCAATGAGTTTTTAAATAAATAGTACAAAACAGTTAGATATGATTGTATGGATGAAGATAAACACATCAATCAGATGTTAAAAATCAAATAAGATTTACGCACATCTGAAAAATCAGGCACGGCCAGATTCTTTTTTAACTACTCCACCAACCAATGGCAGATACAAAAGAGAATGTCAGTGAAATCTTTGAAGTTGAAAAATAAAGCATGAAAAAGAGCAACGATACTACTGATTTATACGCGATTGACGTCATTATTGAGATTTAAAAAAGATAAAAATTTGGTGCACTGAAAACCGAAAACTCATATAAAATTAAAGTACAATAAAACAAAAACTGAAACTGAATAAATGAAAATGGACACTAAAAGAATAAACACTGAAAAATAAAAAAATTAACATAATGAAGCAAAATTGTATGGATGATCGTCTTCAAATCTTTTTTTCCAATTAGCATTCTTAAAAATCTCAAAATACATAAATCTACGAAATGAGCTTTTGGGTCAAGGGAAAAGTATTTTGGAAAGGTTAAAAACACGACTAGATTATGATCACCTTCCTGGGAAGAAACAGATATCCATTAATTGTATGCCAATCAAACAACTACCGGAATCAAGTCACACGAGAAGTTTTTATCCAGAAAGCTGGTCCAATTATGCAAATTTGAACAAAATAAAATTTGGTTGACATGGATGAGTATTTTTGTGTTTATAAATTGTTATTTCAAATAGTTTACATTTATAAAAGTATGTGATGAATACATACATTTTATCAGTGAGTGATACCTACTTACTGAAACTCAGGCCAAGGTTTGGGTGTCCTCGTCTGTATACAGAGGAAATCTTCAAATCAGATTGCACGTCTCTTCTTCTTGTATCAGTCCGTTCGTTCTCGAAAACCATTCTCACCGAGCTGTCTTACGACATCCTTACAACATGCCCAGCCTAATTGACCGATTTTTTGCAGTGTGGACGGCAGACGATTCTTCAAGAAAGTCACTCAATAAATGGTTCCCTCGCTTTCCCCACGTGGAAGATGCTGCACGCCATCGAAGATCCTACGCAAAACCCTTCCGTTCAAAGGCACCAACGCACCGTCCTTGGTGAGCATAGTACATGCTTCGTGGCCCTAGAGAACTACCGGTCGAATCAAGGTTTTGCAGATAGTCAACATTGTAGTGCGGCGTACTCTGTTCAATTGAAGCGTCCTTTAAAGTCCAGTGTAGCCACGCTTGCCAACCATAATGCGTTTTTTTTATCTCTCTGCTGGTGTATCACCAATGAGACAATGCACAAATCCGTCTACCACCTCAATTTCATCACCGTCCATATGAACTCGAGATAAGAGGCAAAAAAAATATTTTCGTGAGTCTCTTCCTTCAATATACTGTGTATCCACACATTAATGACAAGTCCTAACGTAAGTTTGCTCCATCGTACCTCGATATCGTGCCCTCTTTTGGTGCCTTTTCTTAAGAAGACCGTGCTTTGCCCATTCCGTGCCTGTCTGTAACGTTCCACGTTCACTCTCGGGCACTGCTAACTGCTTACATTCGCCATCAAACTATAAATATACCACTCATTTAAACAGCCTTAAACAGAAAAATATTTTACTGAACGAAAAAACTATGACTTAAATACGTCTTGCCAAAATAATGACATTCGCCAAACAAATTAAGACAGGTGGGCGAATTCAAGAAGGAAAAACAAATGTACAGCACTTGAATGATGATTGTAATATGAAAAAGGTGATGCAAAGGATATTTTGCATTTGACAAAACAATATAGATGTTTAAACCTAAAGTTCTTATTTGAGTATTTTGACTAATTTTCTGGGTTAAGTGCTTAAAGCATGTCCGGAATCTATTACAAGATGCATGTTGTGAGCCCAAAATTAATACCAACATATTTATATCTCAACCTTTATTTTACTCATAAACATGTACCTTCACACCTCCGCTTTCAAACATATTAATTTCACATTAGCATTTTTCACTTCTTTTTGAACTCTTGAACTGATTATGATGCTCCCATTTTTCGACAATCAGTTTTCACAATTGCTCAAAATCACTCGATTGTCGAAGTTGTGGACAATTAGGAGGATTTATGTCACGTGGCATCACTACGATCTTATAATCCTCGTCTCTTTTCTAAGTCACTGTTGAGTAATGGCAAGATACCAAATCTTGCCAAAACAGGATTGCTTAAGAATGTTTTCTCAGAGGTAAAAGATGCTTTATAAGACACTCTTAGATGTATGTAAATTTCGCTGTTTATGTTACCAGTTGTGATAAATGGTTGACTGATTATTCAAATGTACAGGTGGCTTGTCACACTAGATACTTATTCGAATTTTTTTTTCCATTTCCTGTTCCTTAAACTTTTGTTCCAGGTTTCCTTTATGCTTGGTGGTGAGAATTTCAGTCTGTAGAAACTTGTTGATTATATTTGAAACTGTTTTCTGAGACACACCGACCAATTAGCGACAATTTTCTGAAAATGATTTGAATTTTCTAACCATTTATCAAAAATAAGATTTCGAAATTCCTCGTCGCGAAGCCATTTTGAAGACTGTAAGTTCAAATTTAACAACATTTGCGTCGTTGCAGAGATGAATGTCTCCACTCGTAAAATCGGAATAATGATTTGACCAATTAAGAAAAAATCAATACGGACGCGCTTTATCATCGTGATGTTTAGACCGTTTTCGACACTAGTCTATTCCGAATGTTGACAGTTGAATTGATCAACCAGTGTTTTATATTTTTACCGTGGCGTTCTTAATTGCATTTTCGAACAGTCCCGATCTAACAAATATAAAACTGTCAATATGGAATGGTATTCACCAGATCCAGCACGTTCTAAGTTAGTTTGACAACAATGAGAATGGACGGTTTGAACGGTTCAGTATTGTGTTTAATAGCAAATTCCCGTACGAGTGAATTTATTTCAAGAAATGCGAGACAAAAAATAGGAAGAAATTTAATTCCAGATGGAAAACATACACGAGTCCAACATTTACTCACTGAAAACGATTCTTTCTGTGGCAGTTTAAAAAGGCAATTCACGCGACATGGGGTAATCAACCTAGTGTCAATTATCTCACTAGAATACACTCTTTTATGAGTATATTCTCAACGTCGTGCACAAACCCAACGTTTTTGTTTTTTTTTATATATTTATATTTTGCATGTTCCTTTATACAATTCAATTCAGAGAATTATTCTCCTTGAAAATTAATTTATAAACTTCTCCCGACCAGAGAATTGGAGATTCTATTTCAGTTTTGTTAAACATTTCACCCGTGGATGTTAGTGGAGACTGCATGAACAGAAGATGCGATAAAATTTCTGCGGCCTAATGCAAAAAAGGAGAAACGTAAATTAGTGATATTTTACTAATGTACTTGTGTACAAAAATAAATTAAAAAAATGAAAATAAATTAGCCATCATGATTTGAAGTACGAACATTGAGATCGCACAAACCCAGCTGTTTACTTTCTCCACAGAGAACAGACATCCCTCCGTGTGTAAATTTCTGTAACTGCCATTTTAAAATTAGAGCTCGTTTCCGTTAGTTTTGGTGAATCGTAAGTTGATGGCGCCTCGAGATTTGATAGTCTATCAATCTTAGTTTGGTGAAACCTGGACTAGGCGGCGTTGTTTTTCCAATGGTTTGCTTTTAAAAATTTACACAGTAAATTGGGAAAAAAATGTTCGAGCCTGAATGCCTGTTCTCTGTGCTTTCTCCTCATTCTAAAGTTTCTCCGCGCTTCGTGAATGAAGCTTTCGATGAAGATGCACCGCTTATATTTCGTTTGCTGCTGCATATGAGGCCTCGGTTACTCACATTTAAAATCTGTGATAGGAAAATACTGTACACTTAGTAAATTTAGTATGCAAAACGTAATTATGAAACATCACCTTTTATTTGTGGTATTTTCAAGAGTTTACTTTTGTTGAATGATAATAATTCATAATTGAATTGAAAATTCAACTAAAAACATCTTGAGGATCGATCGAGGAATAATTGAGGAAATACCCTTCAAAGTGTAAACATTTTCAATTTTTCATTTGAAAATCTACCCTTGCCGTAAAATGTAGTCGTTCCCAAAACTCTTACGACTCTTAAAGTCCCTTCAGTGCCCACGAAACACACAAAGATTGTGCATAAATTGTGTCAGTTAAGCATGTACAAAGTAGAAAAATTTGGCAAACACGGATAACAGAGCACTCATCGAGAAAAATGGAACAAATTTTATAATGCTACTTTGCGAATTTTCGTATCGGAAAAGGTTTGCCTTCGAGATGACATTTAACAAACGACGAAACATCTTACGTTTAGGCAAACGAAAAGCAGAAAAGTGGATTTGCATATTCAAATGCTGCTGGTTTTGAATTGAACCATTCTGTAGTGTCAGCTGTATCCTGTAAGCACTCCCGCATCTACAACTACCAAAGCCAAATTTAGATTTTAGCTGGATTGTTTTCCTCACATTTCCAAAAACCAAAAGCATAAGCAGCTTAAGTTTCATCTAGTATTAAACAATCAGCCAACATAATCAGGTTGTAGCCAAACCCGTAAGAAATAAGTGTATTGGTCAAAGTTGGGAATTTCCGCTTTTAGGACTGACAGCATCTCGTTAACGTTGATTGTTTTTCCAGCGGCTTTACCGCTGAATGCCATTCCTCGTGATTATTGTCGTCAGTCGTTGTAATAAATTTGAATCTGATTATAATCGAATAGATCACCGAGCCGACTGTTTGCTTGGAGGACTGTAAAGCGCATTACTTCCGAATCGGTGCCCAAAGATAAACTGCGATACGGTTTCATTGGGTAATTCTTCCACTAGGATGTTTAGATCAATTTGGCAGCAGCATTAGAGCTCGAAATGTCGGATCATAAAATTACGGGTAATAAAATTGTAATTGAGTACATCAGAGGCTCGTTTATCAAACAGATGAATGTTTGATGAAACAATTTCACACTTGAATAAAACGCATTTTAAGTTTCGTTTAGCAAATACGTGTGTATTACACACGACCGGTTGACGTAGACTACGTTAAGCCGTTTGATTAGTTTTGTTAGTTTCGTAGAGGAACATTGCAACGCAGGTACTGTTTTAATGGAACATTGGGTAAGCATAAGTAAGTGAGTATGTATGTTAGAACATTCTTTGATTCGATTCTTAGAAATTAATAGGCGGCCGTTTGGTTTGAATGTTGGTTTGATGAAAGGGCAACGATTGTGATGCTTGTAGTGATTGTGTTGATATGGTCGACCAGCTGGAGACCATTATCCTTATCGCGTCATAGATTGTTCAGAGTCTGTTTTGTGTATTTAAAGTCAATAATTAATGATATTAATGCGAAAAACTCCAACTGATTGGGGCAAAAATCTCGAAAATATTGAGAAATGTTTCTGTTTCAGTTATTTTCAAATTTTCATTTGACCCCTAACCATTCCGTAAGGCGAAGTCTGATCAAAATAGTATGGGTGTGATCCTAATAGATCGTTAGACAAGCATTAGATGGTAAATATGTTAGAAAGTTCTATTGTACACTCTTTAGAAAGATTTAAATGATGAAACAGTCGCGAATTAAAGGCCATTCTCCTGCGTCCCAACCAGTAGTTGACAACGCATTACCTCTGCCTGCTTTCAGTTTCGCCCGATAATCACGAGCTCCCTCGGCATCGGTACATGGTCGTTTCGGAGGATTTTTCGTATGTTCGATCTTAACGCACTTCCGAAATCATGCATATGGTTGGCATCAAAACGATTAGGCATTGCACTTATTCTCACTTTCGCAGTTTCTCTAAACTTATTTCTTCCTAGAAGTAAAACTCTATCCAACGCGAATCGTTAACACAGAACAGAATAACTAATGTGTATGTGTAGAGAATCTTACTTCGGAATATCATGTTCGACCAGCAAAACGTTGTCCGTAATTTGTAAAATTTTAAATAATTGAGTCATAAAAACCTCTAGTTGATAAGAGTAAAAATTTTAAAAATAAATCAATCAAGAAACGATCGAGTTATTAGCGTCCGGTGTTTCAATGTTTCGTGACGGCAGCCATTTGTAAATTGTACACAATGCTCAAGGTATGCAACGAAGAGAAAACTAAAATTAACAGGAACTTGGAAAATAATCTTAAAAAAATACAAATCAAACAAACTCTCTCAAAATTAAATCGGTTCTCCTGAAAAGCACGGATTTGAAATGGTCCGCATTTGAATTCAAACATTCTCGATCTTTTAAAGAAGCTGGTTATTTCAGCCGTTGCAAGATCACACACACTACCACCTTATTTCTCTAATATTTTTTCACCGCATTATTAATGGCTGACTAGCAAACGGTTTCCTAGCCGACGCCTTGCTAGCAACAGCCTAAAAAGCTGTCACATTGCACCCTCTAGGGTACTTGCCAGCGCCTGCTGCCAATTCCAATCGCCTTGCCTCTCCACACTGCCGAATGAATCTAGTGCACCCTCCAGGGTACATGCCACCACCAGCTGGAAATCTATACTGGTTCTTTGCCGGACAGCTCCAATACTGCGAAACGAATGAAATTTGTTCGAAAGTGTACCCCTTTCATATCGTTCACTGCAGTACTGCATATGAGACCTCCCTTGCTCACATTTGAAATCTGTGATAGGAAAGTACTGTGCATTTAGTAAATTTAGCCTGCAAAACAAAATTATAAGACATCACCTTTTATTTTCGTTATTTTCAATAGTTTAAATTTTTTCGATAGTTGTATAAATACGCGGGAAAATTCTCTAAACGATTGATGTAAAATCTATCAACCATTAATAAAGTTATAGGCGTTTAATTTGTAACGATATTTCGTGACGGTCGATTATTTTCAGATTTTCAATTGTCACCCTACCTTTGCCATAAGACGTAGTCTACGTCAAAACAAAATTTTGAGAAAAATCGCAATTTATGTCTTATCGCAGTCTCAGATTAGCTCGATACACTTGACCCAGCGATGCTCATTCTTCTTTAACTCATCTGAAAAATAAGTTATCTTTTCTCGGCAAAATCGGGAGAATGCGGTGGATTGGGCAGCAGTTAGTAGCCCAATTCGACCAATTTGGCCGTGGCGACGGCGGAGGTGTGAGCTTGTGCGTTGTCGTGGTGGAAGAGCACCTTTTTCTTCGCAAATTGGGGCCTTTTTCTCTTCGGCGTCGAATTGGCTCAATAATTCAGTATAAAGGGTGTACGGAATCAAATGCCAGGAAGACCGTAGAGTAGGTGAAGACTCTACGGGGCTGAGCTGCAAGCAACCCGGTGAGTCCACGGGTCGCGGATGGTGGGGTTCCATCAGATATGATGGGCAGCTACTGAATACACGAATAAGTAGGGGCGGACGAGCGGCGGGGACTGTTTAGGATGTGGGGGGACTGAGCAGTTGTTGGACTCTGTTGAGTTTCTTCCAAAAACCCACAAATATCCGAAAGCAGCCCTGATCAATAAGGGTAAAAGTCCAAGCCTTCGCCCATTTGAGCGTCCATTTTTTCTTCATATCTTCCTCCGATTTCACTTCCTTAGGATGTTTCCAAAGTGCCTGCTTCATGATGGCCCAGTACTTTTCAATAGGCCGCAGTTCCGGTGCGTCGGAGATGCTTCGGCATCTTTCGAGTAATGGCATGAGGCTAAATCCGGCCAGAAAATCGTAGGACCATCGTGTGACCTCAGAAGAGGAAGTAAACGCTTTTGGAGGCATTCCTTTAGGTACATCTGCCCATTGACCGTTCCAGTTGTCACGACTGGGGTGCTCCGCTTTCCACACGAGCAAATTGCTTGCCAAATCAGATATTTTTTGGCAAACTTTGACATCCTCTGCTTTCTAACGTCCTCAGGGACGTGAAAAACTGGAGCCACCTCTGCTGCCGGAAGTCTGCTTTTACATATCTCTTATCATTCATAACGAAGCAATGTGGTTTCGTCAACATCTGGGTGTAGAGCTTCCGTGCACGTGTTTTACCTACCGTATTGTGCCGTTCATCGCTATTAACATTGAACAAATTCCACCCAAAATTTCAATAGAAAATACCCAACAGGTAAAAAGTTACAGCCATTTAAAAGTGGTGCAATTTGATTCCGTACAACCTTTAGTTGAGCCCTGTGACCGTTTTGCCCTTTTCGTCGAATTTTTTAAATGATTATCTCCGATTGGGATAAAACATTGCATAGGTTTTCGGTGTCGGAGACTGATCATTTTCCAATAATGGAAAAAAAATTGGCTCAGAAATCATAATTTGCCATCGAACATATATATTTGCCTGAAACTGATCAATGTTTCAAAAATGCACCCAAAATAGCTTCTCTAGAAACTTTTCTGTTCAAAACTTCTCCATCCAGCTGAAGTCTTGAGAAGGTATATAGTTTTCCTGGTAAAAATTTGACAAAAAATTGAGATATGTATATTGTTTTTTTTTTTCCAATTTTAGGTTTATTATCAAGTTTTTACTATGGAACATTTTTTTTCGACCAGTCCAATATTCTCTCCACAAACCCCTATTAGTTCCCTAGAATTCATTCTCAGATAGTTTTTTCTTACAATCAATAGTTTTCGAGTTTAAATTGTTTTAATGAAACTTATGCAAAAACACTTACGACCTTTTCAAAACTTACTCGAGAATCAATTTTTTTTCTATCAGAGGAAAATGAACAGTCTCCGACATCGAAAGCATGTGCGAAATCTCATTCCAATCAACGATCATGAAGTTTGATCAATCGGTCATTTGGCGTGGAATTCGTTAGATGTAGAACACAGCTGTGAATCCCAGAAAACGGTGGCCATCTCCTTTCCAGCCGATAGGACAGTTTTCGCCTTCTTCGGAGCACTTTTGTCGTGTGAAGTCCACTGTTTCGACTGTTTCTTGGTCTCTGGTGTGTTCCAGTGGATTCATGTTTCGTCGACGGTTACGTAACAACGCAGAAACTCCTTCGGATTGCGCTTAAACAAATTTGAACCAGAGGCTCAGGATGGCATGGAGAACAAGAAGCAACATATGTGGGGCACCGCAAAAAAGAAAAACTACACTTAATGTAAACCGGAAACGTTTGATAAGAACATCAATGTTCTCCCTTAAAGTGGTTGAACTTTCAATTGAAATTCATAACATTGGAAACACATAAACCGATAAGCCTTTATCAGACACACTTAGAAATTATGAATTTTACACGAGATGTAATTCATGTTTTTAAAAAGTCGGGGAACGTAAACAAAGATTTCGTGTAAAACTATGTCTCGTGAAACTGACACATAGGCAATTCGACGAAAGGTGTGTTTGATTGAATTTATCTTCTCCTCTCTCGAAGTGAGCCGATATTTCAGCGCAGGAGCCAAATTATTATTATTTTCAAAAGAAAAATAAACCCGCCTGCTATACTTCTTTGGAAATACCACTTTTATAATGTTGACAAACTGCTGACGTCTTCACAAGGATACTAATATTGATAAAAAAAAATCGAAATGGTGGTCAGCAAGAATGAAGTAATGCTGCTAAAAGAATCAAGTCTTCGAAATCAAATTTGATTACTCAACTGTATAGTTTCATTGCGGGTTCTTGAATAACTGGAGTTTTTTTTTCTGAAGATTGGTACCACGACGAATAGTAGTGTACATAATAAGGGCAATTATTTAATAACAAAAAGAAATTTATTTTATACCAAGAATGCAAAATGTCAATTCAGTTGAAAATTACATAAGGTGTTTACTATTCGTGTAAAACTAAAGTCAAATGTAAATTTTCGCGAGTAATTCAATATTCGACTGTAATTTTAAATCTTTTTCAATGCTTTAATTACGTGCATGAAAATCAACTGAAAAGTACAAAAAAATATTAACTGTAGGGATTCAGTTTCAATTTCAAGTGTCTTTAGCCAAATGGAAAAATAATTATGAAAAATTCACCTCAATGCATCCATGTTCGTCATGTCACACGAAAACCGTGAAAACATCGAAAACAAGTTTGAAGGTAAATCCTTTACTGTACCTTCCTTTTTTTTTGTCTATATTGTACTAACGCTTTCAAAATTTCACTAATATTCAAATTATGATTACATTCAATAATGAATCTTTTTTTTCCCAATCCCTCAAATTTAAAGATGATAACAAAGATCTTCTCGCTGAAAATTTCGCCTTCAATAAAGTCAAAAACGTTTTAAAAGAGTGACTTTCAAGAAATGCTCCGCGATTCAAAATAATTTTCACGGAATACTCAAACTCTGTAAAAACCGTTGTCTGACCTACAATACGTCATAGAGGTTTCAACCGATTTACGTAACATACATACATCAAAACGGTCGGTTGTTAAAAATGAATATCACAAAAAATGAAACCAAGTGGTGCAAAACCGTCGTGATTAATGTTGACATAAACTATAAATTCTATGCACATTTCCATAATTTGCCATTTTGCTTGCAATCACAACCTCTCCGCTATCTCTAACGTCCTGTTCGACCAGAACATTTCCATCGGGAAAATCATGTCCGGCATTGCTCGACATAAACGAGGTCATGTAAAACTGCATCTTAATTAGTGTAATGTAGCATAAAAACGATTATACTTCCCCGTGCTGGGAGCAAAAGTGGTTGGCATGACCGTTCCTATCGCCGAATCATCATCATTGTCATCATCATCGAAATGCACGGTGGACTGGAGGGCGCTCACGAAAAATATCCATCGCGTAGCTAAGGATAAGTCCATTTAGCTGCTAAACATTCCAAAAACAAGACAAAATCAGCACTACCAGCTGGAAGTACGATAGATGGAACAATGTGTTTTCAAGCCAGCTGGCCACACTGATTAGACTATTAGACATGTGTTTGCGCTGTTGACCAAAGTGTTACCGGAATAATTCAATTCCGTTGTGCATAGCTTAATTACAGTGTTTTCCTTTTAGTAGCACTTTGCATATCCTGCGAGCGAGTGAACTAATTTTGCAATTTAATTAAATCACTAGATGATTGCTTATTTTTGTCGAAATTCTGAACAGAAAATCACTTCATTATAACACATGCTGTGTGGACAAGGCATACTGGTGCAATCATGCACCCCAAAGCGATTTTATTAAGTGAAAAGAGCCTTATTTTAAACTTGATTGAATCATGTTTATATTGTTCGAAATATAAATGTTCTCATTGAGCCAATCATGTTAACATTGATCCAAACACCAATCCAACATAAGGTGTTCGATAGTTCTTCAACAGAGTTTGAACCGTTAAACCCATATTTACTTCAACTATAGACTATTTCAAATTGGTTTGTTGTTGGGGCGTAGAACCACTGCGTCCACTGAATTGAAGGTTTGTAATATTATAAGCACACTTTCAAAATCTTAAAAATGTGTTGTTTTGTAAGATATCAATAATTTTATTTCACAAATTATATCAGCACTGGTGTTTTACATAACATTTTACCCTTCTTCAATCAAAATCTTTAATTATAACAGAGACATCTCACTTTTCCTCGAGCATTGCCCATAAACTTCTGCACAGTTGCACTTCCCAACATTTTCACCACTGTTGTCCAATCCTTTTTAAATTTTTCGATGTCATCCGCTGGTTTTACGAATTTCCGTAGCCTTGCTTTGGTCAAAGCCCAGAAAGTCTCGATTGGCCGTGCTTCCAGGCAATTTGGCGGATTTATGTCTTTCGGCACGAAATAGCCATTTTGGCTTTTGTACTACCCTAGTGTGTGCTTGGCGTAATGTCTTCTTCTTTAGCATTTCAAGCTTTTTGCTTTCACAATTAGCTTTTTGCTTGCTCTCAACTTAGTGTTCTAAATGCACTCCCACAGCTATTAATTGAGAACTTTAAATGCCAAGTACCATTTTTACATTAGTATGATTGTGGGGCAAGTACAATCATACGCTATGCACAGGGAGTCGAGAAATTTTCCTTTGCGAAAAATTCCTAGACCAGACCGGGAATCGAACCCAGCCACCTCCAGCATGGTGTTGCTTTGTAGCTGCGCCTTTATCGACTGAGCTAAGAGAGGACCCTTGGCGTAATGACATGATGCAAAATCAGGCCAAAAAAAGGCTGGACCATCATGCTGCTTGATCATCGGCAATAAACGCTTCTGGAAGCATTCTTTGATGTACTTCTGGGTGTTCATTGTCTCCGCTGAACGTACGGGCTAGATATTCTGCCGCATTCACATATTGCCTGCCACACAATACCCTTCTTGCCAAATTTTTCGGTGAAAATTGCCTTCTCCGTTTCGACGATATCCCTGTCCTTGCGTACAGAGAAGTGTTGTGGTCCAAGAAGGGCTTTATAATCCAATTTTACATACGTTTTATCGTCCATGATTATACACCCAGAGTTTCTACTCAAAATTGTATGTAGTTTCCGGTCTCTCGGTTTCACAGACGTGGCCTGATTTGAGTTCCATTTGGGTTTCTTCTGCTTCTGGTATGTCTTGAATCCAAGTCGCTCTTTTGCATGCATCACGTTAGACGTCGAGGTCTCTATCTTTTTCACATCTCGAACGGGAGCCGATGGTTTCTGCTTATAGGCATCCCTGATCTTCTTGTCAATAGCAGGAATCACAGGACCGGATTTCCGACCACTCCTCGGAGCAGCTTCAAAAGTACATTGTTCTCCATATTTTCTAACTGCAAGTACCGCTCTGACACATGCACCCTCTTCCTTGGCCAATTTTCTTAAAAAGGTTTGACACACAGTGTACCATTTGAGCACGACTCTGTTTCTCTGTTCCGGAGTAAGACCACTCATTTTGAAAGTCATCCAGAAACAAAGCCATTTTTGTATGCACAGTTAGAACAAAACAAAACAAGCGATGATGTTGAGGAGACAGAGAGCATTGATTCACATAATTTCTCTTTTCGCTGTGCATGTTTGTGGTTTGGTATGAGAGAGTTAAAATTATTCTCATTTTTTAGTTATACCCCGTTACAAAGACCGTAAGTGCTAGATTTTAAGCAACAACAACGTTGTGTTTACAGCTCGACCTTTGAAGGAACTGTTCCATTCTCGTTACCACTTGACCATAGATATAGCTCTGGTGGTTTTCTGAATACGTCTTGTGCCACGTTGGCATCATCCCCGCTAAGACGCAGACCACGTCGCGTGACGATGTATGGCATGTGCTAACCACTTTCAGACAGCTGGCCTACACTGGCCCCCGCCGGCCTACCATAGCTGACTATGGACAGGGCGACATTAGCTAGGAACTTTCGGTTGCTCCCTTGCGCCGCCAAGCCATTGGACATAATGCAGGATTATGCCAATATATCCGTAATCGACGTGACTGATAAAGGACAGCTTGTAATCGATCATAACCCCTAGATACCTCCGGGACCGTTTTGAGTTACCTGCACTAATCGTCGCCTGATGATCCGATGTTCTGAATGCTCCAGTTTTCGGGAGCACATCCATCCCTCCACTATGTCAATGAAGTGTGTGGCCGTTAACTCCACCTCTTTTGTGGGTTCACTTAAAGGGTGATATCGTCCACAAGACCGACAATCTTAACCCCGTTAGCGAGCTTTAGTCACAACACTTCGTCATATATCGAGTACCGAACCCTGGATCGAACCTTGGCGATAGCCATCCAACTGGCGCTATTGAACGCATTTCCCACGTCAAAGGTGATCACTGTACAGTAGTGGACTCCCCGCCAAATGCACTAGAGTGCCGTCTCTGCTTCCCTAGCAACACCAAGTAGTCATAACTGGTTATAGTGACTTGATTGTGACCATATTGAGTCACATTGAGGTTAAATTGCAAAAAGTGTGCTGCTTGGGTAAGAACCCTCTTGAGCGCCTTATCAGTGGTATTCAACAAGCAAATCGGTCTATTCACCAATGGATCAGCTGTTGATTTCCATATCTTTGGTAGTAATATGAGAATCTGGCGTTCCCAGGCGTCCGGGAAGACGACTTTGTCCTGACATCCAGCTGACATTTCGGGAGCCAACAAACTAGCCGTCTTGATGGCCAGGTTTGGGATACCAACGATATGACAAAGTTATGGTCTGGGATACAGGAATGCTGGAACGCTGAGATAAACCTAAGGCGGAGGGAGGCCAGGGACTCAGGTTGATTGCTCAGTAGGAGCCGCCACTCCCTTGGTTTTGGCCATTACCACCCTATAGGCGTCATCTCATGGGTCCGTATTGGCTTCCAAACACAAGCCCTCGAAGCAAGCTTGTTTGCTGGCCTTCTACCTCTTTAGCGAGGCCATTGCGGTGACTAGTGGTCCTTGATACTCCGTTTGTTCTGCGTCCGAATGCATCCGTCTTGCGCGGTGTATGTTCAGCGGAGGTCTGTGATCGATTCGGTCCACCAATACACCGGCGACCTTTCATTTGTAGGTAGGTTTTTCCTAGGCATGGTTGCATCGCACATACGTGTAAGTAGCGTTGCGAGTTGATCGCCGTACGGGTTCCGGGTCTCGCTTATATTGAGAAACTAGCAAAAAACAAGCAACGGACGAAGCGATGGCTGAACCTTCATATAACCAGGAAACCACTTAATACCTAGCATAAAATGGGATACAATAGGGAATACATAAGAAGAAGAAAAAAAGTATGAGATTCAAAATGACGATTGGAGCTACAAAAAACAACACCAAACAATAGATGTCACGTAGAAAATAAAAATGAACCAAACCACAACAACAAATTTTGTTGAATAGAGAACACTTTTTTTAATATTCACTACCTAAACCCAAACTTGGGTGAGCTTATTGATGCTTACCAAAGGCGCCACACTCCAAGAAACGGTACCGCCTCGAATGAACTAAAACGTCTACAGTAGCCGTACAGTTTAAAGAGACGTTAATAGAAAGAATCGAAGAATCACTCCGAAAAACACTCTACGGCCAAAATTGTACGGCATTACGGGTGAAAACAAACAAAAAAAAAAGCAAATACCATACGAGCGAACTAATTTGCAAATACTTGGATCATCGGCGCTGCCAATCTCCCACTAGGGAAACGTCCATTAGTTGCGTCACAAAAAAAAACATTTACACCTCACCCCCACTCCCCCTCTTATTGTCAGGTTTGGTGTCAGGACATCAAATATGTTTTGTATGGATCGTAACAGTTTTCAAGCCATGCGCTCTCCTCCCAAGAGGCGGGGAGTACCTAATGTAAGTTATCTAAGACGTAGTGAACGTAAAGGATTTAACATAAATATATTGTTAACACCAGCTCAACTTTCCTCAGTATTTATCCCTCACTCACAGAAAATTATGCACCGATGTCAGCTATCAAGACATGACACGATAATTGTGCAATTTTAAAGTATACTTTATGTCGCGTAGAAACATGTGCCACAGCCACTTCATAAGCCGCAATCAACCTTAGCACTGTTCATGCCTTTGTACCTTATCCCTATAGATAAGGACAATCTCATTGCGATGGTACCTATTTTCAGAACCCGTCAATTGCGATTCATATTGCATTGACAACAAAACTCACATTTAACCCGTACGTGAAAGCAAAGTCTCTAGGTCTTCAAATCTAGTGATATGCCCAAAAGTTTTCTTTGCCACTGTTATCATTTAAAATGAACAGTACATTTGAGCTCAGCAAAACAAACTCCCTGCCAAATAATCTGTACCTAAGTCGACACAAATAAGTATTCACCGGGACCCATCTAACATCCTAACGACAGCAAATAGTCCATCCTACACAACCTTTTGAGTTTTCATTCTACCCTCTGATAATCCTAGAATTCTAAAAATATCCCTCATTGTCGGCTCCCTGTTACCGTCGAATAGGAAAATTCCCCAACACAACGTACGGACCCATTCGTTGTTGAATTGAAACGACCCGTTTACGTTGCTTGTTGGGAAACTATCGTCATTCGAAGCATGTGGTTTTAATGGGTACCCTTTTGACACAAAACCTCTTCAGCCGGGTTTGTTTGCTTTTGGACCAAAGGCTGCTTGATACAGCCTGATGCTGACAAGTTGCAAAGCTGCAGAAATTAACAGCCTTTTTACTTCATTATTCCGGCAAAATTATGTTGCTGCACATATCGTTTCCTTCGTGTCGCTCCGGGCGAGGCGTAGGGGAGCCCCAATCTGTGATGCAGCGAAAACATTACAAGTAGGTAACCGATTGACTTCAGAAACTTTTATACACTCTGCGCTGAAGTAAAAGTAGTTGAAATGTTGAAACTAGCATTTCATTATTTACTCGAGATGCTTTTGTCTTTTGATTTAATCCTGGGGAGTGTGAGCTTTTTTAGTGGAATATCTGTAACTAGAAAATGAGAAGAAAGATTAGTAATTTCCATTTAATTCCAACTACCTTTATTGCTTAACTTGACAGATACGCGTATTTCGTCTACAATGTGCAGGTATCTGTCAAGATAAGCAATAAAGGTACATAGTTGGAATTAAATGGAAATTACTAATCTTTCTTCTCATTTTCTTGTTTTGATTTAATGATTTTTGAACGTCATGTGGACTAGTTTGACTCAGTCCAATCAAGATTATTATTATTTTTCATGTGTGTATATGTATGATTGGAAGAGGTAGACATGCCCACTGACCTCAGTTGGATTCATTTACTGACAACTGGCTTCACAAACTGAATATTAGAATCTGTCGTATGATGAATATGTCGCTTGATTATTCCCACAAATTGGCATTACAGTTCATTGCCCAAAACTGTAATACTCATGGCATTATAGAGTATATTCACTGTTGTATTCAAATGGTGCTCAATTAACGTTGAATAAATGCGCCTTAAATTTTTTAAATCATAGCTGTTAGACAAATTGGTACGACTGATCGAGGACCAACCTATCGATGATTTTGATTGCATTGACGACGCTGTGATCTACTTCAGCCACATTGTTCGCGATATAATTGCTGAACATGTTCCTTTGTGTCGCCCGAAGCCAAAGCCCCCATGGTCCAATGGCCATTTGCGTCAACTCAAACGTGCCAGAGCAAAAACATTGCGACATCACTGCCGGAGTCACACACAGTTTAGTAAGCAACAGTTCAACCGTGCTAGCAATGCATACCGTGTTTACAACCGTTCCCTATATCGTCGATATGTTATTCGTAAGCAGTCATCTCTTCGTAGAAACCCTAAAGGATTTTGGTCGTTTGTGAATTCCAAGCGCAAAGAAGTTGGTTTGCCTATATCAGTCCATCTCGGCGAACAACTTGCTAGCTCTAAGCTGGGTAAATGTCAGCTATTTGCTAAGCATTTTAAAAGTACCTTCAATGACATCCCTGCCACTTCCGTTCAAATAGCATCCGCGACTCAGTACACTCCAAGTAATGCTTTTGATTTTCATGTATTTATTATTGACGAACACGCCGTCCTGTCGGCCCTCAGAAAGCTGAAAATTTCGTATACTGCTGGTCCGGATGGGATTCCGTCGTCCATTCTGAAAAACTGCTCTAACTCGCTTGCCGTACCATTGGCTAAGCTGTTCTCACGTTCACTGCACGAAAGTAAGTTTCCCGGTGAGTGGAAACTTTCTCACATGTTTCCTGTCTACAAAAAGGGTGACAAACGGAATGTAGAAAACTACAGAGGGATCACATCTCTATGTTCGTGCTCTAAGGTATTTGAAATCATCATAAACGATGCTCTATTCAACTCCTGCAAAACATACATTTCAACGGCTCAGCACGGTTTCTTCCCGAAACGATCTGTTGCTACGAATTTAACCGAGTTCGTTTCACTTTGTGTTCGCACAATGGACGCTGGTGGTCAAATCGATGCTGTTTATACAGATTTGAAAGCAGCATTTGACCGTGTGGACCATGACATTTTGCTGGCAAAGCTAAAAAAAACTTGGTGTTTCTTCCCCTTTGGCGTGCTGGTTCGAATCATACCTAAAGAATCGCCTGCTCTGCGTGAAAATCGGATCATTGCTCTCGGAAAGTTTCACCAATACCTCCGGTGTTCCACAAGGCAGCAACCTCGGACCCCTCTTGTTTACGCTGTTCATCAATGAACTCTCTCATCTTCTACCTCCAGGGTGTAGATTATTTTATGCGGATGACGTAAAAATGTTCATGACAATCAACTGTCTTGAGGACTGTGAATACCTGCAATCACGTGTAGATGATATGGCGATGTGGTGCTCTTTAAATTTTCTGACACTTAGCATCAATAAATGCATGGTTATTTCATTTAACCGAAAGCGCAAGCCGATTAAATTCGATTATCATATTTCTAATAACGTACTTCAACGTGTAAGGCAGGTCAAAGACTTAGGAGTAACTCTCGATCAAGAGATGACGTTCAGGCCACACTACCACGAAGTAATAGCGAAGGAAAACCGGCAACTTGGATTTATTTTCAAAATATCTGAAGACTTCCGAGACCCTCTGTGTCTGAAATCATTGTACTGTTCGTTGGTGCGTTCAATACTAGAAAATAGTGTCGTTATCTGGAGTCCTTATCAACGTTGCTGGATTGCGAGGCTGGAGTCTGTTCAGCGTAGATTTGTTCGATACGTACTACGCCACCTACCATGGCGGGACGCGTCAAACCTTCCTGCCTATGAAGATCGGTGTCGGTTGCTTGGAATCGATACGTTAGAACGAAGGAGGCGTAGAGCTCAAGCTATTTTTGTGGCTAAGGTGATCACCGGTGAAATTGACTCTCCGGAACTTCTCAATCAATTGTGCTTCTATGCCCCTGAACGAGCGATACGACAACGAAACTTTTTGCACCTTGCGCCTCGTAATCATCTTTATGGTATGAACGAACCCCTGCGTGCTGCTGCCGATGCGTTTAATAGTGTTTATTCCTTGTTCGATTTTAATATGCCATTGACTACTTTTATAAGAAGACTATTTTAATGCTAGCGTTAACTGATTTATTCATGAAGACAAACATATGTCAGATGAAATTTATAACAACAAATAAACAAATAAACAAATAACCCCACCCACCATATTTTTTAAAAAACCAACCAACTCACTACACCCCCACACCCAAAATAAAAACCGCGTTTGGCTTTTTTTTTTTTTTTAAAAGGTTTTTAAACACAAAAATATATTTTCTTTTAAGTTTGAAGACAGCGCTCAAGAGTACTGAGCATTTTTGGTTTACAGTTCAGCTTTTTCTTGTCTGGAAAACTCTTTTAAATCTAATAATAAAGTCCAAAGGATTTGGCTCATGAAAGATCTTTATAAATATTTATTCGTGTCACGATGAAAAACATCATGGGGGTATTGATTCATTACAAAGACAACTTTAAAACCATTTAGTTTTAAACAAGGATATATTGTCTGTCTGTCTCAAACTTTTCATTGAATTCCACTTATCATATTTTGGACACTCTTTTGACTAACTTGAGCGCCTTTTTTTGTTCCAGTATCTCTTCATCTCTGTTCTTCAACTTCTGATTGACAATTGTTCAATATTTCTCAATTTGGCGAAATTGAGGGCAGTTGGGTGGATTGATGTCTTTTTCGAAGAAATCCACCCCCTTTTCTCGATGCCACTGTAGTACCTCCCGTTGTAGTGGCAGCTTTTCAAATGAGGCCAAAGCTTTACAGGTCCATCGTGACCTTTAATGTACGGAAAAATACGTTTTGTCGGGCGATCCTACTTATAGATTTTTGAATCCATTGTCTTGTTTGTCATGAAAACCAGGGTTTTTTGTCCTCAGCTGCAAATACCTAACCAGATAGATACTAGATACTGCTTCAGTGTCCTGTTTGGTTGTTTACTGGCTCTAAAAGATCGTAATCTTTCTCGTGGATCAATCCTTCTTACGGTGTTTCGGCTGGCATTGAATTTCTTGGCGATATCATAATCCAACAGACCTGACTGTTTCGCGCTCTGACGATGATGGGCGCTCGGAATTGAGCTTCGGCCCGGCTGCTGTGCGTGCTGATGATTGCTGCTCAAAGTGTGCCTCGACCTGGCTGCATCTGGCTTGATGAGGGCGGTCAGGATGAACTTTGGCTTGGCTGCTTTTTGCTAAGTGCGTGGGAGATTGAGCTCCTGCCGATATTGAGAGGTGTATCCAGTTTTGCAATCGCCAAACATGTGATAAGAGCGGCGTGTGAATTCATATTTCTAGACAAAATAGTCAAAAGGTCCAAAGTAACATTTGTAAACAATGACTTCTGCCGTATTTTTCTGGGATCTGTTTGCTCCAGCAAACAAAATAGCACCAGAAACAGATACAGAGAGTTATTGCCTTCCCGTCGGTAGTGGATATGGCATTTTCATGAAATTTACGTTGTAAGTCATTGTTTACAATTGTTTCTTTCGATCTTTTGACGATTTTGTCTAGATTTATACCCGATATGTATACAATTTCTCACATGGTCTTCTTCGTGGGTTGACGTTGTCAATTAGCATTGCCCAATCATTGAAGGCCATACATAAGCACTGAAAAAAGAAACATTCCAAAACAAACTGCAAGCAAAACATTCAAGATCCAACCACTTGAAGCTCTGCAGTAAAATAAAAAGTGCTTCCAGATATTAAATGACTCATAGATTTTAATTTTCAAAATGCGCTGTTGCAAAATTTCGTCGCACATCAGTTACTCTTCCGACTGCATTTTAAAAACTTTGCAGAACTTTTCATGATGTACACAATATATACAGAACTAAAATTTCTCAAAATTTAATACATTTTACCCTAGAGGCAAAAAATGTATAGCTTATTGCGTGTGCTGCAATTTTAACGTGGGTAACCTTTAAACTATCAAAGTATAATCAAAGTTTGACGTTCAACTTTCATCGAGCAACGTTGCTACTTTGAATGCCGAAGTTTTCTAATTATTATATTTATTTTGAAAATAGAAGCTACACTTTTTGCATTGAAAATTATTCAACAAAGAAATAAATTCAAATGACGTCAAACACCAAGCAGAATTACTCACCATATTACAAACTCTGAGCAGGCGGTCCAATCTTACGCGGCTCTTCAACAAATCTATTGAAATTGCATTGCTGTGCATAGAACGAAAACGAAGAATTATCACCCACCGAACGGAATCTCGCAATCGTCAGCCCACGCTATGGATGCTTAGAAAAGGTCTGAGTCGGAACTCCAAAAGGTCCTCTCCTTCCGCTATGGTGAAAATAATCGTTTACGACAAATTTCTGCTTTAACATGAATATAAATGGACCGGATTATGTCACGCAACGAGCAGCAACTGTCTGGTGGGTGCTGTTGAAGAGGAACGGTTTTGAAAAACGACAAAGAATAATTGAACGCCACAGAACTTATTCTTCTTCAAGTTCCACACGAAAGATGTATTGTTGTTTTCTGTTATTTTAAGGATACTAAATTTTCCAAGAGTTATGGAGCTACTTTTTTTCATCTCAGGGGATGCTGACAAAAAACATTCGTCGTTTCCCATACAGCAGCATCCAGGAGTTTGCTATCAATATTTTAGTGTTGTTGTGGAAGTGTTGCTTTGCGCTACATTAAATAGATTGAATCATGATTTTTGCCACGTGAAGAAGGCCTTAAAATATCTTTGATAAGGTGAAAGAAAAAGACGAAGATGATGGTTTTTATTTTCTTTATTTTTAACTGTTTCAAAAATATGTTATACAATTAGTTTTCATCATTGATGAGCTGAGTAAAATAAGCTTTAAATTTAACATGGATCCATATCAATTTAAAAACACAACAATGGAGTCTACCTTCATTATTTTTGAATGAAATAAGAACATTAAGCTAATGCATGCGTCTAGATGTGCATTGACATTCTTTTATTCTAACGATCGAAAAGCTTTTAGCAACCATCTGATAAAAAAAACCTTGAGAATTTATTCAGAGAAGGTTTTCACGCTTCACTTTAAAGCACCTAAGTTTGTCTGTCTATCGCCATGTTCTCACCTGCTTTCCACGTCACCTGGCAGCCTACTTGTTTGCATGCATGCGCTCTTTGGTTTTGTGACTAGATATATTTTAAAATTTGCTAAATTCTGTTTATACTTCGCCTCGCCTGTCTGAATTTCATTCTCGTTTTACAAATCCGAACCCCTCGACTCTACTTCTCGACCCCCTTGTGGACTTTACATTTCTGCATTCTTAATGCTATTTTACTTTAATTGAAATAGTTTCCCGACACACCTCCTCCCATTGTTTCGAACTGAATTCAAATCCCTTCAGCACCAGATCGTCACTTTACCACCAAAAACCGCCTTTTCCGGAAAGCAGGGAAAATTTACATAGCGATTTAATTAAGCAGACGTGAAAAGTGCAAAAGTTCAAAACTGCGACGCACGTGAGGCAATACTATTGTAAAATCGCGAACTTTCATTTCGCAACCACGGAGGTTCAGAAAAGTGCATTCCGCACACAAATGCACGAATGCCAATGTGAATAGCTTTCTATGGTAGCAGTACCAATTATGGTAAAAGAGATGTTGCCTCCAGAAGCACTATTATGAAGTAGGTCCAAAAAAGTCCATTTACCATTATTGTTACACATACCCGACAAATGCATTTCGTAAAAACATGCGATGTGCAGTGAAAGCAGGTACTGTCAGGCATTCAAATTCTATCGAATTCTTGCATTACAACATTGTATTTCATTTTGATTTCCTTCTAACCTTTCATTCCGGATAAGTGAATTGTATGTAGTGATTCACAACGATATAGAAGCTTAGAATAACCATCCGACCAGCCAAAATAACATTAAGTCATACGCTTCCTGACAAAAAACAGGATATTTAAATTGTAGAAGAATATCATTCCAAATATTGTACATGGACGCGATTTTCCGGAAAAACGAATAAAAAATACTCTCCGCAACACAACACAAAACAAACCGAATTCTCAACGAAAAATCATATGCTTCTTCTACCGATGCATTCAAATTTATTTGGCTGCCTTAACGTACATTTAGATTTATTGCAGAGTCACAAATTGATGAGGTTTTGTCAAAAGTTCAACATCCCTTTTTATTTTCAAACAAGGCCAAGCGTTTGGAGAGAGCATATCTTATCTTGGTTGCGCCGGTTTAGAAGCGAGATATCTGGGACTGTTTTAAACATCAAAGACTCCTGAATGGACCATGCTGCCTAATTAGTTGCAGGGCAAATCTGTTTGGATCGTTGATTTTATTTTAACTCACATTGCATACGTATTTCGTATTTCATCTTCGGGCGTTATTCCGCGTTTAACTGAAGCATGCATCTCTAGAAGAACAATGGTTTGGTGAAAATTGATAAATCGAAGTTAAACTGTCCAACATATGCCCAAGAATACAAATGAAACTATCACGCATGTAAATACTGTAACAGTTACGTAATTTACTGCATAAGAAATACGAAATATTCCTCGACACTCAAGAAGTCTGTAAGCCGCAGACAAAATAGGCCTATCTGTCAAAGGATAAGCTTTTTCTAGTGAAATTTATGAACAAGTGTTTCAGTTTTTTTTTATTTTTCATTTTGTTTTTAAAGTGATCAAGTGTTAATTTAAATTTTCCTGGCTCTCCAATTACAGTAGTTCTACTAATGCGCATGTAAGAGTGCTTTTAAAAAAATGTTTTTTTTTTTTAAATGAGGAAACATTTCAAGAGGGAACAGGCGCAACAGGGCTTAACCCTGCCTGCAAAGCTTCCCTGCTACTTACAGGTCCATCTAATGTAATATTAAGTTGCCCGTTGTAATCAGGTCTATGTAAGATGTTTCAGTCTGTGCAACCTCGAGTTGAAGATGTGTAAATATCTATAAGTTTCACATGGAATAGTTCGGTGAAGCATTAAGAAAGGATTTGGACTGATACATAAAACAAACATCCTTATCTGTACACAGCGTCATTTTTCACAACAAGCAAAAGGTATAAAACAACAAAAACTTCTATGTTTTTTCAGCCCCAACTTCTACGTGCTGTTGTTAATTTCAATATTAATCATCGAAGTTAACTCCATTCAATTATTTTATATCATCAATATCAAATTAATTCAGATTAATCAAGCGAATTGTATATAAAGCCTGTCCACGTCAAATTTCAGACACTTTTCTTTCACGGATCGCTGAAACGACAGCTCTCTTATGTATCACTTATATGACAGCTGTAACTCTCCACTTTATTACGTGGTACTACATGTTTACATTCTTGTTACATTCAGTAAAATGGCGTCGAATAAAGTGGGAGTGCGCAAACGCATTTTGTACGAACGGCAGCAAAATCCGAAATTATCGGTACGCGATCTTGGCAAGAAAATAAAACTACCGAAAAGTACCGTGTTTTGTGTTTGAAAATTTGACCAGCGCTTGACTGTGGATCGTGAGGTTGGAAGTGGAACAAATCGAAAAGTATGATCCCGACAAATTGACAAGAAGGTGGTAGCCGTTATTGAGAAAAATCCCAATCTTTCTGTGCGAAATGCGGCTCGCAAAGTTGGGGAGTCAAAATTATACGAGCAAAAAAGAAGTGGAGGCAAGCAATGAATGCGTACAAAGTGAAAAAGGTGCCCAACCGTGATGACAAGTAAAATTTCACTGCAAAAAGTCGTGCTAAGGAGCTTTACACCATTTTTTTGCAAACATGTTCTTGTATCATAATGGATGACGAAACATACGTACTCGAAGACTTTAAACAGCTTCCGGGTCAGGCTTTTTAAGCCGCAATGCCAAGGAACGCCGTTGCCGAGCATTTCCGGACAAAAAAGGTGTCCAAGCCACGACTCTCCAGCTCTGTTTTGGCTTGATTTGGCCTCTTGTCACTATGCGAAATCCGTCATGGAATGGTATAAGGTACAAAAGGTCAAATACGTGCCAAAAACAGCCAATCCACCAGGCTGTCCACAACTTCACCCAATAGAGAAGTAATGGGCTCTGGTTAATCAAAAACTCTTCGAAACTAAGAAAAAAGCAAACGGCACCGATGATTTCAAGAGCAGATGGAGAATCGTCATCGGCGGGCGTATCTGAGGATACCGTACAGAACTTGATGGCGGATGTACCACAGAAACTTCGAGAATTATACAGGAAGAAGAATTAACATCTTATTCAACTGTTTCTAATGTATATATAACTATATTATTGTGAAATAAACTATCGGTTTTGTTCCATAAGTGTAAATTTTTTTTGCTGCTTTTATTTTGGTATCCGAAATTTAACGTGGACAGGCTTTACATTCATTATATATTCAGTCATTTAATCAAAGCTTCTTCACGTTAAATTTCGAACACTAAGAGAATGTCAGCAAAAAAAACCAGACACAATTAAACAAAAACTGATTCTTTATTTCAGTATCATAGAGTTATACAGTGTGTCTCACAATAGGTGTCACCTTTTTTCAATCTTGGTTTAGCTGGGTAATTTTAACAGCGGAATTGATTATACCCGTTTTTAGTGTATTTTTTGGACAACTTATCGCTGAAGATGAATAAGCGAATCCGTTTGTTTATATTTATCAGCTACCATGGAAGCCATACGGGAGCAAGATTTAAAATTACATTTTCAAAAGTATAGACCGTGTCAGATATTCAATAGCCTTAAGCAGTTCGGAGTGAGTAACCGTTTTGTTTTTCGTACCTTGAAACAGTTCAAGGAAACTGGAAATGTCCATATTCATCACAAAGGAGGTGCCAGACAAACTGCCAGAACGAAGAAAAAGATCAAATGTATGAGGGAGCAAATAAGACGTAATCCGGCTGTATCTGGCCGTACATTGAGCAAACAATTTCAAATGTCCCCTGCTTCAATGAACAGGCTCCTCAGACTATGCAAGCCGTACAAAAAACAACGGTTTCACGGGTTGACGGAGCGTCAAAAGCAAGCCAGGGTCCAAAGAAACAGAAATCTTTTGGTTCGGCACGGTGACTGCGAGATTTTATTTTCAGATGAAAAGCTCTTCGATTCAAGAAACATTTGGTTGATATTTGGAACCAAATTCCTCAGAAAATCGTGCGTGCCAGCTGCGATGGGTTTACAAAGCGTTTGCGCAAAATTATCAAGGAAAAGGGTGAGAGAATCGAATTGAGTTAATATGGTTTATTTCTATAACATGTATCTTTCAAATGAAAAATACATGCTATGATTAGGTTGATCTGTTTTGCTGTAGTTCCATTTTGTTTTAGTGACACCTATTGTGAGACACCCTGTATATACAGAAAAAAAGTTGGTTGAGATTTTATTCTTTCTTTCTGTAAAATTCTAAAAACTTTCTGTGTTACAATCGCCATCAGGTTCCGTACAGTATCCTTAGATACGCTAGCGGAGGCGGTTCTCCGTCTTCTCTTGAAATCGTCAATCCCATTTCCTTTCTTTTTAGTTTCCAAGAGTCTCCTCTTAACCAGAGCCCAATATTTTTCTATCGGGCGAAGCTCTAGACAGTTTGGCGGATTGGTTATTTTTTGGCACGGATTTAATATCTTGTGCTTTGTAACACTCCAGAACGGATTTTGCATACTGACAAGAGTCCAAATCATGCCAAAACAGCTGAAAAGTCGTGGCTGCTTAAAATCGGTATTTATTCTTTCTCGTACACATCCATTTTGCTAGTACCGATAAAGACGACAACTGCATATGACCTGCTTACCAAATATTCCTTGGTGAATTTCGACACCATTTTTATCCTGAAATACTCGGCTACGGCCTTTCTTTGAACTGCGGTAGATAACACCAGACCCTAAAGCTGTTAAAAGTTTTCGAGCACATATGTTTCATCGTAAAGCTCCTTAGCACGACTTTTTGCAGTGAAATTCTGCTTGTCATCGTGATTGGGCACGTTTTTCACTTTGTACGCCTTCATTCCATGCCTCTGTATTACTTTTTGCGAAAATGATTTTGATTTTCCATCTTTGCAAGCCACTTTTCGCACAGATTTTTCTCAATAATGGCTACCATCTTCTTATCCATTTGGTGGGAGCATACTTTTCGGTTTGCTCCACTTCCAACCTCACAATCCACAGTCAAGCGCTGGTCAAACAATTTGCAAATACTAAACACGGTACTTTTTGGTAGATTTATAGATTTAGTTTAGCTTCTCTTCTCTCTTAGCGTACCGACAACGTTCGAACAAAATGCGTTTGCGCACTTCCACTTGGATCGACGCCATCTTACCAAATGCAACAATAATTTAAACATGCTGTACCTCGAAATAAAATGTAGTTTCAGATGTCATATGATTGAAACGATTTAGTGATGTTTTATAAATACTATGGGGACTCTGCACCATCAATCTCAATGGTAAAAGTGGTTAACTGAATTTGTGGTTGTACAAGCATGGAAGATGCCGAACGATCTGGACTGGGCGTTGAGGTCTCCACTTCCGAAACAATTGCAAACATTACGATATCGTTTTGGCCGATCGAAGATTGCATCTGGGGGGGGGGGGGGTCAATAAAGTCATGGCAGCCGTTTTTTTTTTAATCCACATAGACTACCCTCGAAAGGGGAAAACATGGTGAATATTACCCCATCTTATTGGATCGACTTATTGTGGATTTAAAAAAAAGGTCCGCATTTGGCTAGGAAACAGTTCTTTTGCACCAGGGCAATACACGAGTACTATGCTGTTTCTATGGCCTAAATCCATGTATTCGGCGATGAATTGCTCTCTGATCCATCCTATTCTCCGAATGTAGCCCCTAGTGACAATTTTGTGTTCCAAAACCGGAAGAAATGGCTTGGTGGAAAGAGTTAACTCCAACAATGAAATAATCTCACAAACAAATACCTATTTTAACGACTTCCACAAATTTTATGTTTCGAAAGGGATCAGAAAACTGAAAAACGTTGGAACTCAAAGGAGGCTATGTTCAATTTTTTTTTCGAAAAATCTGTTCCATTCAAAAAGTCACGTACTTATTGACCCGGCCTCGTACACTGCATGCGTCTAGAAGATAAATCTGAAAATCTTATAAGTATAACTTGGTTTGGAAAAATCAAACCACATAATGTTCCTTAGACTTTTATGCATGGACAAAACTTGAAAATTTAGTGTATTCTGACTCGTTCTCAAAATATGGCATTTTCTAGCAAATAAGTCCTTGTTTATCAGTTCCTTTATTTTATCGTTAACTATCATAACGATTGTTACACAAAAAAGAGTGCTCCGTTTTGATATGCTGTATCTTGAGAATGGCCTTGAACATTTTGAATTTGAAAATTTCGACTACATTTTCAAAGGAGTTTGTATATTTTTATAGAGCAGATTCACGCAAACTAACACCACTTGGTGTGGATCTTGTTGAATAAACATTTTTCTTTCAGATAGTAGTTTTGTATTTCTCTGAAACAGAATCCAACAGGTTTTTTTTTTTCAGGCATAATTGATCCGAAAGTATTTTTTCTGGATAATTTGCCAATTTTTTTTCATTGAGGATGTGCCATTGTTTCAAAATGAATAATTTTAAAGATATAGGCAAAAGACAATATACACGCTTATAAATTATGAATTTTACACGAGACATAATTCATGCTTGCAAAAAGTCTGGGAACGTAAACAAAGATTTCGTGTTAAAAAAAAAACTGACACATACGTAAATCATCGAAGATGTGTTTGATTGAATTTATTTTCTTATCTCTTTCAACTCATTCTTATGTGCTACTCTGGGCACCGAAGTTTACATGTCATTTTGGTAGTGTGTAGGATTCTTAACGGAAAACTTTTAAATTAAGACTTTTTTCCTTCAAACTGATACATCTCAGAAACAGCTAAAGAGACTTCAATGTGTCTAGTGTTTTTTCTGCACAAAAGTCTAAGCAACACTACTCACTTAGAAATTATAAATTTTACACAAGACATAATACATTATTGGTAAAAGTCGAATAACGTAAACAAAGATATCATGTAACATTATGTCTCCCGAAACCGAAACCAACGCAACTCGACAGAAGGTGTGTTTGATTGAATTTATTTTCTCGCCCCTTTCAATTAAATCTTATGTTCCAAAGGACGTCTAAGGGAGCCGAAATTTACATAACATTTTGGTAGTATGTATAGCATTGTAATTTTTCTTATAATATTATACTCGTTTGAAGAAAATACAATTTAATAACTTGTTTGGCAACACCGCCACCCAAAACACGTATTTTTGCTAAATATATTGAATAATTCATTCCGAAGCCCAGAACTATAATTTCGACAGATACTGATGAAAATTAGAAGGACCTCCCATTTTTTTTAAATTGCATAGAGATTGAGGAAGGTTCGATGAATCGAGTGATGTACTAAGATTTAATGGAGAATGTCTTTTTATCAATATTAGGAATTGGAATTTGAGTCCCGTGGTTGGGAGTACTGTAGTCAAGCAATTTTCCATGGCAAAGGAATCCTAAACTAAACCAGGAATCGAAACTAGCCACATCCAGCAAGATTTTCTTTTTGTGGCTGAATTTTGACGAAATTGTTCGATTTTATTTCAACATCAAATAATCCGAATATAAAATGATGCATACAGTTTAATGAGGATAACGTATTAGTTCTGACCTGTTTGCAATTAGAATTGTTAACGGCAATCTCGGGCGGGCTAGAATTAATTATGTCAGATTAACGAATACTACTTACGCCAGAGATTTATTGGTCAATAAACTCCATCCATATTCACTCTGTCATCGTTCGTGTCTAATGCATAATGCGTATAGACTCCCCAGTGGAAACGTGTTAACATTTAAAGGCTGTTTTTATGTGTTTAAAAGTGACAGATTGCGTAATGACATATTCGGATTCATTCCGTCCATTCATAAAAAGTTGTTGGGTTTTTCTCTGCTCGATAGAAGCTAGCTAGTTCTTTTATAAGATAGATGGACCATGTGAATTATTGATAAAACCTACTGGCGTACTCTTTTGTGTAAATAAACATTATTTAAACTCCAATTGAATAGTTAACTCATGATTCTAAAGGTTAAAGAATCCACCCGCTTAGCACTGCGTTTGAGATATCTAATCAACACCTTTGGGTCACTGCAGCATGCATGTTGACTTAATACGTGTTGAGAAATGTTCTCTCATTTAAAAATGTGCACAACGAGTATTAGAGTGGTCATTTAGGATTTCAATACTATGGTACCTTAAACATAGCTAGTAAACACTTGCAATCCGCACCGGCAGCTACTTCTACCGACAACTCTTACTTATCGATTTTTAGCATTCATTGTTTAAAATTTATGAGAATCGTATTCATTGAAGACATACTTACATTGACTGGTTGACTCTTCTTATAATTGTTTTAATTGACGCTACTTAAACCTGAAATATATGCAGGCAGGTACATTTGAAAATTAATGCCACTGAGCAAATAATTTGAAATAGCTGCAAGGTCATGCTTTGAATCGACTTTGAATGTCTTCACTAAATTAACGAACCACATTTGATTGATAAAAAAGTATGCAAATATGAACTTTGCTATACTTTGCTAAATCGACCATAACTTTTCAATGTCAAATAACAACAGCGTGGTAAGGCTGCCAATGAAGCATCGAAGAGATCGTTAACCTTGAATTATTGCAACTAAGTATTGATTTTATTGAAAATGCTTTACTTTTAAGACTCAGCTCAGAGCTCATCATCAGTCAAAATATATTTTTCCGCTTCAGATTTATCCACTGCAGTGGCCTTCATTGTTTTTGGATGAAATGAAAAGGAATGCACAAACAAATCGATTAACATCAAGTCGCGTGAAGACTTCTGATTCACGTCTGCCAAAACCTTTGGTGTGTTACTTACAAACACGAAAGTCGTTTTCAATTGAGAAGCCTTTCGTCGATGCTTGGGAGCCTGAATGGTTTAAAATACGTGTTTTTCAGTTGAGCAATATTGGCTACAGTCCTTTCTGCCATTGATGCTACTCGATTTATGCCCCAATCGAAAGGAGTGTTCTTCCACACATACAAAAATAAACAAGCAACAAAAGGAATTGCATAGAATCATTATCCCATATATTTGCAAACGAGGACGAAATTGTTTCAGGTTTTGTCTGCAACAAAATAGATGGCAATATTGTTGAATGCTTTTCGTTTTGTAATTTGTGGGTGATTTGTGGTTAAAACGTCGCTTACTCCATCAAAACGTGTATTTTCATAGATGATAATCAAAATCAGTAATGGAAAGTCGCAGATATTGGCATTGATTCGGTAGTTAATCTTCATCTTATTCTGTTCAAGATGCGACTAGAATAATGTCTTGGTTGTTGTGCGTTGGTTAAAAATGCATTCACAGCTCAATAGTTAAGGAATTTAGCTGTTTTATGCAAGCTATGCAGAGTCCATCCTTTTATGAGTATTTCCTCAGCGCCGTCCACACATGTGACGTTCATGTTTGCGCACATTAAATTTTATTTGCTTCTTGCTCAATGACAATCGACATAATTATCAAAAAACAGCTCGAAAGTGATTTTAGATAGCGCCAAACTGCTTCTCAAGTGAGTGTAACTATTGTCAACAGTCCTCGATTTTTATATTTACTATCGAAATTTTCAACCTCGGGCTGGTCCATCTCTATCTGGATTTTTTTGGTTACTTGTCAGGGGTGAGATTTGAACTCGTAACTTTGGCGTAAGAGGTATGAATGCTAAGCAATACACCGGGTCGCCCCCGGGTAGCCGCTGATTTCTTCGGCTATCAATCCATTTGAACTGCGTGTGAAAAAAAAGTTCTATTGTAGGCAACAAAAAAGGGCATTTTTCAATGTATATAATGATAACGAATAAAATGAATGTAATCAGTTAAAGTTATAATTCTTATGCCTGATTAATTATCTAGAATATATTTTCTTGAACCAACTAAATCATACACTCTAAAAACCTGACTTCTCAATGATATTATTACAGCCAATTTTAAATTATCTGCAGCACTGCATTCTTTGACAGTTGAAGTCACAGGGCTAATGTAGTGTTTTCCCGCCAAAGTTGGTTGCGTGTCTATTGAAAGAGTTTAAAATGCTCGAGAAACTGATTTCGATGGATTTTAGAAACTTGTTGATTCGTGATCTTGAAAACGGAATTTTTCTCCGGAATTTTGCTCAAAAATAGTCAGTTTTACTTAGGGCTGTGCAACACATATGAAGGAAGTATGAAATCCAAGGAATAGTGAAAAACTTATCTAGGTAAGGACGTCAGCGTTCGAAAACAAACCGTGAGGATGTGAGGATTGTTCGATTGGCTAAGCAAAGTCCGAAATGTTCATCAAGAAAGATTGCTGAATCACAAAATTTAAGTGTTGATCAACGTAACTGTTACTGTTCGTCGACGGCTCAACGAAAGGGGATTAAAGAGCAGTTTGGAGTCCAAGCAACCTTTCATTAGCAAGTGGAACCTGAAAAAGCGGCTGGAATTTGCCAAAAAGTACGCTGGTATTTCGGTATACTTCTGGAAACCGGTTTTGGAGAGCTTGTAGTGAAGCACACAAGAATCGATACATCCAGAAGACAATGCAGCATGGAAGTGTAAATATCATGGTCTAGGAAGCGTTGCATGGTCTAGAGTAAGAAGTTTGGCACATATTAAAGGGATCATAACTGCGGATATATACATTGACTTGCTCTGCAAAAATGTGGAGGTGCCTCATTTGAAAACTGGCCTGGAAACCAACTACATCTGTCAACAGGACTACGATCCAAAGTACACCGCGAAGAAAACTACAGCGTTCTTAAAGTCAAACTGAATCAACATGCTCGGAATGTCTCCGCAATCCCCAGTTTTAATCCGATTGAAAATCTGTGAAGTCATCTGGATGATTAAGTGAACAAGACGTCGGTAGCCAACAAAAGTAACTATTTTGAAGCTCTTGAAACAGCCTGGGAACATCTTGATCTGGAATGCCTCAAAGAGCTTGGCGAAAGTATGCCGCGTCAACTGGAAGCGGCGTTGAAGGCTAAAGGGGGTCACACATAGTATTGAAAGCTGAAGAATAATGTCAAAGGTATAACCGTTTATTTCAAATTTCAGGAGTTTGATTAGTTTTGTCTTTTTTTAAATGCCGCCTTAGCAATAAAGTATTTTATATTGAGCAAGTCATGCACATTCCTACATTTTACATGCCGGCATAATTTTTTCGTATTTTTTCTATGCCCAGAAGAAACTTACCCTCTACCATTTAAATCAACTGAGATATCGAAAGAAATAACAAAATTTGTGTGGTGTATGATTTATTTTGTTCAGCAATGTCAGAATAGCTATAGAATCTCTCATAAGAAATGTATGAGAGAAGGCTATGGTAAAAGAATTAAGAAAAGTTTGCCTTTCCCAGAATAAACTTCAAACCAAATCGGTATAAACCGTTCAGACGGTTAACCGATTAACCGTATGTGGAACCATAAAATAGCTGTGAAACAAGATATTCAAAATATTAATCAGTTCACGAGTTACTTTTTCTAGAAGCTAAATCAAAACTCTTTAATCATTCGTGACTACTCCAGGAGTGAGGTTTGAGCTCTTAACATGGATGTCAACGGACCATTCTATAAAAAAATGAGCTCGAACTGCAAGTTTATATGGTAACTACTATGAGAAACCATTTTTTCTCGTCCGCTCTTCGACATGACGACATGCAAAAAGGTTTGGTAGCTGATAAAGCTATGTATATCGATAACGGAATGACGTACAAATAAGTTTAATACATCAAAACAAAGGTAATTACCTTTGTCAAAACAAAGGTAATTCACTTTGAGGAAAAACAACAATACATATCATTTCTCTTCGTTTAAAATGAAAATTCGCACTTTCTTCTTTATTCCTCCCATCAAACGCTGCACACCTTCGGAGTCAACATCCTTCGCACATTTGTTCCACATTTTGGTCATCTGAGTCGCGTCCCCAGCCATTTTTCCACTTTTCTTAAGCTTCCGCTTCATTGATGCCCAAAATCTCTCGATGGGCCGGAACTGCGAGCAGTTGGGTGGATTTATGTTTTTATCGATGAAATCTACGTTATTATCGCGGTACCACTGGATGACTTCCCGGCTGTAGTGGCAACTCGCCAAATCTGGCCAAAATGTCACGGGACCTTTATGGGCTTTAATGAAAGGTAGTACGCGGTTTTTGAGGCATTCTTCCTTGTACAGCTTCGAGTCCATCGTCTTATTCGTCACGAACACTTTGGTCTTTGCTCCGCAGCTGCATATCCCTTGCCAAATCATCAGTTGTATTGTAAATTTGTCCATAAAAGCAAACTTAAACTTCGCAGGAACATTTCCTCGTGCCGTCTCCATGTAGAATTTTCGGCCAAGCTGTCCGAAATCCATTTTGACGTAGGTTTCATCGTCGATGAGCAGGCATCCTTGGTACTTCGTCAAAACCTGCTGGTACAATTTCCGAGCTCGAGTTTTGGTGACGAAACTTTGCTTCAACGTTCTGTTTGGTTGCTTGCTGGCTCGATAAGAACGATATCCTGCTCGCAAACGAATTCTTCGAACGGTACTGCGAGCAGTAGCGTATTTTTGTGCGATTTCATTATTTGATTGTCCAGGGTTTGCTCTGACGGTTCTCAACACCTTCTGGTTCAGCTTGCGGTCATATGTTCCACTACGACGAATACCTTGAGGCACTTGATTCACGCTCTTTCGCTCCCTGAAACGTTAAAGCACATCATACACGGTTGATTTGGCGATTATCAACGTTTTTGCGATTTTTATTGCGGACCACGTTGGATTATCAACGTGGGTGTGCAGAATTGTTTCGCTCGTCTCGGATTCCATCTGGAATAACTTTTGACTCACTGCACGAAACACCGTGAAATTTATACCACAAAAAGTGGGCGCCTAGGTCAACAAACCGCTGTACAAGAATTCTTGCAGCGGTCACTTTTCGTGCCGCTGAAACACAATAAGTGATTCCGGATTCTAACTGGACAGAACTTCATTAAATATTGAAAAAGATGATGCTCTTGTAAGATGCTCCATCATTGCCGCAAAATTAGTATGTCTGATGCGAAGACTGAAAATTCTCTCAAGTGGTTCATGGACGCCAATTCTCATGGGATACCCGGAACATGTGCAGATGTGTCCAATATGGTCTTGGGCTCTCGATATAACCGCCATTATATGTTTGATGTGCTTACGGTGTCACACGATGGGTTTAAGTTCAGGGCAGAAAATACTCATATCCAAAGGGGTACCCAGAACACACCTGGGTGTGTACAATATTGTCCTGAACATTAAATATGCCTACTATGGATTTTCTTTTGTTTGATTCTTATATGATTTCAAGTGTCGCATGGATGAGTCCAACGGGATTAAAACCAATTATACCTTCTGCTAAAGTCAACCTCCAGTGTGTTTTTCGAATTTTACTATGGGATCAAACGTTGAACAAAGAATTAGTTTGAAATGTTGTTATTCTAACGGAATAAGTGCTTCGGATGCATTGAAAATCTTGCAGAAAGCCTATTGGGAATCTGCTCTTTCACGTGCACGTGGGTTTAATTGGTATAAGTCGTTCAAAGAGGGTCGTCATGATCGTCGTCCAGCAACATCAATAAACGAAGAAAACACGAAAATCAATAAACGAAGAAAACGAAGTGAAGAAAATTGTGCCGCAAAATCGCCGAGTGACCGAGAGAAACATAACTGATGAGCTCAACATATCAAATGGATCCGCTCATAGCATTATACACGATGTTTTGGACATGAGACGTGTGTCCGCGCGTCTTGTTCCAAAAGTGTTGAATTTTCTTCAAAAAGAGCATCGCAAAACTTTCGCTAAGGAAATGCTCACAATGTTATACGGACATCATAACTGGTGACGAGACTTGGGTCTACGAGTACGACGTCGAAACAGCCCAGCAATCATCGGAATGGCACTTCCAAAATGAGCCGAAACCCAAAAAACCACGTCAAAGTCGACCGAAAATCAAGGTTATGCTGACTGTTTTCGATAGCCAAGGTGTGGTGCACTGGGAATTTCTTCCGGAAGGTCAATCGGTCAATGCTGAATATTGCTTGGGCGTTTGCGTGAGAATATTCGTCTCGAAAGGAAAGAATTATGGGACAACAAGTCATGTTTTTTGCATCTCGGTAATGCACCAGCTCACACATCACGTTTAGTTCGCGATTATTTGACCAAAAACAACGAACATCGTTCCTCAAGCGCCGTATTTGCCTAATATGGCATCATGTGACTTTTTCCTCTTCGCCAAACTCAAATTGCCGCTTTGTGGTAAACATTTTCAGATGATTGAAGTCATAAAAGAGAATTCGAAGAGGGAGCATCGTTGTAATATGTTTCTATTTAGTATATTCATTTCACATCTTTTTGGTTCATTAGAGGTACTATATAGTCACTATTATCAAAAAAATAGGTAGAACCAGAACACTTTGTACTTTTATGGTCAGCAAACTATTCAAAAAGTTTACGTTAACTATATCATTGTTCAAAATAACTACTGTTAATTACTGTTACCACCAGACAAAAAAATAATCTTCTGTGCAAAACCAAGAAACTTTGTTTTAGATTGGACTCAGTCGAAAGGATCATCATACGATTAAAATATGTTCTTTCAACGACCACGAGAACATAGTGCACCCACGGAAGCTAAGGACACTCGATGGTGCATCAGACTAAACAATTAAACTGAATAACGTTACACTGAACATGAATCTTGTTTTACCAGATTAACCGCATTGCCTGAACTTGCATGTGTTGTCAATTTTTCAAAAAATAATTCAAAAGTCTTAACAGTAAGTCTCCGATTGCTGTCTTGTTTCGATTTTTACGTTTACTCCACACTGTTTGTATACATCTGACACCTAACAGTATAAACTATTCAGTGCTGGCAAATTTATTTCAATTTTATTCCGCAAGCATGAACAATTATTATCTGATTTTAATTCAAAAAACTCGTCACGCATAGGTTTTGAAGAACATAAAAAAATGCTTTTGGAAAACATGCGGGGTCATCTATGTGATCCATTCCCATTTAATTTTGACAAATCAAAATTTGTAAATAAAGCCGTGCAAGAGATAACTATTTCTGTGTTTTATTCTGCAATTGAAACCAAACGTTGACGGATAAACATATAAAACAAATCTGATGTAGGGGGACTGGCAGAAGACGAACAGTGTAAGCAAAGCTGGATACATGGTTCCTGATTTCTTAAATTTACATGCATTATGCTGCAGTTTAATTTCCTGTTTTTCAAACTACCTGTTCAAAAACTTAAACCAAACGTTTTACATTGCAATAGTGAAAGAATAAAACAAGTCTAAAAATTCAACTATGCTTACCACACACAAATTAATTACTTCAACCATGGTTTGAGTTGGTTGTTAATTGTAAATTATGTGTCAAAATATATATTAAAAAAAAAGCAAAATAGAAATCATTTTCCATGCAAAATAAATTAAACAAATTAACCATTGAATTTCCGTTTGAAAACGTTAGACATTGTTGAGGAATGCAGTAATCAAATTAATTGTAATATATACATCGTCCGTCTTACCCATACAAACAGTTGTTCGTATCACTTAACAAGTTCATCGGTTTTAAAATTGCACCCAATTCTACACTTGCACATTTTTCCGTTTTTCATTCTCACTAGAATGTTATTTAATGAAAATATGTGCAGCGTTAAGTTGAATTTTGGAATAAAACCACATAATTTCCTTGATTTCAAGGACACAAAAATTACAGCCGCTTTCAACATCACTTTTGATTTTCAGATTTTTTTTATCCTTCATTAGATAGTCAAATATCATAGAACATCATAATGATAGAGTTCTTATAAGCACAAATAGTAAATTTAAAAGATAAATATTAAAACCACCATATGTCCGTTAAACCCACAGTTCCCTTCTCTTTAGATGTTTTGATTTTGCTAATGATTAGTTAAATCAAATTTATCATTTTCATATAAATAATCATTAATCATTGCATTGAATAGGGGGTGACCCCGGCGTAGTGGTTAACATCCACACCTCTCACGCCAAAGTCACGAGTTAGAATCTCACTCCCGGACAAATTACGAAAATACCCAAAAGGTATTTGCGTCACTACGGAAGATGAACCAGCCCAGAGCTGAAAATCTCGATAATCAAGGAATTAAATTAAAATAGGTTGAATAAATATCACCCCTTGTAGTCACGTCACATCCTTTTTCCCATTAAACCTATTATCAGTATAGGATAAAGATCCCACCGATAAATCACAGAAATCACACAATTGATCACAACGCTTATCATACACCAACACAGTCTAAAAGCGCCGCAAAGTATAAAGCTTCATTGCTGCTGGCTTTATTAGCTGTTAAGTCACCACCTACTTATGCTACCGTATTCATTCCAAGCCACCACATTTACCAACCAACACGCAATAACACCAAAAAACATTTAGGCCTGGACGAACCCCCATTAGTTTTTCATCTAACGAAATTAAACTTTATCAAAAAAGAAGCAACATATGACCCACACCTTAACAAGTGATGGCAATCAAAAACTCCTATCTCAGCTCTAAAGCTTACAGTTTCTTTGATCAACGTTGCTGATTCTTCTGCTTTCGATACAACAAATGGCACTAACTTATTCGTAATCCCAAACCAGTTTCAAAGAAAAACAATTGGAAACATCATGCTCTCGAGCATAAGCAATATTTTTATAAGCTGTTTTGTTTTTCTTCTGAACTTGGTACCGATCAAAGTAATCGAAAACTTAACTTATTGTACGGAATAGAGGGCTAGATCAGTTAGTAGGTTAGATGTTCTGCCACTTTCTTCTTTCGGGAGATTGTAAGCATTTTGTTATTTCTTGCTTTTAAGCTGCTCCTGAAATGATGTAGTTTGGTAAAGTAGAAAGGGCGAAATGAGTTTAGTCAGCTGTTGCATAAGCTGCTTACTGAAAGTCTGGTGAGCTGTCTTAGAGCTCATCAGTACGGAAGGCGTCCTTTCATCCACGGCTTGCATAGGGTATGGAACTTCATTAGCCTTGTAATTTACCTAAAGTGTCCTAAAGTTATCAATTTAACTTACCATTTGGTACGATTCTTCAGTTTAAGAGAAACAATATGATTTTTTCATGTGTGACATATTTTGAAAAACAAAAGATGCTCTCCCACCGAATCCCATTTTATTTTTATCGAATTCGTTTATTAGCCGGGTTATGATTGGTTCCAATCCAGTGCGAAATCGAATTTCCAGTCAGTGTGAACCATTAACTGAGGAGGGTGTCAGACACATACAATTAAACTGACGTTTGTCAAAACCTAGCCAGATTAAATTTTGATACCCGATCCAGTATGGAACCCAAAGACGTTCTTTATACTAACAGACACGAAGAGAGAAAGCCTTCAAATTAGTATTTACTCCGGTTACTAATGTACATTTTGTAATTTGGTTTCGCAACCTAGCTCTTTTCATTTACTTCGACTGACTTCCTTTTTTTTTGGTTAAAAGTTTAATGTTTTCATAACAAAACTCCTCTCTTACTTTGCTCTCACGATTGGCAGTTCGATTGGTATTTCTTGTTTTACGCTCTACGTGTCTCTTAATATAATCAACATGTCTGTGGTCCCCAATGCGTTTTCAGCCAAATTACATCAACGAGTCAAGTTTGTCAATAAGAAAAGGTGTTGAACTTTATTACTCCACAATTAATCTGAATCAAATATATCTGTGTTAGTATAACTCATTTTCTTTTGCTGTCGGCTGTTTGAAAATACGGAGCAACATGCAACTTGTACTTAAAGACCAAGAACCGGGTCAGAAACCCTACCTTTATCATCGTTGGAATCAATTTCGGCTACAAATCGCACTATACTCATTATTAGCATCAGGAAAGATTACTTCAAAGGCAAACAGTGGCATTCAAGAGATGTTTAAACGGCTGCTTAACTATTGCTCGAGTTTCGTAGAAACTCTGACAGTACGAAGAAACCATTGAGCGTAGTTGTTTGACTGTTTTCACGGTGGCTGCTGCAAATAAACTGACATTAGACAGCTGTCTTTCGTTTTCTCTCTATTTTTGCAAAATTGTTATCACAGAAACCGCTCGTTAGGACACGAGCTCTCGTGCAATTCATTGTGGAATTCATTATGAAAGTATGTTAGCTTGTCAGATCAGTTTGCATTAATAAATTAACAGTGTCCATTTGTTTCAATAATGTACGCTACAGGGCAGCATCTTAAAGATGTGGAGGAGGAAGTAGTTAAGACAAGTTTAAGATAAAAAAAAAATAGAGTTAGAGTTAAACCCAGAACATCCCTAGCGATAGATAAACAATACTGGTGCATACTATATGTGACTCCTTGTTGATAACAAGCCTTTCACAATGTTTTCATTTCCAATAATTTGTATTCTATTCTGAAAATGACTTATATTCCCTCAAATAACACAATTATGTGCTCGTACACAGTTCAAAACTTATCCTTCGCCTACTCCGAGAAGTTGTGATTTTTGGATTTTACCCATCAGTTTGATCTCTTCGTTGTTCTTGCAGCCTAATTCCACCTGACTACTTATAAACTGTTGCGGTAAAACAGCACAGGGAGAAGAGATTAAAAAAAAATCTTATTTCGCCTAACACTCAAACACACTAAAGAACACATCGTCGCTGTAATCCAACAATAGCCAAAACAGCCCTCAAGCTTCTTAGAATCAACGTTTGGCAAATTTAGTTTTTCATTACATTCAATTTTTTTTATTTATTTCGAAGTGAAACAGAGACAAACCGATGAACGATTATTTAATTTTTAAGTATCTCGAGTAAGGCTTGTTCACGACAAAATCTGGACAGATTCAATTTGGAATAAAACCAATTTGCTGTTAGTTCAATCCAAGATGCATTTTTCATTCATTCAATTGTGCATTATTAGTCATCTTAAAACTAATTACAGTTACTTAATTAGGCTGCATGAAAAAACTACGAACTTTTGAGTTCACTCCAGCCATTTGGGTCTGTGCAGACTTCTCTGCAACCGATTTAGCTGCATTTTTCCAAGATTTTCGAAATGTTCCTATAGTTGTAGCTGGTTCTTTATATTGAGAGAGTTCTCTCTTCACAAGAGCCCAATACCGCTCGATAGGTCGCAACTCCGGGCAGTTAGGTGGATTCGCCTCTTTCGGTACAGCATGGACTCCATTCGCTTTATACCATTCCAAAACATCTTTGGCGTAGTGATAAGATGCCAAATCAGGCCAAAATAGCGAGGGATCGCCATGGCTGCGTAGGAATGGTAACAATCGCTTCTTTAGGAATATTTCACCGCATATTTCCTTGTTTGCCGTTCAGGTAGTGATGAAGCTTTGGCTTGCTCGACCACAGCTGCATATTGCCTGCCAAACCAAATATTTTTTGGGAAACTTGGCCCTTTTTTTCATCCTGAAATGCTCCTCTATGCCGTTTTGTTGCATGGCAGTATAATTAGACATTCCGGGAAGCTGCTTAAAGTCTTCCAGCACATAAGTTTCATCGTCCATTATCACGCAGGAAAACTTCGTCAAATATTCGCGATACAACTTGCAAGCCCGGGTTTTAGCCGCCACATTCTGTTTACTGTTCGGTACAGTTTTCACCTTGAACGATGCTTGAAAGTATGCACGAAAGTTGGGGACATTTTTATTTTTCTAGCCACAGTACGTACTGAAAGATCTGGTCTCTTCTGCAATATTTGCTTCACCTTCGCGTGCTTCTGGTGGTTCCTGAGATCCGTTTTTGTTCCGCTCTCAGCCTTCCTGGCTGTTGTCAAACGTGTATCGAAAGATTTAAGAACTTTAAGAACAGTGCTTGCAGGAAAGCCAAGCTTTTTTGCAAGTTTTTTTACTGACAGATCCGGATTTTCATTGCAACCGCACACAATTGCTTTTCGCACTTGTTCTTCTTTCGACGCCATCTTCGATCTAAAAGCTTGCAGTATCACCAAAAATAGATTTTACACAATGAACAGAAATACGTTCATCAGTCTGCGAAATGTTTCACGTGTCGATGAAGTATTTCCAGAGATATACGTATTTAGGGGTGTCCAGATTTTGTCGCGAACAGGCCTTAGTTCGCGAGTTACTCAATGCATCATATCAACTCAGAGTAGTGCAGTCTTATCCCTAGCAGAGAGCCTACCATATCAAATCTCATGTTCAACTTTTTATAGAAACAAGGAATATTCGACGACAACCATTCACTGCTTTCCATTCAAAAATAATCTGAATTGTCATTGTTATGTATATATCAGAGCATTTAAAACTGTATTTAACTCCTCACGAAGCAGCAACTCGCATGAAATAGTTTTAACAAAGACAAGCTTTTGCAGACAATATCATCGGCAATGTATAATATTTTCCAGAACTTAACACGATCTATAATGCCAATTTTAATGTTTTGTGACGTTCTATTTATGTGCATTGAATAGAAATTCACCCAAACTTTCTAATTGTAAGAGCTGTATTGTGTTGCACAAACTTTTAGAAAAATAAATTCTGAGGAGAATGATATTGAATGACCCGAGATCGGTTGAAAAATGACGTAGTTATACTGTTTTTGTGAAAAGCCTCCTTTTGAGTTGAAAACATGCACAAATAAAAATAATGAATTTTAACAGACGCGAAAAATTTCCCTTCGTTCACTTGTCAAGCCAAAGCAAGCATAAACAACGAAATCACTTGCAATCTCTCTTACAACAGACTAGATTCAGGCGTTATCTGGCTTAAATGGAAGAGAATTATCCCATGAACTTATGCCAAATCTAGCATTCCATGTATGTGCATTAGATAAAGCAGAAAATTACACATTTCTTCCAAACTGTGTAACTTTAAGCCGTTCGCGCCACCTCTAAAGCTCAAAATATTTGGCTGAAACTCGGTAGTAATTATTTTTAAGTCATTTGAGTTCCGAAAAACATACGCATTTTGTGTTTTGAAAAGATTTGAAAAATAAAACGGACCCGATATACTGAGTGATCTTCTCGGAGCTAGCTCTGATGTGATGGTCGATTGATCCCGAAGGAATAAATAAAAACTTTCGTTAACAAAACTCACACACGCATTCATCTCTAGTCATCTTGCTCAATGATTTCTGACATTTGGATTGCTTAAGCTTTCAAAAGCCTTTTAACTCAATGAATTTCACTGATATGTCACAAGCACAGCAAAATAACGCGAATAAAATAGCCAATAACGTGGCAGGAGATTTCTCTTACGGAGTATCTGCACTTGAATTTTCAACTCACACCACAAAACACAACCGTTCCCTCAAACCGTACACACGGGTGCACTACTTCACTTTTTTTTATTCTATTTTGGCAAATTTAAGCAAATCCATCTCCAACATCGAACATCTATCTGATTCGAGTCTTTGTTGTTATTCTATCGATCTGTCAATACCAACAAGATTAACTTAAATACAGGATGCGGCAGGAAAAATGGCGAAAATTTATGGTATTGCACTGAAATCCTAATTTCAACTACATATAATATCAACATTTTCGAGTTCATTTTTCTTTATAAGGTCCTTTCAATCAAATTTACCATGAGTGACCTACATTTTCATCAATGACATCCTCAAGAGGACGTCGGAAGCTAGAACAAGCTTATGCTTCAACATTTGGCCGAATCGAGTAATGCAATGGGTTAAGGTCCGGACTGCTAAGAGGCCACAAATCTTTCTGCCTAAATCCGATTTGTCGTGTAGCATGGCGCTCCATCCTGTTGTAGGACAACGTAATGATCCTCAGAGAAGTTGGCATTCACCCAGGAAGTACTTGGTCCTTCAAAATACCGATGAATACTTCGGTATTGATTTTGGCCACCAGCATCAATGAAAACAAGCGGCATTTTCAAAACGTTGGACGCCACCAAGCCAAACATCATGACACCAGGCGGATGTTTGGTTTGGATCTTAAACTTCACTTTCTCCGAAACATCTTCAAGTTTCTTCGGTGAAATGAACCGGCCTGTGCGGCTGTTGGACACAGCATCGATGCTGAACAGCTTTTCGTGGGAGGAAAGGATTATATATTTTTCCTTCTTCAACCAAGTAAGCGATCTCTTCGAACGAGTCAATCGTAGTTCTTTACCCGCTTCATAATCAAGCGGCGTTCCACTTCAGCTCTGTGAGATGCGTGCAAGTCTACTTTAATAATTCTTCGCATAGATTTTTCTGAAATGTTGACTTTCTTGTCATGCTTCCTGATGGAACGTATACCGGGTTGCGAGCTATATTTGCACGGACCGATTTGATCACGTATGGCGTACGTGCAAACCGCGAACCTCCGATTTCCGGATTCCGCTGCTTAGACACTTTCGACACTTTTTGATGCGATAAACTGTGCCTAAATAACATCCAGCAACTTTGACAATCTTCCTGAGCGTCTTCTGAGCGAGCAGCAAACTCGTAATTACTTGTTCGGCGTATATTTTTACAAATTTGCAATAAAACAATTTCAATGTTGAGATGCAGGACTTGAACATGAACATAAACTAATACACTGTCAACAGAAATAAGTCGTTAGTTGCACGAATTAACCAAATATGAAAGTTTAAACATTTTTGCATTGCTTCCTGCACTCCGCTTTTGTCTCAATAACATAAATAATAATTCAATCGCAACTGTGTCGATCATCGGAGGGAAAGATAGATATACTGCAGAGTGCGTTGTCAATACGGCATGATTGTTCCAAATTTCTTTACTTCTATGCAAACAAATGAGCCGTGCAGGTATCTGTCAGTTCACAGTCGTGTAATTTTAAGTGTTGCGACCCATAATATTAAATCTTCATGACATGTTCTTTAGCTCCTGATGCGATATTGCATCACAAGGCACTATTTCACATCATATTGTATTTTCTTTTAAATGACAACCATTATTTTTGGATTTACGTCTATTTGCTCATAAAATTCAGCCATTATTTGATTAACGTGACACGAAATTTAAATCTTATGTCAATTGCAGCTCATGTAATTTTCATTATTTTTAAGAGTGTATGCCATCATCGGACTCCGATTTGCCCTTCTTGATCTTCAAAGCGTTTTATAAAATAAACGAAGCCATGTAAGCGTGTACGAGCGACAGATTGCACACAGTTGGTGGAAAACATATTCATTTGCCTTCAGTGTTGTACCGCTGAGTGCCTCGACAATCGACGCAACTGTAGGATTTTAGTCAATTCTTTTCAACTGGTTAACATGATGAGAAAGTAGTTTTTGGGTTTTAAACTCTCAACCAGTATAACCAAAATGTAATGCTGTTCATTAGCAACATATTCAATTTCAGACACTACACACTACCAAAATGTCATGTAAATGTCTGTCCCCTTTGACCGACACATGCAAGCGTTCTTTAGCACAAAAGAATAAGTTGAAAGAGATGAGAGAGTAAGGAGACATAATTTTACTTTACGTAGAACGTCTTTCTTTACGTTCCCCTACTTTTTATAAACATGAATTACGTCTCGTGTAAGATTCATAATTTCTAAGTATGTAATTCAGATAACACTTTAAATAAATACGCTACCTTATGTAAACAACAAGTCCATGACAAAGCAGTAGGTTAGGATGAGATTAAGTGGAATGCTTATTTTGCCATAATAATTGAATAACTAATCAACCATAATAATTAAAATTCAGTTTTAACATTATTAAAAAGTTATTCAATCAGTGTCGAATATGTATAATGTTGCGGAAAACCTTTTTCAGATCAAATATAGCTGGAAATTTCATTACAAATTTTGTTATACCTTGTTCAGAATCCCATCATATAATGGTATTATTCGCTATCGAGCAAAAAATGTTTTTTGACATATTTAGATTATGAGAATAAAATTTATAAATAGAATATTTGATACATATTTTCGCTATTAATTAGAAATTTCATTAAAAACTGTAAGGTTTTGGTGAAACTAATAATGCTTAATTCACTTTATATCACCTATGTTCATGATACTCCTAATACCGCTATCATTGTAAGTAAAATTGAATAACTTAGTTGTTACAACTAAGTTTACACATAAACTTATTGAATGAGCGAAAACTGAAAATTCATGATATTACAATGCAAACATGTTTTTAATATATGAAGTAAACTTGATGTATTTATTCTCACGCAAACAAGTCACAATAGAAATTAATTTAATAATAATGTAAATAAATGGCCGATTCCACATTAAACTTAGTACCGGAGATTTGTAATTTAAATGAACCACTCTTTTTTTTTCTGAAGTTGTTACATCTTTAACTGACATTTAAGCGTGATCGAAGCATTAGTGTTTGTTTTGACAGCTGTTAATATCAGACAAGTTTTTGTGTTTTATCGTATTTCACTACGATTAATTTTTTTGAACAAAGAGTTTGTTTGGAATTGTGTGTTTCCAACGAAATTTCTTGTACGGAATCGTTGAAAATGTTTCAGAAAGCCCTTTGGGAATCTGCGTTTTCGAAAACCTAAACATACGAATGGTACAAAGAGTTCAAAAGTGGTCGTGAAGTGGTCGAAGTCTCGCCTCGTTCCGGACGCCCTTCAACATCGAATACCGACGAAAACGTGGCAATTATTAAGAAAATTGTGCTTGAAAATCGTCATGTGAGTCTTAGAAAAATGGAGAGTTATCTCAACATTTCAAAAGGAACCGTTCTGCACATTGTTTTTGATCTTCTGGGCATGCAAAGCGGTACCACACGGCTTGGTCTGAAAGAGCTGAGTTTCGTGCGAAAAGACCATTGAAAGAAGTTTGCTGAAGACATGATTTCCAATGCCAAATTGGATCCAATCTTCATGAAACGCATCAGAACGGGGGACGAGACATTTCTTTTTTTACTAACCTCAAGATGCCACTTTGAGGAAAAAGATTCGAGTCCACTGATGTTTTAAAAGAGAAGCTGAACAAATTTTATTTTTAATTACAAATCCCCGGTACTTTTTGATACTTAGTGTGTGTACTGAAATTGATAAAAAAAAATGCTATAACTTGTTTCTCTATTGCTGTACAGTTTATTGTGTTCATTTGACGTAACTTCGATTACTAGTCCAAAAGAATAGTGTATGTTAAAACTCGATACTTAACAATATGTTTGCGACGATTTGGCCATTCAATTTGCGTTGGACTGTTTTGAATATATTGCGTAATGCCGTTTTTTAAATGTTGTTGTACATCGTCAATAAAACCACTTTGTCATATGTATTATTGTTAAACATGACGAATTTTAAAAAAGAAAATTTAACAGTGTCAGAATTCAAAGAATTGTATCAGATTTTCTACATTCACTACATTTTTTAACACTAAAATTTTGCGATGATTAATTTTGTTAATTTTGCTAAACTTGAACTGCTCACTCAGATATAGATGAATGTTGTCCATGGAACCACTTCGTTTATCTTTACATAAGGTAATTGTGTTAAAGAGTTAGGTGGAACAAACGCAATGTGATTTTAAACGCTGATGATATGTTTAGTTCAAAATTAAATATTGAATACCACTGTATGCCAGAAACCCAACCACTAGAAGTGCTTAAATGCTAAAAGCTAATTGAATTTGTTCAAAATAGTAGAGTATTCATTTTTTCGGAGAGTGATAATCATTCAGATATTTTGTTTTCATGACAACTTTCTCTCTCTCTCTCTCTCTCTCTCTTTAATTTGCTAAATAACATCATATTACATATCTGATTTCAAATATATCATTAAAATGCTACTGCTCTATCTACCACTTTCTTCTGCTCTCACTCTTTTTTTCCTAATCATCTTGTTCACACTACATGTTATACTCCGGCACACATTTTACTGTTTCTCTGTTCTATTCGACCTTTCTTCTTTGTCTTACACCTTATATTCTATGTTCAATGTGTTGAGCAGCTTTGGTTGTTGGTTTTTTCTCGTTTCCACATCACTAAATGTTAACCAGTTTCTGTTATCTGTTCATATATTTATCGTTAATATCTTGTTTGTCTGTTTGGTTAGAAACAATTTCGAAAAAAAACAACAAAAAAAAACGTATCAAGTTCATGTTTCCGTCATATCTGATTCACACAACGCATACAAAAATAACATACAAGCCAACACCCACAAAACAAAAACAAAGATGTTATCTCTTATCGAATTTCTATATAAAAAATAAGCTGAATGTTTCGATATCTGTTTCCCCTTTCGATCATCCACAAACGTTTATTCCACTTTTACATTTAAATCATGTTTGCATATTCCGTTGGATCATAACAGTATACAAATATACTGTTGATTTTTTTCTGAAAATAACATCGATGACAGCAACTATGATGAACAAAGCATTACCAAAAAAAGAGACAATCGTCATATGAACGAATTAATTTGATAAACTGCTTATAAATATTTTCCTCAATAAGGAAAAATGAGTTTGCAAGGCAATAATAATAAATTTTCTACTAATTTGCCGGGCGGCCCAGCCTACAAATAAACTTCACTTCCCTCATTCACACGGTGTTTCATAAATTTACTATACACGACAGTACACACGCACCATGCCTTGTTCCATTCAGCCATATTTAAGCCTAGAGGCCGACACAAGCTTCTATATGGAAAAAAAATCCTTCCGAATTCAACTCAGTGTCTTCTGCTCCGAAATTGAATCATATCAGATATGATCGGATTATTATTCATATCCCATAAATACACAAAAGTCCCACCATTGCCGACAACGTTTCAGGTGGAAATCGGTATTTTCTCGCATCATACACACACATACAACGCCACGCCACATAAACATCGCTCCTTTCAATAAGTTGTGGAAGCGCCTCGACAACAACCCAACAATCGAACTACCAAAGCATCCTCTCCTTCGTGGAAGCGATGGGGTAAATCGACAAACAACAGATAGCCAGCCAAATAGGGCAAACGATGCAGACGGCAAACTTTCCCTTATCCTCTAAGCCCCAATAAGAAAGCATATACACATACATTCATACATACATACATACATACCGAATGTCACGAATCGCGTCGTCTAAAAACGAGCCCGCTCCCGGGAGCTTTCAACAGATTGCCCTGCTGCTCATCACATTTGGCTCTGGCTGATAATACCAAAGCTAAGAGCAAGTGTCAACCGAAACGAATGCTGATTCGGTTCAGCATTTATGCATAATATTTCATTGATTGCGGCGCCTTATTCTTCAAGCCATTTAGAGGACAAGAAGGAAGTCCCGCAGAAAACAATGCAAGCATCAACAAAAACATATTCCTGCAATGATCAAGCAATCAATATGCTCGGGAGCTTTGCTATTTCGTTTTTGTTTGAAACCGATGTTGTTTTGCCAAAAGAATGAAAACATAGCGTATGCTTCCTGACTGGATATATTGATGGCTGTGTGGCCTGAGGAATTGTTTTCAATTATTTCAGTCAATTGTTTGCTTGAGTTAGTAGCATGTTTTAAAGCTTTCGTAATGTTTTTTTTAATGCTATATTTAGATTTAATATGATGAGGGTGTTGCAAAACTACCAACAATGAACATGTCATCAAGATAGCCTTTCTACGAGCTATAACTTTCGTACTATGAACGTAGCATAAAGGGCAAAATGATCCCAGACCATTTCGGAGGTAAATTTCATCTCAAAGGCAAAATGTTAACTGTAAAGTGAAGTAATAACTGAAATACAAACGAATGTTGTTTCTGGAACAATTCTGTTCATCGCCAGTTGCATAGAGCTATGAAGTAGTCGTTGTTTAAAATATGTGGACAAAGCGCAATGTTAAACGCTGATTTATTTGATGATTTCAAACTAAATATTGAATGTCAGGAACTCAAAAAATAGAATGGCCCAGGAAATAAAAGCTTAGCTGGTTTTTTTAAATCAGGTAAGCAAAATCGAGGGATTCAAAATTATTAATAGCTTCACTAGAACTAAACTGTTCATGAAATGCATTTTTGACCAGTAATTAAAGCACACTCCTATTCAAGCCATCGCACCACCCCCGACAAGCAATGTGCACAAAGAATACCAAGTATAGATCGAAACGATTTTTGGAAAACTCTTTCTTAAATTATGTGTCCGAAAAGTTTTTTTTTTTGGGATATCTCTAAGAATGAATCTCAGTCAATATTAAAACTACTCACTAGCTCACAAGCCCACCACAACATTGGTTCAAAGATCACTGAAATTGCTCTGACTTTAACATTAGAAGCAGAAATAGCTTGACTAGGTCGATCTGAAACATTTTGTTTTCAATTATCAGGTTTGTCCTCAAAAGACACGCTCGTAAAAATCGCGAGCAAGAAATTATTAACACGAGTAAAATTTTAAGTCATGTTTTCGTTTTTTTTTTACTACATTTCAAGAGCTTCAAGCTTTATACAAACATTTTAACGATGTAGTAATATTATACAAATATATCTGGCGGACTAATTCTTACGTATATCATTGAACAGGCCGAGGTCGGGGTGGCCTATGCTGCATACAGAAGTTGCCTTCTTTCTATTCTGTCCAAGGCTGCAACTCGCCAGCCTTGCAGTCTGCGAAGGGTCCGCACTTGATCTATTCACCTTGCTCGTTGCGCGCTTCTTCTTCTTGTGTCCGTCGATTTGTTTTCGAAACTGGCGACATTCTGGCGACATGCCCAGCCCACCATAGTCGACCGATTCTAGCGGTGTGTACGATGGTCGGCTTGCGAAGCAACCGATGCAATTCGTGGTTCATTCGCTTCCTCCACGTTCCGTCTTTCATCTGCACTCCACCGTAGATCGTACGCCTTCCGTTCAAAGACACCAAGGGCACGTTGGTCCTCCACGAGCAATGTCTAAGTTAGCCAGCTACATCAAAAATGCTATGATCATCTGGTATTCGAAGTTCTTTGTCGCTTCTATACAGCTGTTAAATGTTAACTGTCCTAATGCAATCCGACCAACATGACCCGAAATGCACCTTCAAAATGCGATAGCTTTTGAAAAAAAAACAAGCTTTAAGTCATCCTTTTCTTGTATCCAGGAGACGTTTATATAAAAAAACAATTTTCGTACGTTTCTGAAGGGCTCCACAAAAAAAAATACGAATAATGCAATCGGGTATTATTGACCCGGATATGATCCAACGTTTTCTTAATCATTTTTTAACCAAATTTTATTTTTTATTTACTCAAAATTATCCTCGATGCATAAATTTTATGATTTTATGATTATGTAATCTTGCATTAAATGGAATTTGCCGCAAAGAATCTGTGCTGGCTAATTGTATGTAGACCATTTATTTATAAGTGTACCATCTACGAAAATCGTCACCAAATTGAACTTATTTGAATTCTTAACTGCTAAATATCTTTGCGTATGCAACAGGATAATTGATTGGATACAATGTAATAAGGTCAGGATCATGAAGGACATCCAAAGATATAGGAAAACAGGTTCTGTATACCCGTAAAAATTCCCAAATTATAGTATATAGACTCTAGTCGGGCGACTTATCAAAATTTGCAGAATATAACAGGCAGTTCAACAGAAATCATCAAAAATCAAGAAAATCATGCTCCGTGATCCATCATCAAGAAATTTAGTTATAAAATGATTGAGAAATCGTTGGATCAGATCCTGGTCAATATGACCCGAACACATTATTCGTAACTTTTTTAAATGCATCTGGAAGGTTAAAAAACGTTTTTCAATTAAACATCTGCATTGAAAAAAAATAACAGTTTTGGATGCGCTGGAACAGTTTTTTTTCCACAAAATAAAAAATCTATAAGGGCCTGTTCATAAACCACGTAGACTCATTTTTAGAAAATCTCCCCCCCCCCATCCCCCCCAATCCTTCCCCACATTATCAAAATCCCTCCACTTCCCCTTTTCTGTGCTACTGAGATTGGTACCACAGTGATATTCAGGCGGTCCATCTCTTCCAATGACTTGTTGTCGTAGTGGTCCAATGCCAGGTCCAGCCAAAACACAAGAACGACGCAACTTCCGGCAGGCATTTCGTACTATAAATTTCCCCGTTCACGGCCAGTCTGGAGCGAAAGAAGAGCGGCTTTGACATCCCCTTCTCGCTGATTGTCAGCCACAACAGCACCTTCTTGGGAAACTTAGTGTGTACAATGAACTTCACCTCGGAGCTCACTTCCTTCGTGGGGGAAGTAAAATACGAAGTGCCCTGCCAGTCGTTGCCATCCAGGGTGAGATAGGTCTCGTCGTCCATCACCACCGCCACGTCGTGATTCGCCGGGAAAATCAAGTTGACTATCTTATTCAGCCGCTGCCGCTGCGTCATTGCCTGCAGCTCCGAAACCAGTGGAGGAGACTTCCGCTTCCTGGCATGTATGTTCATGTTTGTCAAGTACTTTTTCACTATTTGGCTGGTTGAACCGACCTCCCGGCCAAGCGCACGCAGCGGTGTAGCCACTTTTCCCTCGGTCTTCCTCTTCAGCATCCTTTGGAGCTTCTTGTCGCTCAGGGTCGTCGGCCGTCCGGAATCGGGCTTTCTTTCGATGCTCTGATTGTTGTCTAATAGTGCCAAGATATTGTAGATGCCGGAACGGGCGTATCCAGCGTCCACAAAGTGCCGCACGATGTCCGTTTTCGACGCGGCGGGGTGCCGTGCTTTGAACACTTCTGTACGGAGTTGCTTCACTGTTTTTACCATCACGGTTAGAGTTCGACTGATTTCGTCAATTTTTGTCTGCTGACTCATGGGTTACTATGATTGATGCTGCATGGGTAGTTTCTTCAGCGCGGGTGAAGGTAAACCCATGAAAAATCGGCAATTTTTGTCCATTTTTCTTAATGCAAACGTTAAGCCCCTATGTTACCAGTAATTTGATCTATTGTTTTATATCCCGTATGCTTTGTTTAGTGCATGTCGAGTTACTTCATCACTGTTGAGAAATGATGAAGTATTCGGTGTTGTAGCAGTTGTCATTGTTTGTTTTGTTGGCAATGAATCGACTTTTATTGAATGTTTCCGCTATTTAAACCCTTTGAGGAGTGAGAGCACTTTTCAAAGGCGCACCCCTTTATCAGTCAAAAAAGATTCATTGCAAAGAAAACAAACAATGACTCCGATACTGACCATGCATCAGAACCCTAGTCATAACTAATTCAAACTATAGAACATTAAATAGAAAATGAGAATTCACATAAATGAAGACTAACCATGTTTTCCTTATTCCAAGCTCATCCTCGGTGGCACAATCCGAGTATTGTCGCTTTTCACAAGACATAAAATGTAATAAGGACTAAGATATGTTCCTTTGACTACAAAAACAAATATGTTCCCTAGTTTGAATTAATTCAGACTAGGGTTCGGTGGTAGATCTGATACCCCGTAACGCACCACAAAAAGGTGATCTACCATTGTTATGGGTCCCCCAAAAAAAAACAAATATTTACATATATTTTATTTTTTTTTTTAAAAAAAAAAAAAAACACCTTTTTTAAAAAACCCCTAAAAAAAACAACAAAAGCCCTCAAATACCCCCACAGAAAGCTTATATTTTGCCAGATAGGCTTATTTCGTCTGCGACTTACAGACTTCTTCAGTGTCGAGTGCTCGTCTGGAATTTAAATTTTCCTAGACTGGAATTTAAATTTTCCTAGTTTTCCAATTACATTTATATTTGGCGATGCAGTAGAAGTATCCATGGAATAGTATCGATCGTTTCCGGGAATTTACGTCTTCAAAAGAGGGAAGTAACTTTCATCGTCCAAAACAAAATATTTTCCGGAATATTTTTTTATCAACCACGGCATTGGGATTTCAGCGTCGAAATCTTTTTCTCTGTGTATTCCGAGGCTCTTGTCTTCTTTCGTCACTTTATTCCGGCTCTTTTCTATGTTTTTCAGATGTACTGGTGTGAACAGATTAACTTTTCTGTGGCATCCCGTTGGCTCAGTGAATCCTTGTTGTTAAAGGCACGAGAAAAAGAACGAAATCCTTTGGCGTCCATAATTTTGGCTTGAACGGTACAACGCAGTCACGAAATGCTTCATGTTTCGATGTTGAGCAAAACTGAGTAAGCATTTACAAAACAAAAAATACTAGCAGGTAGAGAAGAGAGAGAGAGAGAGAGAGCTAATATAAACACACTCTCATTTCTCACTGAGCTTCAAACTTTTAGTTGCCACCCTTTATGTCGGCAATAAGATAAATAATCTCGTGGTCCAAAATGTTCATTTCACAATAGACGACAACAAGTCTTGCACCAGAAGGTCGATGGACGCTGAAGTAGTGACCGTAATGTAAGTTCAACACGTCGTAAAGTATTTTTACAGCTACGATGTTGTGAAAAAGCTGTTTTACAGTAACGTGAACATTGAAATCAGCAACGATGTAAAATCTGTCGAAGTTTAGCTCAAGCGGTTTCTCAAAGCTTTGTATCAGAAGTTGGTTGTTGCTGGAAAAGTTGAAAAACACAACTACTCCAAGTCGTAGTTATTGATTTTCGTCTTGATATTCCAAACATTCCAAATATTGGAGTCACAGGGCCGAACAATGATTTTAAATTTAGTCCTTTTTCGATCCGTACATACCTACTCCACCACAGATCTTCATTCCATGTCCCCTTCCGGTAGGCAGTGAGTGGCATATAGACTTGTATCCAGGTATCTTTGAAGGGCCCACCAGAGAGGTGGCTTCGAGTTTTGTCTCGTTGATTCTGAAGAAGTGATACTTTTTTTCCTAGAACAAGTTTTATTCCATCTGTGTGTCGTTCAAGACCTCGCACGTTCAAATGTTCGATTCGAAGTTTTTTTTCTGTTCGTTATCATGGTTTCCTGGTTATCGTAGTGTAGTTGTCATTATTGTTGCGTTATCACTGAGTCGTCAGCAGAAACAACATCAAAGAAGAGCGATAATTCGTCGGCAAGCTATATCGTACTCTCCAACTATGTATCTTTTTGTAAACTTTTTGATTTTTATATACGTACAGATCAAAAAATGCATTACATAAAAATCATACAAGGGTCTTTCAATGAAACAGCTGTGGAACCAAAACATTTTGAAGGAGATATCTAGACAAAATCGTCAAAAGGTCGAAAGTAACAATTCTAAACAATGACTTAAAACGTAAATTTCCTGGAAACTAACATCTATATCCACTACCGACGGGAAGGTAATAACTCCCTGTATCTGCTTCTGGTGCTACTTTGCTTGTGGGAGCCAACAGATCCCAGAAAAATACGCTAGAAATCATTGTTTACAAATGTTTCTTTCGACCTTTCGACTATTTTGTCTAGATAACGGGTGTTCAATAAAAAATTAGATTTTTTTCAGTCATATAGTAAAATAAAATAATTTTCAACGAATTCAGTATTCTTTATTAAAAACATAATGTTTATTTTTCAAAAAAACGTCAATGAATATTGGAGAAGGGACCCTGGTCAGCCGTACGACGCAACTTAGTCACGATGCTCTCACAAGAGCGCTGGACGGCACTGACGTTCATCTTCCGGATACAATTCCGGATCCTCGTGGTCAACTGCTTCTTGGCCCGCCAATTATTTTTGTACACAAGGGCACTGAGGGAGCCGAAAAAATCCTCAATGGGACGACGCTGGGGCAAGTTTCGGCAAGTACGGTATCTTTCTTTCGGCACGTACGGTATATTTTTCTGCTCAAGATACTCCAGCGTCTTCTTGGCGTAATGGGAAGACGCCTTGTCCGGCCAGAAGATGTACTTCCCATCCGCATGATGCTCCTTTAAGAACGGCAGAAGAATTTTCTCAAGACACTCCTCCTGGTACACTTGTTGATTGATGGCCAGACCGCTCGGCTTGAACCACGGCTTTAAAATTCCTCTGTCCGATATGGCGATGTACAGCAAAACTTTTTTTTTTTTCAAATTAATGCTTAAACTTATATTTTACTTCGGCGGGTGTGGCCGACTTGTCGCAAGATAAGTAGCTGTCATTTCCTGGAATCCAAAATTATTATGATTTAATCATAACAAAGCTCGTGTTGCCGATTGCTACAATTTTTCACTATTTCCCTCTTTACCTCAACTCTTTGGATTCCTGCGGTTTTCGTTAGAGGACTTGAAAATGTGTGACAGTTATTCTGGACAAACCTACTTGGATCAGAAGGTTTTGCCAGTACGCATGGGCGTCCAATAGCCTGGAATAACATTTAAATTCCAGTTCCAGTTTTAATTTCAGGAGCTTTCTGGGCCTTGTTATAACTGTGCCAAATTTCAGCTCGATAGGTGAAACTATATTTTAGTGCACGTGGTTTTAATTTTACATAGGATTTTCCATGGGAAAACAAACTTTTATAGAGAAAATTCTGGTGAGGTGACGTTATCCTGTAATTATTGAATCCAATCACTCCCTAAAAAATTGATCAAGAAAACTTTTCTTGGGCAAACGCATCCGATGCGTGTGTAAGAAGTAATTTAGTTAGAACTGATTGCTATCCAACGAAGGGCTCTTTGCTGCTGGTAAAAAACAGGGAATGATTGGATTAATTCATTTTTAGAGGATACTTTTATACTTTTTTGAAAGGTCCCGCCCCCTCCCCCAGGAAAGTCTACGTGGTTTCTGAATAGCCCCTAGATAAAATCGCATTTTTAATGCCATTGAAATGAATGTGATCTGCAACTCGGATTTTTTCAGCACTCGATTTTCGATTTTAGATTTTTTCAGCACTCCTCTTAAATTTCCAACTCAGCGAGTCTCTTTGGATAAATGTGCGACTTGCGCTTTAAAAAGCTTTTTTTTTGGCAATTTATTGAATAAACTACTATTAGATAAAGGATTCAAAACATTATCAGTTGTAGGTAGCTCATCTTTGTCAGTTTTATTCTTTATTTCTCTCAAATATGAACTCACTCCAACGAACCCCTATTACAAGTATTAAATTGTGCTCTTCGTTCAAATCATCTTTGCAAGCCCAGAATTATCTCTTCCGTTCTATGGTGGGATTTTTCTTTTGTATTATTTGTTGTTCAGTTGCTCGAAATTGATGGTTGAACTGATGGTCAATTACAGATATTTAAATCTGAGCTGTACCGATGATATAGATGGAATGCAATGAGAGATTGTTCTTAGTTCATTGTGATCTGTGATTTATTTTCTCAGTTCATCAGATTATCGGTTCAAATCATGAGCGTATTTTCATAAAATAGTTAACCACGAGTTATATTTCATCGAAAGAAAAAAATACATTGATCCAACGGAATATTGTTAATTGTGAGTCAGTCATTTATAAATTTCAACTGATAATGCCGCAAATACAATCTTTCTAACACTGGTTGCTCGTTGTTTTATACCACTTTTTCTTACATCGTGTACACATCACCATCACCATCTTCTCTTCTGGGCAAAAATGTACAATAATAAATTTAAAAAAAAAAACAATCTGCTATAAACAAACTCAAACAATCAAACTGGTCAACGTCATCGCCGGTGCCCTTCCTGTCACCACATTGCTCATGTGTACCAATGGGTAAAACGTACTCAAACTTTCACTCTGTGAAACGAACCCATAAACTCTGATCTGGCCTCGGAATGATGATCAGATTTCACGACGAGGAACACGCAAACTTGCTAAACGCTATGTGGCTGACCGCGATCACGTTTCTTTGCGTGGGCTATGGCGACATCGTCCCAAATACTTACTGCGGCCGGGGGATAACTCTAACTTGCGGAATGGTGGTAAGTACAATAATTATCTTCACCACTGCCTTTCCACCGGCAACTCACTCAACAATTCACTACTCAGAACACATGCAACATAACACATGCTTACCACTGACTGAGTCCTAAACTGCATAATCACACTGAACATAACGACACCTGATTATGATGTACACCTCCAATCACTAGCAGCATCAGCAGCAGTAACAAAATGCAATTTTACTATTCCCGCTATCGTGTCCTGTTAGCATATGATATTGTGTGATGAAGGATTTCTTTAGTCAATCTTGTTTTCAATCAAGCTGAACAATTTTCAACTATGCAGATAATATTATTCTATTCCACATTTTCACGGAATTTTGTTTTATTTTAGTTCCTTTTCATTCGGTCATGCTTCAAAATTTCAAAATTCCACTTTCAAAGCACTAAATTACACGTATTTTATTGGTCACCTGATTTTTTTTTTTTTTTTTTTTGAGAAAAACTACCTCTACTATCGAATTTTCCATACGTTTTATCTGTATACTCGAATTTTCGTTCCATTTGGTTGCGGCTGATGGTTTAACTTTTTAACAACCTCTTCCTCTGATTATGAAAATACTCAATCACTTTCCACTTAACCCTTCCCTTTTGAAAACATTTGTTAATCTTTACTTTAAGTTTTTGTGCATTCTGGGATCTTATGTAAATTGACTCAACAATCTTCGGTGAATAAATATAAATGATAATATGCTTACAATCAGACAAATAAGCAAACATGGAACATTTGTGCATCAAGGTTACTAAGTAGTGAATAAATACTATTAATTCCAATCCAAAAATACTCGTAGCGCTCAACATACGTATGGATGTTAAAATAATGTAACGGTTGGTTGGTTCTCTCTAAAAGTGTACACACAGGCTAAGCGGTATTGAACTTAAAATCATAATTCTCAAGAAAAAATATCGAATCATATACACCTTTCCTGTCATTCCTATCTGTTAGTCGGACCGTACCTTACCTATTAATTGCAAGCTATTTTCAGATTCCCTCAACAATTTCAATGGCAACAAAATTTCATAGCGCAACCTTTATGTTTGTTTCATAATATATAGTTACACATTTCTTTAAAACCAAGCTCGCTCTCCTTAAAAAAAAAACCGATCGAATATAGCAGAAATCATCCATTATTTGGTTGTTGACCGATTTGTCTACAGGTTTCATGATGAAGAACATGCCAATCTCTTGAACGCCATGTGGTTAATCGCGATAACCTTTCTAAGCGTTGGCTTCGGTGATATCGTACCAAACACGTACTGCGGCCGAGGCATTGCAGTCAGTACGGGTATTATGGTGAGTCCTATCAAGCTAAATTATTCCTCATTGTTCTGTAAACTAGCAAACGATCAATCCAGTCAAAATGTAGTGGATCTAAACACCTCATCTAAACGTGATACGGAAAAGCATTTGCTTGTAAGTTTCTTCAAACCCAACCGTCATGCCTGTTGCACTGATAAAATGTAGATAGAGATAAAGATTGCGGCCATAAACTGTACAATTAAAAATAAAAGACATAACTAGTAGTGACATAAACAATATAAATCGTTTTATTTAGAACAAACTTTTTAAGAACACAAACAGGTACTGGTGATTTAAAAAAAAAGCCTTTCATTGTTGTACAATTCTGTCGCCGTCCATATGCCACGAGGATGCTTTAATTGGAAGATGCGGCAAATGTAAAGTGTATAGGAGACGATTAAATGAACCATTATCTACGCATCGAAATCGTACGAGTTTCTCTTGAAAAAAAAACTTGAAAAACATTTAATGACAGAAGCTTTTAAAAATGTATTCAAGTTTGCAGTTACCGCATGCTTGATTTTTTATCGTAGCTTTATATGATCAGCATTGATCCAAAAAAAAATGAACCAAACCATGACAGTTAGTTAATCAGCCAATCAGATTAATCCATTGTCCAACTTATTCTAAGATATTTTTAAAAAAATCTATCAGAACGGAATTATTTCTTCCGGGACTCACTTCTACTAACAAAAACCCAAACATGTGAACAATAGCATTATCATGTGAAAAATAGTACTGCAAATACCATTCCGCATTTCCAAACGTTTATGATACGAGGTCTGTGACGAAAGATAGCTATGTAACCGTTGAATCCATGCACTCCACGTGTATTGTGTTTACAAAGCAATGTTGTCAAAAAGCTTTCCGACGTGTGATGAATAGTTTTTAAAGTTTCGTTTAACAGTGGCAATGAAGCAAGAAGTGCGTCGCAAAATCATCGTCGTCAAATGGATGGAAACCCGGAGCGCACAGATCGTTTCTTCGCAAATGTGCCGTCAGATATTCCGTACCGTCGACAACATTTTGAACGCTTGTCAACAACAAGGAAGGACCGAAAGTTTGTTCCTCTAGGACCTTGGGTTCTTAGCTAGGACAAAACAGTTTTTACCACAATACTCAGAATCGAGTCAAGAAACAAAGTGGAATGAAAACGTACAAGAAGCAGAAGGCAGCAAAAATATCAGAAAAGCAGAGTGACGCGATCAAGAATCACGCTCGATTTTCTCTGAAAAAGCCAAAATACTACACACGCAATTCTACACAAAAACAGAAGGAGAAATTCTTCCAAAATCCAAGACTACCATAAGCCTCGAAGAGTTTGGAGGAAAGTATGTTGTTTGGCAGGCAATCTGGTAATGCAGAAGTCGGAGTTCTTTGTTCGTGACGACCGGAACAATCAATTAGGATGTGTATATCAAAAAACGATTACTTCCGTTCATTCGAAGGCACACCAAAATATTTTGGCCAGATCTCACGACGAGTCATATACTGGCTTTCGCAAGAAATTTGATTGGGCCATTAAGAAGATCTCGGATAGTACTGTCGCGATAAAATAAGCTGCATTTTTTCTGAAGCAATTTCCCAAGCTATAATGACTTTTGTATAATTAAAATAAATTTTTCGAAAAAGTTACAGATATTTGAATTTTCCTTGTTCAGTTCTCCGCAGTCGTTATGTTAGTACGCTGGTACGTGAATAGTCATATTTGATAATATTTTTATATTTTATTGATTTATTTACTAGGATCAGGGGTCAGAGGGTGTAACAGCACCGAGATCATTGTACAATTGAATACAGTATGTGTTTATTGTTAATCTAGATTAGTTTGAAAGAACCAAAGAATTCCCAGTTTATTGGAAGTTGAGGATATCAATTTTACAATAGGATGTGGAAGGATTAGGATTACAAAGTGTTTAACTATATTTACTTTATAAATAGTACTTATGGCACAACGATTGACGATGAATTTAATCTGTAATGAAACGAAGAACAATAAACGAATTAAAATAACAACGTCGAGGACAATCAAACCAAGAGGGATCCAAAATAAATGAATTACCAAGAACAAATTTAAAGACAATTAAACTCTAATGTCAGCTTTTTTCAAGAACCAATAGATGAGGCTCATGCAATCCAAATCAAGACCTACTAAAACTTACCTAATGGGATTCGGTTGTTTTCCTTGGCTCCGGAGGGATTTTATCAGCTCAGATCTAGCCTCTGAATGTTCGTCAAATTTCCGCACCACTTGGTCGATATCCTGTTAGTCCCTGCAGCAAACACAAATATTACTATCCGAGAGGAGAACAATACGGAAGATATGTGCATTCAGTGAGTTTAAATTAACTATTGTCTAGTTAGCCTAACAAAAACAAACTCTTAGATGTTAAGCAAAATGTAACAAGGTGTACGAAATGATTGACGACACATAAAATAAAAAAATTAAATTCAGTGAGTAGTGATTCGGCATCAGTCGGCACATAACACGTATGAAATCGGGACTTATGTCCAATCTTTGAACCATACTGTATTGGAAACCTGTGGGAGAATGGATTGTAAACATCTACCCAATTCCGTTGCCAACTGATCAGCAATTTGACGCTCGTAAGTATCGCCTTCCATAGCGCTTACCTTAGCCAGTGAGACCGCCTTCTCGTTGCCCGTAATCGAACAATGTGAAAGAAATCAAGCCATGGTGATAATGTGAGATCATTTTATCAAAGCACGCAAACGTGTACTTATTCTCTTAAGGAAATTCGCTGAGTATTTCACCAACGTCATTGGTCGAACAGCCTCAAGAAAACTCAGCCTGTCGTTGAAAATGAAGTAGTGCTCAGGTGGAAGAGAAGCTGTATGTTCTAGAAAAATAAGCGCTACTCCTAAGCTGTTTTAGGTGATCGTTCTCGATAAGCTTATCCGGAGGGCATTATATCTTAGTGGATCAGCACGGATGATTACCAAACAACCAATTAAACTTGCTTCACATCGTTTTTGATACGCGAAATAGAGAATGGCCAACAGGTAGACGCCATTACACTGACTTATCTGCAGCGTTCGATAAAATGAATCATTCAAATAAATCAAATGAATCAAGCTTTATGTTCTAGAACATAGTCTATAGCTGCTAGCTCAGCGACATATAAAGAACATGGCTTTAGTTGCATAAAGCAGGTGATATGAATCGTGTTGAAAACACCGAAACCACGGGATCGTCTGTTGTCGAGCCATCCGCGAAGATTTTACGATATTTGCTTCCAAAATTAGGAGATATTACCTCCGCACGACGGGAATTTGGTATTCCGATGATCTCTTGCCTCATAGACAGATCAAACTTTACAGAGGAACTGAAAAAGTCTAATAAGTTATTTCGGATGATATCCACAGAAGATGGGCTTACCTCAATTGTTGTGTACCAGTGGTAAACGCTCATTAAACAGATTTGATCACTCTGTCCGAGTAGTTTTTCGAAATGCTCAATAACCAATGGATTTAGTACCTCGCATTGGATGAGGCACCAGATGTTAACTCCGCGAAACAATCTGTCTATGGTTGTACTCCTGCAAGTTCCTCTAAAGTCATCATACGAGTTGAAATCATGCAACCAAGCGTCATGCGAAGACAATTTTTGCCGCGGATATATTTTTTCCGCGGATGGAAAACAAAATACGACAAAATTGTTGTTGGGTAAAGCTTGATTATATCATCCGAATGGGCTCCCCCCCATATGCCGGTTAATGTTCGCATGAAGTAAATTTGTTGTTGGCATTCCTGTGTCAGACACACAAATGCCAAAAGTCCACCGACAGGCAAAAGTAGCATAAACTAAAATCTTTCTAGCATCTATGCTCCCAATGATAAAATACAAATTATCGCATGATTTAACTTTATATGGAAGCGTTTGGTACTGGAAGTCCACGCTTTCTTCCTTCCCTTGATTCGAAGTAGAAGAGCGATTTCAGACACTCTTTCTGGAATCTGGAATGAAAACGAAGAATTTGTGCTGTGCAAACAAGTAAACAAACAAAAGATGACAGTCAAGCATACAGCATGCTATGATGAACACATTAAAACCATCACAAATACACGCATACAACGCAAATGTACGTGGATAGCTTATCTTCGATGAATTCCTTAGAACGTTTGATTTCCTTTGCAAACAATATGCGATTATAAGAAGTCTATATAAGTAACAATCAATACTTTTCAAGTTGTGCAAATTATCAAATATGATTCAATTTAATTTTACTTTGGCTGCATTACTGTGAGTTCTGCAATAACTTCGAGTGGACTGCATAACATTTTCAGAAAACCATAATGCCTGTTATTTAAAACACTTTTTTAAACAATCACTAGTAAAGGCAATCAAATTCCTATAAATTTAAAAAAAAACTGATCTATTTCATTTGCGACTTACAGACTTCTTAAGTGTCGAGTGCCCAACTTCGACACTGAAGAAGTCTGTATGTACAGGATCCGGCAATCGAACTGCTACAAAACATTTAGAGCTATTACAATGTTGCACATAAAATTACATCGGGCCTCTCCCTTTCGCTTTGTTTACCCTGAGTCTGGCGTGCAACTGGTTTTTGTAGTCGTTTGAACTTGAAAAATTGACTTAGAAGAAAAATGTAGTGCTTTGTTAAAAGCAGGAAAAAAGCACAAGGATATTGTTCGGGAGCAACTACACCTGCCGTGGTAAAAGTGCCTTTCAACTTTAAAAAGAGGCTTGAGACCAAGCTATACGAGATCCAAAGAGTACAGAATCTTGCAATCCAGCAAAAGAAGGAGCAAGTGATACGAGCTAAGACATTGCTGCAAAGGGTCGCGGAAGCAAAGTTGGAAAATATCGTATTTACGGACGAAACACACTTCACTATTCAGAAATTCGTAAACAAGCAAAACGATAGGGTTTGTTTGACAAAAAAATCCCAAAGAAGTTGCTTCAGTGATTATTAGATCCGGAATTACGCATAACAGTCGTACTGCACTGCTTTTTGTTCCTGAAGGACTGAAAATCAAACAACAAACATATCGGGAATTGGTTCTACAGAATGCTGTCGAGCCATGGGCACAAGCTCATTTTGGTTCCAAAAGAACTCCACACCGGCTCATAAAGCGAAATAAACTCAACTGTGGATTGCGAAAAATTTCCCAGGATTCATTTCTAGCATGAAGGCGAATTCAACTGACTTGAATCTGATGGACTTTTCTGTATGGAGTATGTTGGATGCCAGGGTCTAGACAACATGAAAATTTGGAAGTCCTGAAGAGACATCTAGGGGCTGAATGGCATCTTATTCCAGAAGACACCTCGACTTTTTTTTTGCACCGATATTTCAGCATGGTCAATATCGGGTGAAAAAGGAAAATACTCATGTTGGTGCGTCAACTTTGACGCCAGCTGTAGTCCAAAGCACTTGATGGAAACAGTTCAAATTTTGTCCAAATTATTTCCTATGTCTTTTTAGGCTATGGTGATATTTTTAATAAAGTACCTAAATTTTTCACAGAAATACGGATTTTTGAAATTGATATGTTCAAAAACATATGTCACATGTCCAATGTTTTTTTTTTATATTTATTTTATTAATTTACCACATGATTTTTTTGTTTAATTTATTTATTTGTTTTTTTTTTTTTTTTTTTTTCAATCAATATTTTTATTTTTTGAAAAATTAAGAGGGGTTTATTTTGGGTTTTTTTGGAGCAAAATTTTGCTCGGCCTTTTTTTTGCTACTGAGTGTATTTAGTAGTTCTTCTTTCACAAAACCAGTTATTTTTTCTCTCGAAAGTGTTTCCACTGTAGTCAGTTGTGGTCGAGTTTTTTTTTATGAAGAAGAAAAGTTCAGTGCAGAAAAGCAGTGCAATAACGATTTGCAATTAATTGCAAAAGTGACAAGCCATTTTGCTTCGCATCTCCGCGTGCTTACGCATACCAGCAGTCCACCTAGTGTTAGCGTTCATCTGCCATCCACCACCGACCATCGTATCACACTCGTTGTGCTTCACTCCTCACCGGTATAAGCGGCCATACACGTTCGTCGCCCGGCAGCAGCAGATCAGCAATACATAGAAGATAAGTTTTTTATTACTCTTTCTCTCCTGAATACATTTAAAATAGTTGTTGTTAGCTTAAGTATTTTGTGTTGTATCTGTGTCTGTGTTTTTTTTTTAATTAATAGCCTCAGTGGTTGAGCGTCATAAGCTCCCACGAACGAGCCATGGATGGTTTGTCGGAAGACGAACCATCTATGGCGCGAAATGATGAGGTAACTCATAAAGTTACCCGATCACGTGCTTATCCAGATGGTTCAGCTGGTCCATGGGTTGTTTATTTTCAGCCCAAATCGAAACCTCTGAATGTTTGTCAGATTTCTGATGATCTGACGAAGCGATTCTCGGCAGTGACCGAGATAATCAAAGTGAGACCCAATAAACTTCGGGTCGTTGTGTCCAACCTCAAGCAAGCTAACGAGATTGCTGTCTCTCAGCTTTTTACACTCGAGTATCGGGTGTATATCCCAGCTCGGGGTATTGAAATCGAAGGTGTGGTCACCAAAACGAGTTTGACCCCTGAGATCCTGCTGAAACAGGCGGTTGGTCGGTTCAAGAACCCTCTAGCGAAGATACTGGATGTGCGAAAATTAGGCACAGTATCGATCACTAAGGGTGAAAAGAAGTTTACGCCGTCAGACTCATTTCGTGTGACCTTCTCTGGTTCAGCCCTCCCTCAATACGTCGAGTTGGGAAAACTTCGACTACCTGTGCGGTTGTTTGTACCTCGGGTCATGATCTGCCAAAAATGCCAGCAGATGGGACATACGACCTCCCATTGCGGCAATAAGGCACGCTGCTTCAACTGCGGGGAGAAACATGAGGATGGCGCCTGCGCAGACAGCACACCAAAATGCGCTTTCTGTAAAGGAACACCTCCTCATGTTCTCTCGTCGTGCCCGGCGTACAAACAACGCGGGGAAAAATTAGAACGCTCGCTAAAACAGCGTTCCAGGCAATCTTTCGCCGAAATGGTGAAAAAAGCCTCACCATCGCCCGATGCCAATACAAATCCCTTTGCTCCTCTGTCAGATGACGAGTCTGACATTGATTTGGCTGAAGAGGGAACATCGTTCAGTTTTCCGGAAGGTGCATCACGGAAGCGAAGACGCGTCCGCCCACGGAAAGTTGCTGAGCTGGAGCCCAAAACCAGCTTGCCCATTTCAAGGAAAGATGGAAAAAAGGAAAATCCAATTCCTCCTGGTTTCCGTAGTACTAACTACACCCAGGATTTTCCATCTCTTCCGGGGACATCCAAAACCCCTGATGCCCCGCTTTTAAGAACAGAAGCCCCTTCCTCGACTGGGCTGTTCTCATTTGATGACATTGTCGAAGGTATCTTCAAGTACCTCGAAATTTCTGACCCTCTTAAAAGCATTGTTCTGGCAATGCTTCCCACAGTGAAAACTTTTTTGAAGCAATTGACAATAAAGTGGCCCCTCCTTGCAGCAATCATTTCCTTCGATGGATAATTTTCCAAATGAGGTCGGGGATTTGATCACTGTTCTACAGTGGAATTGTCGAAGTCTTGTTCCTAAATTGGAATCTTTTAAATTTTTAGCTCACAATACCGGTTGTGATGCATTCGCTCTTTGTGAAACATGGCTCTCTTCCGAAATCGATCTTCCGTTTCATGATTTCAATATTATTCGTCTTGATCGTGAGGATTCACGTGGAGGAGGAGTACTTTTGGGGATCAAAAAGTGCTACTCCTTCTATAGAGTGAATTTTCCTCAAACTCCAGGTATTGAAGTTGTCGCATGTCAGGCTGTTATTAAAAATAAAAGCCTTTGCATTGCTTCTGTATATATTCCTCCAAGAGCCTCAATTAACCGAAAACAACTTTCAGATATTTGTTCGGTCCTACCTACTCCACGGTTGATCATGGGTGATTTTAACTCTCACGGTACAGGTTGGGGAGAACTGTACGATGACAACCGGTCTTCCCTGATATATGACCTCTGTGACAACTTCAATATGACAGTTCTCAACAATGGAGAAGTAACACGTTTGGCTGGTCCATCCTCAGTTGGCAGTAGATTAGACCTCACACTTTGTTCGAATTCATTATCGTTGGATTGCACATGGAATGTGATTCAAGATCCCCACGGTAGTGATCACTTGCCCATAAAAATTTCGATTGCCACCGGGTTCAATCCGTCGGAATCCATCAACGTCGCGTATGATCTTACCCGTCACATCGATTGGACAAAGTTCAGGACAGCAGTAGATGAAGCCGTAACGACGGTAGAAGGGCTTCCACCGCTGGAAGAATATAACTTCCTCTCCAACCTGATCTTAGACAGCGCGCTTCAAGCTCAAACTCGACCAGTTCCAGGAACGTCATTTCGCAGGAAACCTCCTTCTCCATGGTGGGATCAGCAATGCACCGAGGTTTACCGTAAAAAGTCCGACGCGTTTAAAGTTTTCCGTAGACGTGGAACACCTGAGCACTTCGAAGTATACACGGCCCTTGAACGCGAACTTAAGAGCCTCATCAAGGCCAAGAAACGCGGTTACTGGCGAAGATTCGTGGACGGGCTATCGCGCGAGACGTCGATGAGTACTCTTTGGAATACGGCGCGAAGACTGCGTAACCGAACTACGAACAACGAGAGCGAGGAGTACTCGGACCAATGGATCCTTAAGTTCGCGCGTAAAGTTTGTCCAGATTCTGTGCCGGCACGGTTGATTCCCCGCGAAACCACGAATTCGATAGATGAGATTAGCCAACCCTTTTCAATGGTAGAACTCTCTCTCGCACTCCTTTCGTGTGGCAATACGGCTCCAGGGGCTGATAGGATCAAGTTCAACTTGCTTAAAAACCTCCCAGACGTCGCAAAGAGGCGCATGTTGCACTTGTTTAATCAGTTTCTGGAACACAATATTGTACCGGCTGATTGGAGACGGGTGAGAGTTATTGCCATTCGAAAACCTGGTAAACCCGCGTCCGACCACAACTCCTATCGACCCATCGCGATGTTATCTTGTATTCGAAAGTTGTTGGAGAAAATGATCCTCTTCCGTCTGGACAAATGGGTTGAGACGAATAACCTGCTTTCAGATACTCAATATGGTTTCCGTAGGGGTAAGGGAACGAACGACTGTCTCGCGTTACTTTCCACGGATATTCAGTTAGCTTTTGCTAAAAAAGAGCAAATGGCTTCTGTATTCTTGGATATCAAGGGGGCTTTTGATTCAGTATCTGTTGAAGTTCTTTCAGATAAACTCCACGCTTGTGGCTTTTCTCCATTAATGAATAATTTTTTGTACAATTTGCTGTCAGAGAAACATATGAGCTTTTCTCATGGAAACTCTACAGCTTCCCGATTTAGCTACATGGGTCTCCCCCAGGGATCATGTTTAAGCCCCCTTTTGTATAATGTTTATGTCAAAGACATTGACGGTTGTCTAAGGGACAACTGTACGTTGAGACAACTTGCAGATGACGGCGTAGTGTCTGTCACGGGACCCAATGGGGTCGATCTGCAAGGACCCTTACAGGATACCTTAGACAATTTGTCTACTTGGGCTCTAGAGCTAGGTATCGAATTCTCTACGGAGAAAACTGAGTTGGTAGTTTTTTTCTAGGAAGCATAACCCTGCACAACCGAAGCTTCAAATTTGGGGTACACCGATAACTCATTCCATGTCATTTAAATATCTTGGGGTCTGGTTCGATTCTAAGTGCACCTGGAGATCCCACATCGAGTATCTGAAGCGAAAATGCCAGCAAAGGATCAACTTTCTCTGCACAATTACCGGAACCTGGTGGGGAGCACATCCGCAAGATCTTCTAACGTTGTACCGGACAACGATTTTGTCGGTTATAGAATACGGTAGTTTTTGTTTTCAGTCAGCGGCTCGGTCGCACATCATCAAACTGGAACGTATTCAGTATCGGTGTCTTCGTATCGCGTTAGGTTGCATGCACTCGACTCATACCATGAGTCTTGAAGTGCTGGCTGGCATGTTGCCACTCTCGGATCGGTTTACAGAACTGTCTCTCCGGCTCCTCACCAGGTGTGAAGTCATGAACCCCCAGGTAATCGAAAATTTTGAGAAGCTTCTCGAGTTGAATCCTCAAACTCGCTTCATGACTTTGTACCATTTGTACATAACACAGGATGTCAGCCCTTCACCGAATATTTCCAATCGTGTTTGCTTCTCCGACTTCGATAATTCGGTTCATTTTGATTTATCCATGAAGCAGGAGCTTCATGGAATCCCAGAGCATCATCGTCCTATGATTGCTCCGGTGATATTTGCTGCAAAGTTTGGCCAAGTTGATTCCACTAAATCGTTCTTCACTGACGGATCATTGATAGAGGAGTCAGCAGGCTTTGGTATATTTAATGAAATTTATAGCGCCAATCGTAAACTTCAAGCTCCTTGTTCCGTATATGTCGCTGAATTAGCGGCAATACACTTTACGCTAGAAATTGTTGCCTCACTAACACCGGATCAGTACTTCATTTTTACGGATAGTCTCAGTTCTATAGAGGCTATTCGCTCCTTGAGGCCGGTAAAGCACTCCTCGTATTTTCTCATGAAAATACAGGAGCTTCTAAGTGCTTTATCTTCGCGTTATTTTATCATCACCTTTGTATGGGTCCCATCTCATTGTTCAATTCCGGGCAATGAGAGAGCGGACTCGCTTGCAAAGGTGGGCGCTATAGAAGGCGATATTTACGATCGACAAATCGCCTTCAACGAATTTTTTACTATTTTTCGTCAACAGTCACTCGTCAGCTGGCAGTATAAATGGAGTAAAGGAGATTTGGGGCGATGGCAACATTCTATCATCCCAAAGGTGTCGAAGAAATCTTGGTTTGGGGGGATGGATGTGGGTCGAGACTTCATTCGTGTGATGTCTCGCCTCATGTCCAATCATTATTCTTTGAACGCTCATTTATACCGTGTTGGGCTGAGCGACAGCAATCTCTGTGAATGTGGAAAAGGTTACCAGGACGCAGATCACATTATTTGGTCATGTGCCGAGCATCGTGGAGTCAGATCTGAGCTTTATGATTCCCTTAGGGCTCGAGGTAGACAACCCAATGTACCGGTTCGAGATATCTTGGCTGTACGTGATCTGGAGTTTATGAAACTAATTTATGTGTTTTTGACTAACATTAGCCTTAGACTGTAGTTAGTTTAACATGTATGTATACTTTTAGTTTTTTTTTATCTGTGTTTGTGAGTTTTTTTTTCTTTCTCAGATATGTTCAAGTCAAAAGAAAACCAAAAGATGTATAGTTATAAGTTTTTTGACAATTCAGAATTTAAAATAAATGTGTTATGTAAACCATACTTAAAATTCCCGCCCATCTTCCCATCCTTAAAATTGTTATTCCTATTAACCTCGAGACGGCCGCGAGTAATCGGTTCTAACCTTCTAACTTTAGTTTTAAGATAACTGATGTATATAAATATGAAAACTTGGCTCTGTAAAGTTGATTCGATTGAGCCTGTACAAATGAATGATTTAAGAAAAAGAAATAAACAACGATGAAGTAATTCAAGAAAACCGTTAAATTGAAACAATTAATCAAGGTTGCGGATTATCGCAAACATTTTTAATTCACCACGTTTGCTCTTCGCCACAGAGTCGAAGCAGCAGTGAACATACATTCAAACCATCGAGCCCGATCGGTCATGCAAACGGAGTAGCATCGGTTATTTTTCGTCTCTTCAATCTTCTTCGCCATTCGCTGTGTTACCACTTGACTTATTCAAGCTTAGGTTACTCACTCTCAATATTCTATTTGCACGATTCATAGAAGCATTCTTCGGATGCGATGCAGTTCGGCAGCGATCACCTAATAATATATTCTTCATGAAGAATAGGCTGCTGCTTATTCTTCACGAAGAATATTTTGTTGGTTGGTTGGAACCGAATGCTTAGGTAGCTTAGCTGGAAGGATGGTAAAATCGAATATTTTTTGTGCCGATCTGCGTATCGCCGGCTATGTGGCATTACATATATCAAATAATCATATTTTTTAAAATAGTAAATAAAGGGTACATGTACCAGTTATTGCCGTACATTCCTATTATGGTGTGTTCTCATATAGTCTGTGGGAATACCATACCAACACACGATAATCTGGTTATTTAGCCATAACTAGTACATCTACTGTACACTGGAGTCGGTAAAAACAATGTAACATATTTCGTTTCTTCAACTTTGCTTCCCGCAAATTAGATCGTAGGGATTTCAGCTTTAAAGTCTGTAACGCCTTGTTTTGGACAAATTGGATTTAATTATATATATATATATATATATATATATATATATATATATATATATATATATATATATATATATATATATATTATATATATATATATATATATATATATATATATATATATATATATATATATATATATATATATATATATATATATATATATATATATATATATATATATATATATATATATATATATATATATATATATATATATATATATATATATATATATATATATATATATATATATATATATATATATATATATATATATATATATATATAATAATTCTTTGCCAACTACTGGTTGAGATCCTGGAGAAGGGCCTTGAACTCAAGGCCGTATCTTCATTTAAACCTATCAGAAGAGTGAACAATAGAATTTCCTAATTTTCATAGAACGTACCAACATACTTACTCACTAACGTCCCATTAGAACAGTACCTGCACAGATTGAAAGAAACGGTTAATTTTCTGCGTTATCTAATGCATATACAGGGAATGCTAGATTTGGCAGAAGTTAATGGGATATTTCATGTAAATTTAAGTGAGATAACGCCTGACTGTAGTCTGTTGTATGGAAGATTTGCCAACATTATTGTATGACGTATAAAAGATTGCAAACAATTTCGATGTTTGGCCTTCTTTGGCCTACAACTAAACGAAGGGAAATTATACACGCCTGTTAAAATTCAGGATTTTTTTCTGTGTGCGTTGCAACATAGTTTGAAATAAACATTTAATTTTCTGCGTTATCTAATGCATATAAAGGGTATGCAAGATTTGACACAAATTCATGGAATATTTAATTTAAATGTAAACCTGATATCGCTGAAATCAGGTCTGTTGTATGAAATATTGCAAACAATTTCTTTATTTACGCTTTTTTTGGATAGCATTTGAACAGGGGGGAATTTACGCGTCTGTTAAAATTCATTATTATTTTTTCTGTGAATGTTTCGCTACGAAATTAACGAGACTAATCAAACGATTTAACGTAGTCTACGGAATTAGAAACGATTTAACGTAGTCTAGCAAATTAGGAAATTTTGCTTTAAAAAGTGTGTTTCAAAAGCTAACAAATAAACATCTTTAATTTTTTTGATACGTTATGTAAAATTGTTCAAAATTTCATTAGAGAGGATTGGTTGTATATCGATGCTTCGAAGATCTTCGCACACGATGAGTGAATAAAGAGAAAATGATACGAATATCAGCAAGCCTGACTGTAGTATTGAAGAATGCTAACCCTCCGAACGTTTCACAGCTGCAGCCAATCAAAAATTTCCGTTTCTATTAAAACGAAAAATCTATGGCCAAGTCATCTAACTGCCGTTAAATGATCTATAAATGTAAGATGTAAGGAAAAAATGTTGAATAGATTTTCAGCACCTATCAACTTTTTTCTACGCAGCCGTGCATAAACGTGCTGAGAAAATAACTAAGGTTGGATCTCGCCAACAAAACAAACGTAGAAGTGGAATATATGACCGAAAAAAAAACAAGCAAAGTTAATTAGACAGTTCAAAGGGATCTTCGGGGATGATTTAGACAACCAGTTCAAAGAGGCACACAATACAGTTCAATAAATCTATATGCGAGCAGATTTTCAGCCGGACCATGCCAGCAAACATCCTAAAAAGACGCCGGAATTGAACCGAGTGGCCAAAAACTGTGCACGAAAACTGCACGATCATGTTCAGACCAAGCATGACAATTGTATTTAGATGAAAAATACATACAAATATACTTTGCCCAAATCCCGAGTCAAATTTTTTACCAAGCTTAAGTTGATGCATCCTGCCAGTTCAATTTCGTCTTAGAAATTTAATAATTTGGCATGGTATCGGCAGCTGTGGAAAGAAAACCAAGTTTTCATCACTGGTGCAATAATGAATGAACAGGTTGATATGGAGAAGTGTCTATTCGGCTATTTTATTGAAAAAAAGAAAAAAAAAGTTTCAAATTATTCAGTTATATGTCCAATTGAAAAACATTGAACAATTATCAAATTCAAGTTGAAGCAATGTGGTCAACAAAACACCTTCAGATTTGGAGAAGTGGTGGAAAATGATCAGGCTGAAAGTACTACTTTTCAAGCATTGATGGGAGGAATTCAGCAAAAATTTCAAAAGTTCCTCTAAAAAATTGACGAATAATGCTTAACTTATTCTTTGGTATTCTTAGCTTCTTTATAACTTATTTCCTCCAGGAGAAATGACCCATTTTTTGCGGCCAATTTCTGTCTTGATGATTCCAAAACTGACTATTTTAAACAATCGATACCTAAAAAAGCGAGCTGAACACTGTATCCCTCTATCGCCCGACAACCAAACTATAGAATTTCTAGAGCACGAGAAATCCCTTTACTGTGAAAATTTCAATGATAATTCAATTTAAGTTACGATTCAAAATTACATTTACCTTCAATGTGATTCATCCTTCTACACAGAAGAAACCCCTTGTACGGCACTGCTAAACAGACTAAATTACTGAAGCAATATCGCAAGCACAAGAAAACCCCAAAAACGTGCTCCAGCAACATCGAAAATTGAATTCCAGTAACCTAAACCTTAAGACAATCTCTCTAGAGTCGTTAATGCTTTTTCTTAGCAACGTAGGAGCATGCTCCTTTTCATGTAGTACAATCACGTGTCACCACATCTTAAACTAAGATAAATAGGAACTAAGGGATGACCTAACATTTTTATGGAATAAAGGTTGTGATGTTTGTGTTTGATGATAAATCTCATATTTCCTTATACCATGTAAAGTGTTAAGGTTGATTTGGATATTTGTTATCCATTCGATTATTAAGAGTAAATATCACACATTAATAGCTGCTCATATTGTGCGAATCTGAGGCGAAAAAATCTGGTCACGCCTTCCTTCGGAAGGGAAGTAAAGCCGTTGGTCCCGGCTCATATTCATGAGTCGTTAGGTAGGGTCCAGGTGGTGGAGTCGTCTCCCTGGCGTCGGTGATTGTCACCATGTGAGGAAATAGGCCGACGTAAAATAAAGAAAAAAGAAAAAAAAATATTGTGCGAATCTCTTTTTCGATGGAAACTAACTTTACTGGCGGTGCATCAGCTAAAAATCTACAGACTTAAATTTTTTTTTACAGTATTCGGTAATTTTTTACCGAACTTTTAACTGCTGAAAGTTCGGTAATCCGATTTACAGTAAAATTTTACAGTATTCCAGTAAAAAAATTACCGGAACTTGTCAAATTTTACCGAAATCCGTTAAATCGGATTACCGAACTTTCAGCTGTTGAAAGTTCGGTAAAAAATTACCGAATACTGTAAAATTTTCTAAGTATGTAAGCTTTCGTTAAGAAGTAAATAGCCTAAAGATAGCCGTCAGATTGCAACAAACATAAATGACGTTTTGTTCGGGGAAAAAATAGTCACTGAAAACACAAGGGCGAAGTGGCATAACACTTTGTTGTCGAGTGTCCCTTCTGTCAAGACAAAACCGCTGACTGCCGATAAGAACCGGAAGCAACGAGAGCGAGACGATGATGAATCCACGATGGTTCCGATACATGACATGAAACATCGATTGGTAACGGCGCACGAACCCGGCCGGTAACCGTAAGTACGGAAAAGAAATTCTAAGTAGATTGAAAGAAGGCTACCCTTGTTAAGATCCGGTAGGTTATAATCAAGTCAAAGAAAAACTTTTGTTGAGAACTTTATGAATCCAAAGTAAAGTTCAATATTCGATTCAGTAGCTTCTTTGAAGAATAAGCTTGAATGTTTTTACCTTAAACGAATCAATCATTTCGAAATTGAATAACGATTATACATTTAAAGATATACTTTCATATAAACATGAGGCTTTGAAAAAGAAAGTTTCTTCACTAGAGTAAGATAAAAAGAGAAAGTAATGATAGTTCCGTTAGAATATAGCACTCTACAAATTTAATAGAAGCTGTTGAAATTAAGAAAAGAACCGTTTCGAGGGTAATACTAATCAGCGCAAAACCGGACCCAAATTCTCATTAATTTAGACGGCGCAGAGTAGGAGCGCTAAAAAATACGCAGATAGGAAATAACATTGAATTTTCTGCGATATCTAATACACATAAAGGGAATACTAGATTTGACATAAATCATTGGGAGATATCACCTGAATCAGGTTTGTTTTAAGGAAGATTGCAAAAAATGTTCGTTTTTGCCCACTATGCATTCCTTTGTTAAGCTACCCGTTCAGAATAGATAAATGAGGAGAATACCCCATATCAAAATTGGCTTTATCAGCTTCACACTCCCAAAGCCTACGTTGATAAAAGGTTGTTGTATTTACAACTGTTTACCCATTTTTGTTTTGTTCTGTCGTTGTAGCCAACTTAGCAGAGATCATAAGTAAGACGTTGTCGTTTATATAAATCAGTCAAGATTTGAACTGTGTTCACCTGGGAAATCTTCCAGGTGCCCATTTACCGATTACATTATTCGAATTTTTGAATTTTCCAATGTACGAAAGCTTAATGACAAGAAAGGCTGCATCCTCTTTTTACCTGACGTCTCCACTAGCATATTCTGTCGTGACAGATCTATCTTAACATATGACATACAACCTGACATTTTGTCGATGCTGGGCTTAGCGCAAACAGATGTGTTAAGGCATTTTTATCAAATTAAAACTATTTCAATACACAATCCCAAAATTAATAGCGAGTAGACCATACTTGCTCATCCCTAAAACCAAAGATACGCTGGCAAGTAGAACATACACATGCAGGGAAGAATGGTACAGTATGCACCCTGAAAAATATCGCTTTTTTAGTTTTCGTATGATTATGGCTATGATTTCTTATGGTTTCTCAAGGCAGTATTCGTAAATCGAGTGTGAAACTAGAAAAAATGCCTGATAAAAAACTAAAATACACATATGAAAGTGATTTAAGACGCAAAACAAGCACCAGCTGGCCTGCTGGTGCGTTATGTACAGTTCTCCCCATACTCTCTTCCTTTTTTTCTTCTATGTACCAGAAAGACGCGATGAAACAACAAACAAACCTATGAATCGGTGTACCGAGTAACGTTAAAAGCTTTCCAGACATCTTCAGACATTCCACAAATCAGTGACACGTAGCGTGAAAAAGCAAATTAAGTTTCTCGTGAAATGACAGCTTCTCATGCGTAGACGCGCTGGTTTTTTTATGAACGTCGCGACGCAGTATGAAGACCCACATGTGTTCCTCATCCTACCAAGGAACAAGATTTATTGCACGGGTGAATTTATTTCTTAGCTAATAGAGAATCACAGGCACGCCGCTATTTTTTATATTGCTACTTACATGATAATTAACGATAATAAAAGTAATTGATATGAATATTGAGTAGAGGCCAGAAATGCAAGCTTATTTAGGAAAAATGTGTCAAAAACATTTAAGAGATCATTTGACAAAAGATGTCAGCAGTGTTAGCAGCATTAGTGTCCCAATAGCTGTGTATAGAGGCTCCATACACAACTATTGGTACACTAACGCTGCTAACGTATCGCAATTGTTGGATCGTTTACTTTAAGTTCCTCAAAGAGCAACAGGATCACGGCAGTTCTGCTAAAACTCAATTGGAGCTACTCAAATTCAGGTAAATCTTGTTGGGATTGACAAATCGACAAATCGATAACATCGACTTTAATTAGATGGATTTCCATTAAACGTAATATTCAATAACTATTAAGTAATTGATTCTAAAGCGAATAACTTTCTAATTTCAATGATTCACAGCGTTCAAGACAACGCAATATCTTGCTGCTTGCCTGGTGCAAATAAGACATACATAGTTGGTTTGTTTTTAAATCCTCTATATTAACTTCGAATGTGTTTATGGAACATAAATCTTGGAAGGGCTAGTAAACCTACTTTGCATCATCCGTTCGACCCGAATTTCGAAACTTGTTGGCCATGACAATAAATTCGGTGAAAATAGTTTTAGGGTAAATAATTAAGATTTGACCTAAATTTAAAAGGTGTGTTTTTTAAAGATGAATATGCGAGAAACAATCGAAGTAAACCGCGCTGAAAATTTGCGTGTTGATTTGTCAGCTACGTTTTTTCCTTGAATTTGCAATAGATTTGCATAGATCTTTAACAGTCAAAAATGTGTTGTCAACGTGTGGTGAGAAGGTTGTTAATTCGACTAAATTCTGTAGATCCGAGTTTCGGCTGTGAACGAACTTTTGCTGCGGAAAATTGCAGTTGCTATTGAACGAACACAACTCTACCGGACGGAAGTGTGGAAATCGTAAGAAAACCGTTTAGAAGTGAAAAAGTGCGAGGAAATGTCGCGGGCTGCCTGGAAAAATAAAACGATGGTGAGGCAGCTCATTGGAACCCGATAGGACGAGAGCATCACTCGTTGGAAAACATTCGGTGAAAAGTACGTGCTCAGCAGGTGATAGTTCGCGATAGTTCGAAGAAACCACAATGAGAATCTTGTGTGATACCATGGCCAATGTGATAGCCCAGTTCGGGTAGGTCGATACCTGTTACCCGGAGAACTCTACTCCCGCGTTCATAAAAATGGTTCGTTTTTCGAATCGTACAAACGCGTTTTGAAAAAAAAGTTAATTCTTATTATTATTGTTATTGTTTGTTACAGTCAACAGGTAAAATATTTGCCCCAATGTCCGGCACTAATATCACAAAACTACAAAATTAATCAAACTGACAAAAAAACACGTCTAAAACTACACTTATTTGTTTCTCTATGTACATTAAAATCATATACAAAGTATTAAAAAGACTCATGGAGACCATAGTTGGTTCTTGCCACGGGAAGTCTCAGGAATGAGCTGGCCTCGACTACTATAGCTGGGTAGATTGAACGGGTCTCTCCACCTGAGATGACGTAGGGCAAATCGAATAAATTTCCGCTGGATGGCCTCAATACGCTAGATTTCATTCTGGTAATAGGAAGACCAGACAACAGAACAAGATTCCAGAATAGGGCGAACGATTGCGTAGTAAAGCGATTTCAAGCAGTAAACATCCTTAATTTTTTTGGCAAAACGGAATAGGAAGCCTAACTGCGATGATGCCTTAGACACGACGTATGCTACGTGGTCTTTGAAGGTCACTTTGAAATAGATGAAAATCCCCAAGTCTTGGACCGTCGTTTCGCGCTGCAGCTCAAATCCTGCCAAAGCATAACCGAATTGATAGAGTTCACGTTTACGGCCAAATGAAATCACCGAGTACTTGGACACATTCAATGTCATCCGATTGATGCGACTCCCCCAGCTGTTGTTTAGTCATCAGAAAGGAACAATAAAAGATTTTCGCAAAGAAATCTGTTTATTCTTGCAATGCCAATCGAGTTTTGGTGCACTCCTCAAATTTTCTGAACACATCGGAAAGGCCGTATAGTGAGACAGGAAAATTACATCGCTTCTAGTTCTGCCGAGAGTGTGGCATATGATGCTCATCGGGTGAGATCGTTTCTATACATTCATATCAAAACACTGTACAACATTTTTGTATTTGTATTTGTATTTCTATTTATCGTATACATTCATCCGACAGCAAGGTCTTTGCACAAAACTAATCTAAACAAGTATTACACCCTGCCCAAAAAGGAGAGAGGGAAAAAACAGTAGACACAATCAGTCATGGCGATTCCGTATGCGGTTTCGAAACGCGTTTGTAGAGGTGTTGAAATCGAACATACTATTGTTTTCTTGGAACCTTCGAATTATCGAATCGACAGGATTGCTTGATCCGTACTGTGTTCGTCTCGGTGTTTGGCCCAATAGCTCTCTAGATCGCAGAACTCGTTTAAGGGTATAAATTTTGAGCTGACTACACTGAAAGTAAATTTTAGTTTATATTATGAAATTGAAGGTAGAACAAACGAATCTGTTCGTTGTTTTCAGCAACGAAACTGATTTGTTCTTTTTATGAAGATACTTTCGTAATTACTGCCACACACGCAACTGGCAAAAGCACGAAGCATTTGTTGACACAGAAACAACATTTGTGCATTGTACGAAAACAATACAAAGAGTTCTATGAAATCCAGAACGAGAAGTTTTTCGGCAATGTTATCAACTGGACTTAATTTTGTGCTTCTAGTCCGATTATGAAGACATTGTGCGATTAAATGTTACCCGTGTCTTCAGTCTTCAGCTGGAGGTTATGGACATTGCTCGATGCTAGTTGCCTGATCGGACTTTTTGGATCGGACACGTAATCAAATGGAATTCAGCTAAGTACTTTTTACTTTTTATATTTTTGATACCAGTAGAGTTTTAGCTCCCGTAACGTTTGTTGTTCAGCGGGGGAAATTCCTTTAATCGTACATAATTTTTTTTACCGTTTGGTTCAATCTAAAGCTATTAACAAACCATGAATATGTGAATGTGTGTGTGTGTGTGTGTGTGTGTGTGTGTGTGTGTGTGTGTGTGTGTGTGTGTGTGTGTGTGTGTGTGTGTGTGTGTGTGTGTGTGTGTGTGTGTGTGTGTGTGTGTGTGTGTGTGTGTGTGTGTGTGTGTGTGTGTGTGTGTGTGTGTGTGTGTGTGTGTGTGTGTGTGTGTGTGTGTGTGTGTGTGTGTGTGTATGTGTATGAGCGTATGACTCTGTGTCGGCGCTTCCTTCTTCCCTTTTCAGAAAGCGAGTAATGGCGCTATAACCATAAGCCATAAAAGGCTAGGACATGGGTTAGTGCTTATGTCCCAACAAACAACGACAAACAAGCTCCTTCGCAAGAAAAGGCACTACACCCTTGGATTTAGAGCTTGATTACAAGTAGGAAATGCCTGTGTGGACAACGAAGGAGTGCATTAACTTTCTTAGCTTCGTCACTCCCAACGACCAATGTACATATAAATATACATATGCTTCCTCGCCAAGGAAAGCCTCCCGCACAATCCCATCCAACTCCCAACTCCAGATGTCTATGAAGGTAGCATGAGTTCTCAGCATCTTCTTAAGTAGACACCTAATCAACACTTCCCTCCCATCCCTTGCTGATCATAAGGACCTGGCCAGGTGTTGTGCAAAGAGATTGATGGATGAAGAGCCTGTCACACCCAAGGCAGCTCTTCTGGCGCTTCCATCGTCTCTACAACAGCTAACCCAGGATTGTGTATGGTCGGAAAATGCTATGCTATGCTATGCTATGCTATGTACGAAAACAATACAAACAGCTACGAATATGTTGCTACCAATTTATAAGAAACGTCTCTCTGATGGTTGCCTGAATGACTGAGAGATCTACTTTATCGACTCGAAAGGTAATTGACAAAAAACGCAACCACGTGGAGTTGTCCTGCGTATTTTTTTTTTAATGTTTCTGACATGGAATTCGATCCTGTAGTTTTGGAAAGAGCTGATACTGCATCCTCGGTTGATCTCACTATGCCATGGCGACTCGTGAGGTGATAATTGAATAATGAGTACGAAGTTATAACTCTCGACAGCGCTTCAATTTGTATTTTGGGATAAATAAATTATTCCCGCCCATCCCAGCAGCAACATCAGCGAAGCAGCGCTGGTCTTCAAGAAATCCGTTTCGTGCATTATACAAAAAGGTGTTATGAAAGGTGTTTCATACAATATACGAGACATTTGTTCTATGTACAAAATCCATGAGTACGAAGCGAGTGAAAGCTAATTTACGAAAATAAATTTTCAGTGTAGGCAATGCAGGACTGTCTACTTCGGAACGTAAAATCATGGCACAGAAGATGGCTTGGTTGATCTTGCGTCTATCCACTAGTGGTTCAATACCAAATAGAGCACAGCGATGTTCGTAAGGTGGAAGCTCTGATGGATCGTACCACGGTAGAGTGCGTAGTGCACACCTAACAAATTTACGCTGGACTGACTTGATTCGTGAAATCCGCACTGCATCATATGATGACCAAACGGCAGAAGCAAACTCCAAAATAGATCTAACTAATGAGCAATACAAGGATCGCAAACAGAGAGGGTCATCAAATTCACTTGATATCTTGAAAATAAATCCAAGTTGGTGATTTTCTCGATCTACTATTTCCGAATAGTGCATTTTGAATGTGAGTTGATAATCCAGCATCACATCCAAATCTTTGACATTATCAACTCGATTTAGTAAAGTGCCATTTATAGCATAGTTATGCATGATTGGATTTTCCATTCTCCGGATGGATATGATGCTACATGTGGACACACTGACAGAGATACGATTCAGTACACACCAACTGATAAATACATCAAGCTGTTGCTGCTGCATTGAAAACAGTCATCGGAGCTCTTAACAATTATGTAGATCTTCAAATCGTCGGCGTAGAACATCAGGAAGCAGTTTTTGAAGACGTGGGACACATCATTGAAAAACTATGCGTACAGCAACGGTCCCAAGTTGCTTCCTTGCGGGATGGTACATCGAGGAAAGAATGGTGCAGATATGGCTGGTCCTATTTTCACGAACAAATGGCGATCAGTTAAGTATGGTCTTAACCACCTACACATTCTCGAAGATACTCCTAATCGTTCAAGCATGGGTAACAGAATATCATGATTAACTGTGTCGAACACAGCATTCATGTCAGTGTAAATACTGTTGACTTGCCCTCCTTGATCAATTTCCTTGATAAAGAACGACTAGTATTCACACAGGTTTGTGATGATGGAACGTTGCGGAAAGAATCCATGATGGTATGTCGAGATGTATGATTTGCAGGCCAGGAACATAACGTCATTAAAGAAGATCTCAAAACACTTTGAATCAGCAGGTAGAGAAGTTATTCCACGGTAATTTGACACATTTCGTTTTAACTGCCGTTCTTGAAGATTGGCTGCATGTATGACATCTTCCAAGCGTTTGGAAACTGCTGATTTCGAAAGGAGAGATTGAATATCAATTTCTACTATATTCAACTTTACATAACTTGGAGCGTATGGTACGGTGTGTTCACGCATCCTTCCTCCCCTGTAGATTCATTAACTGCGTAATTCATTTAAATTAAACTAATTTACAGAATCATCTTTGCGCTTAATGCACCGCAGTAGGTTGGCCGCTTTGACACTTGTACATGATACAAGCATTTGCATCAAACATCATTATTGACAACAAAAAAGTGGACGTTATCTAACCCAATTATTTCCAGGATCGTTTCTCGTACTGGCTGCATTTGTATTAGACTAGATTAGACTAGATGAATATGCTAGAAATATGATGCAATAACTTCCAACAAGTTTAAGCAATCGCTACACGGAAAAAAAAATCCGTGCCCAGATCCGTGGACTGCAGTCATGAATTAGAGAACAAGCAAAAATACACCGTGAACTGAATCACGTAATCGTGAACTAAATAACCTTTAAAGGCAAAAATCCAGAAAACGTGAACTAGTTCTCGGTCCATTTTCATTTTCGGGAACGCTTTTCTGTGCAAGGTGCTCAAAAATGCGTTAAAAAGGTTAAGTGTTAACCACCAAGTAAGAGATTTAAACATGAAACTATTGCAATCGGACGGAGTTCTGGCGAATTTGATTGATTGTACTTTTTCGGGACAATATTTAAATTATTATCAAAGTACCAATGTTGAGCCAGCTTTCCATAATGGCAAGATGCCAGGTCAGACCAGAACAGCACCGAACAGTAATGATTCTGAATGAATGGCAATAGTCGTTTCCAGAGCCAGTCATGATGAAAATGTCGCTTCTGAGACCGCATCCACATATTGCCGGCCGTGAAGGGAAACATAGTGTCATATAATTTCCGCGCTCGCGATTTTGCGCTCTTGTTCAGTGTATCGTTATGATTTGGAGCAACGCCTACTTTGAAGAACTTTAGACACGCACTTTTTTTCACTTTCTGGACGAACGACGGAGATATGTTCACTTTTTTGGCAACATCTCGGATATCTTCGGTATTTTTTCTTAAATTCTTTTACAACTGCCTTCCTCTCCACAACGAATCGAGAATCATAGTTGCCTCCTCTTTAACGTTAAGCGCTGCTGAAATGATTTTAGCTCTTAAGTAACCATCGATGTTGCGGTATTCAATATCTTTGTAACATTGCCGTGCGAAATATCAGTTCGCGTACGCGTGCAAAATTAGTTCGCGTGAGTTCTTCATTCGACGCCATTTTACAGAATAAAAATGACTGTGGCAAAACGAGTTTTCTATAATTGCACACATTCATTAATACTCATTTAGTGGTGTTCGTATTAACTAATGCGTACACGGAGAAGACCGTAGGCATTTTCGGCGACTAATTTTTGCTGTGTACATTTTTTGTGGTAGTAAAAAATGTATACGTCAGTTACCGAAGAGCTAGAAGGGTGGGAACAAAAAGTGTTGTTTTCACATAGTAATTCCCATGCCAACTTCAAATAGCCACTTTAGTATGCGGTGGCAAGGAAAAATAAGCTAATATGTTAAGAGAAAGATGAGTGGAGTTGAGCTCAATTCACACTTTGCACCACCTCATTGGTTATTCCACCATTAAGGTAAACATCGCTAGAATTCATAAATGGCCGCCAATAATAGTTGATTTGCAAAGTTTGTATACACAGATCCAAACGCACATTTTCGATATCTTGCTGCACTGCAGACAATTTGTATAAAAATAATTAAGTGTAAATCGTGTTTTGTTCTTTTTTTTTTGGTGCTATATGATCACTGGAGAAGCATCATTTTAACGATTTTTCGAATAGTTGTGAACAATTGTGACATTCGAATAACCGATAAGAAATAACCCTCAAAGTAACACAAAGTATGCCATAATAACTATTGGAATAGCAGGTCCTGATATTAAATCCATGCTACCGACAAGCTTTCAGTTAAAAATGGTGAGCTAAGGAAGCGTTTATCTTAATTTATTGATAAGCTTAAAATACAACATAATTTGGCAGCAGAATTTTATTCGGTATCAAATACGCATCGTAGAAAACTCTATATAATAATTGATGGCTGCATATTAGACCCAGGTTAGTGACATGTACCATACCGTTAAAGGAATGTACAACAAATATCGTATTCAACCAACATAAATTGACATAAATTCCTGAGCGTATGCCTTCAACATTCTCGATGCATCGTTCTCAGGACCAACAACAACGGTTAATGGCAAAACATAGATAATGATAGACTCCTATGCAGTTTGTCTCGGGGACAGGAATGTAAGGTTTACCCATCGTGACAAAGGTAAACCCATGACGGTAACCGAATGCTCGCCACATACCAAAAAAGTAATAAAAAGTCATCGCTTCGGAATATTCTGTGGACACTAGATAATTGTCGTTTCGATTAAGATAGGAACGCATGAGGACGTTGTAGGAAAATGAGATTGATGGCCGGCTTATGCTGATACGATACGTGCAAAGAGCGATAACGATACGATAAACGTTCACCGTAGTACAAGATTGTCTGGGGAAAAACACCGAATCATTGTGATTCATCATAATTTTAAGACCACTGTACTTTATCAGAATCGGTCATGATTTTTACATTTATAACATTTTTACATTTACAGCGTGTTCGGATGCATATCGTCATTACACTGCGCCCTTTTGTTGATTCTAGGAAGCTTTAAATATCCTCATATGAATACAAAAGACTCTAAAAAAATGAGACACACAAAAATGGTCACCAAAAAATCATTTTTAATCTGACCAACTGACATTCATCATTTTTCCGAGGTAAATAACGAATGAAATCATAGATTGTTGATATAATTACATACAGATCTGATGTCACAATAGACTTTATTCCATTCAATGAATGTTTACACTCAAACACTTCGATCCATCAACGTAGTAAAAAATACTGTGCCTCAAATATGCTGCAGTAAGCCAACCATGTATTACTTCAAGCAAAGTGTTATAGTGCAACCAGAAGAGCATAAGCACTATCTGTTTAACATGAGCCAAACCTTCCGACTTTGTAGTAGGAAACGGTGGCAGTCTGCTCCCATCTGTTGTTTTATGGACTTAGAAGTTTCCTCCATGAGAATCGTCTCGGAAAAAATACACGCTATATGCATTCTTCTCTCGTATTCCGCCATATCATTTTCACCAGATAAAATATGGCAGAATCCGTCTTCACAGGGAGTTTGATGAAACACATCACTATACTGGGTGTGCTGATACTTTTCTTAGTGAACGTGTCGTAACTCTAGCAACCTACTGAGTTAACTGTGGGGCGGACACTTCAGAGAAGCTTTTTCCGCCGAGAAACACATTAAAGATAAGCAGCCTATCCAAGCTGGTAGGTCATTCCAGTTATGATTTATACAACCGAGACGTTTCGTTGACATCGCACAGCTTTTACCTGCAGGTGCAATAGGGCGGTTCAAAATATATTTTTTTAAATTTGAAATCTCGTGGTCCATTTCATTTTCTATGTTTGAATTTCTATAGAAAAGAAGAGTTATTTGTATTCATCTACTTACTAAATTTTGGATATTTTGTTATAGCGCAATAAGTCGCCACAGAAACAAAAATTGTATTCCTTAATGTATTTTTAACTTGTTGCTTAAGAATTGTCTGCCTCCATGCAATCACTGCCTGTTGCAATATGATATTAAATTATATTCTTCGCGGGTTCTTTTAAAATAAATCTTAGATAAACGATTATCAGACTTCCAATCAAAAGATGTCTGAAACGAAATTGTAGCAGGAAAAATAACAAATGGTAAACTCTTCCGCATATCCTCAAAAATAGAAAATTGGTCAACCTCAATTGTGGAACCAACTGATCTATAATTGTGGTAAGAATTTATATTATCATGGTGATTCACTAAAACAAATAGTGTTTACATTATTAGGATGATGTAGTTAAACAAACAGTACAATAAAATTTTATTTGTAACAGTATTTTTGTTTTATTTTACAATACGTATGTATGCTGCCAGCTTCAGATCACTTATGTGATTACTAGAAGAGAGAATGCTGTAAACTGGCTAAACCTATTAATGAGTATCTTTCTCTCATCAATGGGTATTTGACAGTTGTTGTCTCTCTCACTTTGCCAAAAATTTACACTTTATCGAATAAAACTAGGTTCAGACTTATTGCCCATTAAAGGGTTAAGAAAGAAAAGAATTGTTTACATACGGCAGTGTGTTCAGTTAGAGTTTTATTGTTCCTCTGAAAAAGTGTCCAAAAGCTAATATGCGGCTTACGAATAGTGTTTGATCATAGCTTGATCATGGTGGTTGATTTAGACACTTATTGAGAAATTTAATCAACAATTAAGTATGGTGCTCATTATGACCCGGTCGTTCTTAGGCAATCCACTTTACTAGCATACGAGAAAACTGCTTAAGGTGTCCATAGTGCCCCTAATATCCCCAAGTTAATCCGTGTTCATTCACTTTGGGTGTAGTGGAAACATTTCAAATAAGTACGGTAAAATTCCTGCACCTGCTTTGTACGGGGTGAACTGTCATTCAATTGATTCAGTTCCAACAAGCAAAATTATTTCAAATGATTTTATAATCAAGATGCGAAGGACTAGCAAAAATTTCATTAATTCAGCGATAATCGACAAAATTATGTTAGTATCTGGATGTTCGATTTATTCCAAAGCAATTGAAACATTATAAGTCAATCATTTCCGCGTAATTCAGAGTTTCCTTAACTTTTTAGCCACCATGATTTCACTGGTTAAGCTGAACAGATTATCTTCAAGACCTTCAAATTATCTTCGTTTGGCTTAACTTTACAGATAAACCGATAAAACTATACACAAAATAATCACCTGTTGTAAACTACCTGTTCACGTGGATACATTAACTTTGATTTATCAAAAAAAAGCCGTACACCCAATGTTAGGGACATATTTTGTTCTATATTCCCATATGTATTCATTAGGTAGTAAAATTTTTAGTTTTGGTCAAATTTTCAATGGAATTGTATGAGTATGCGATTGAACATTTTTTCAAACAGCTTATCTAAATATAAACCTAAGTAACAAAATCTGTGTAGATTGAATTATAATGTTTTTATTTAAAAAAAAGCCGTCTGGACAGATGAGTACCCAGAATCAGAAAGTGTAGGGATCCGAAGAGGAGTGCGTACGGTTGGACGGCTCGAAATAAGCGATTTTTCATTCAGAAATCCGATAACTTAATGTCATGGACCATAACGGGGATTTGGCTACACAAATAAAAAGAAACATTTAATTTTCTGCGTTATTTAATGCACGTGAAGGGAATGCTAGATTTGGCAGATATGAATGGGATATTTCATGTAAATTCAAGTTAGATAACGCCTGAATGTAGTCTGTTGTATGGAAGATTGCAAACATTGTTGTATGGCATATGAAAGATTGCAAACAATTTCGTTGTTTACGCTTCCTTTGGCTTACAATTAAACGAATGGAAATTTTACACGCCTGTTGAAATTCATTATTTTTATCTGTGTAAATTCGGATGGTTAGAATATTAGAAGCTCATGTATCAGTACCGTTCGACGGCCCAAAGTTCATCCATGATTTCTCATGCAGATATCTAAAAAACATCATACCAGGGGTTTGACCACACAGCAAAAATAATTAATTTGAACAAGCGCGGAAAATTTCCCCTCGTTTAATTCCAAGCCAAAGGAGGCGTAAACAACGAAATTATTTCCCATCTTTTATGCGCTATACAACAATGTTTGCAATCTTTCATACAACAGGCTAGATTCAGGCGTTAACTGGCTAAAATTTACATGAAATATTCCATTAATTTCTGCTAAACCTAGTATTCACTTTATGTGCATTAGATAACACAGAAATTTCAATGTTTCTTTTCAGCTGTGTGGCTTAAATTTACATGAAAAATTCCATTAACATTTTGCTAAATCTTGCATTCAATAACGCAGAAAATCATATGTGTATGTTGGAAATTTTGATATGTTTCTCTATATGCACAAAAAAAATGAATACTAACAAACGCGTACAATTTCCCCTCGTTTAATTCCAAGCCTAAGCAGGAGTAAACAACAAAATTCTTTGTAATCTTTCATGCGCCATACAACATTGCTTGCAATCATCCATACAACAGATCTGATTCCAGCGATATCTGGCTTAAATTTACATGAAAGATCCCATTAACTTATGCCAAATCTAGCATTCCCTTTATGTGCATTAGATAACGATAACATTAGAAAATAAAATGATTATTTAAAACTGTGTGAAGAATTTTAACAAACGCGTATAATTTACCCACATTGAATTCCAAGCCAAACTAAGCGTTACAATCATACATACACCTGGCAATAGCAGATTAAGGAGATGCATAAATTTACATAAACCTTCGCGTGAATTTATGAAATTATAAATATGTGCACACGATATTGTCGAAAATTACACGATTTAGCCAAACCCGCACAGAAACAAAAAAATGAATTTTAACAGACGCGTAAAATTTCCCCTCGTTCACTTGTAAGCCGAAGCAAGATTTAATCGCTTGTAATCTTTCATACAACAGACTAGATTCAGGCGTTAACTGGCTTAAATTTAAATGAAATATCCCATGATCTTATGCCAAATCTAGCATTCCATTTGCGTGTGTTTAGTAATATTTCTCATTGTTCCAACTGTGTGTGTTTATTAATATTTCTCATGAAGTTATTTGTGATAGTTTATTTTTATTTCAACCTACTCTAATTTATACACTTGCGCGCACTTATGGCGGCAAGTTCCCACTCCCATCATAAGTTTTATCACATGACAATAAATATACTGTCCATCAAAAACAAGGTCCAAGACCAGGGGCGTGATGTTGTTTGCTTCAGATATTGATGGTGGAAAGTTGTAGATTATCCAGGAAGAAGTATTTTTGAAATAGCTGTACATTATGCAATTATGTCAAAAGATAAAAAAAGAAACAAGTTATGAAAACAGGCTTGTGACAAATTCTCAAATGATCAATTTCCAAACTTACAGCTCGTTATAAACATAAAAAAAACTACACCGCACGAAAAAATAGCATGAAGTTCTGTTCAATATCATGCACATAAATGAAGCATCACACAACTTACAAATTAACATAATAATGTAGAAGGAGATGTTTCGCTCATCGCCATGAGGCACCAAGAGTAGACAGTCATGTTTGCTAGAATGAAAGATATGAAGAGAAAGTGTTGAAAGTTCCGTCAGTGTACGGTAGGTTGGAAATAGAATAGGATTATTGACAATTGAGCGAAAGGGCATGGGTAAAGTAGTACTCGAACCAAGGACGTTATTATTGCCAAACATCCCACTGCGGGGTAGGTTGAGGCACAGATACATCTGCCACCTCAACTGGCTCGTTACTTATCGTAACTCCACGCTCGGAGAATACAAACATAACAATTAGAGTATGTAAAACATAATAATGTTAATTATTAAGACAAAAGCTCGTCTTTGTAACAACAATCCCAACAAGCATCGGTGTTGAATAAGAGCTTGTTCAAACAAATTTGGAGAAGCTATTCAGCTATTCTAGAAGAAACAGCTGAATAGCTTCTCCAAATTTGCTTGAACAAGCTCTAATTCAACACCGATGTTTGTTGGGATTTCATGCATGTTGCTGTACCATGTGGAAGAAAATACAATTTTACATGCTCTTATATTTACATCATAATGAAAATTCAGATTGTCTTTCTGTGTAAGACATATTCTATAGCTCGAGAGTTCAGTAAACATATATAGGATCTTCAATTCAATAGACAGTTCGGAACACATCTCTATAGATAGCACCAAAAACCAAATTTTGACATTTTTATTTTATACTATGTTCACACTACCTAGTTTCACATGATATCTTGTGGCGCAACAAGAAGAATTTTATCAAGATAGCGTGGTATCAACAATCAATGTAAAACTAGCGATTTGAAATTGGTTCACTGTTGTAGAACCCCTAGTTCCGAAGTACACCTTGCAGTCTGCACCTTGCCATGCATTCTTGCGCTTTTCAGTACCTTTTGGTACATGTATCTTTGTTTTTGTTTTGATTACTACGTTATTTTGACAGAATATTCTAGAGTGTATTGGTGTGAGTTACGGTCTTAGGGGCGAATCATTAAGCTTGGGACCGAACTTGGGACAGGTGTGCTAGTACTTCCTGAGCCAAAAAAATATTCGTTTTCTTCATGACTATCCACCCGCTGGTTGTATCAACAATCAATATGCAACTAGCGATTTGAAATTGGTTCACTGTTGTAGAACCCCTTGGTCCAAAGTACACCTTGAAGCCAGCACCTAACTATACATATTTGCGCCTTTGTTTTGATTTGCTGTGTTATTTTGACAGAATATTTGAGAGTGTGTTCGTGTGAGTTCATTATTAGGGGCGTATTATTGAGCTTGCGACCGAGCTTGGGACCGATGTGCTAGTACTGACTGAGCCAAGAAAATAATCGTATTTGTTCGGGACCTACTGGTCTTAGAGTTAGTCTATGGTTGTATCCTATTACAACTCTGTAGTCTAAATAGAGCATCAGAGTAATAAAATAACCAGCTGTCATCTGATTCCAAAACTGGAATTGGGTAGCCAGAATATTAAACTGCCGACTGATGGGGCCTACCACCGGAAAAGTTATAAAGATTGTACTGGAAAAAAAATGCTACACTCTCTTTGATGTATAACTTTTAATGGCATGCGTAAAAGTTGATGAATTTTGGATAAAACTAGTTTAAAATGTAATGTGGAAATATGCAAAACTTCGTCAGAATCTATCAAGTGGTTATCGGGATGACTTCCAAGTAAAAAGTGCTTCGACTAATATTATGGGCGCGTTCGTGGAAAATCCAGGCCAGTTCCACAAGTGCGACAATTCGACCGTGTCCCCTGTGTTAAAATCGTTCAAAGAAACCCAGACAACCCAGCGGTGAGCTGGCAGTGTAAAAAAAGCGAAGAAGACCGACCCCGTGCACTAAAGGAAGGGGAGGGATTACTCCAAGCGCAATCCAAGGACACATAGCCTTGAAAGGCGCCTAACCAAACCGATTGACAGAATACGGTGCTCAAATCCTGCGCCAAGAAGCTGTACCGCGTGCGGTTGATGCAGCCGAAATGCATCGTAATGGAAGACGAGACGTACATTAAAGTGAACGCCAAGCAGATCCCCGGCCCGGAGTTTTTCGTCGGCAAGTCCCGCCTGGAGGTTCCGGAAGAAAAAGTTCGACAAATTTGCCAAGAAGTTCTTGGTGTGGCAGACGATCTGTGGGTGCGGTAAATTCAGCAAGCCGTACATAACAACCGGGTACCATCAACGGCCAAATATATAAAGAAGTATGCCTCCAGAAGCACCTGCTGCCCTTCCTTCGGTCCCATGAAGGTGACACTCTGTTTTGGCCAACGATGTTGTTTTTGTGCCGAAGGAGGCAAATCCGTCTAACTCGCCAGAACTTCGCCCAATAGAAAAATTCTGGGCATTATGAAGGGCAAGCTCCGAAAAAAAGGGAAGATATTCAAAGGGATTTGAAGAACGCGTGGACGAAAGTGTGTAAGCAATATGGCGCAAGTGTTGCACAGTATTTGATTTACAATTTTTACGCCCTATATAAACTTTTTTTCAGAAAACCTTCACAAAACCATACTGTAGCAATCGATTTGATGCTGCAATTAAATTCAATTGCAAATTTATGTCGGTATATAATGTATTATTTAAAAAATATAACCAAAATTACAATGTTTCCCGGAAACATCATCAACTCCCAGTAACGGCTCATTCCTTAAAAAAAAAGTCTACGAGTGATGTCGGAACCGACAGACGAATTCTTTCTCTTGCAAAAACCGTAGAACCAACACAATAGCCAAACGCACGTTCTAACAAACAGCTAAAATTCACGCTCAATAGTGAAAGCACTGCATAAAAACAAAACGCTGCAAAACTATTTTCACATCTCCAGCATTGGCGAGTGCCTCGATTTACCCTCAAGCAATATACAAAGACACACTCAAACCTGTTATACCGAAATATTAAAACATAAAACAACAATTTAAATTCAAGTTCTATTTGTTATTCATACAATGTTTCGCTTCTATTTTTTTCTTCTTTTTTCACACAAAATGCAACAAATGACGCTCCGGAACTATGGCACTGCGGTCATCAACGTGCTCACATCCGACATGGATGGTACATTCGTCCGCCAAAACCATGAATTTGCAAATGTAACCAACATCCGACTATCCGCTGCCATCGCCCATACCCGGACACAGGGTGCTGGCTGTACGGCACTTCTGGTGGCAGTCGTATCGCGAAAGTTGGAGCTAACACGAGCGGAAAAACATGTGCACAACTTCATGATGGATACTCAGCTCACGAAGAGGGTAAGTGCGAAATTGAAAGTTTGTCTGCCATTTGTCTTCTGCAACGAACGAACGGGTTGCTTACTGCTACTGTAAACATGATGATGTAGAGATCATAGAGCAGTGATAGCAATTTTCACTAGCAGAGCAAGGAAACGGATACGCATCTGTATGATTGGGATTTATTGATTAGTTTAGTATATAAATGGCTTATGTGTTATCTTTGAATCTATTGGTCCTGTTAGAGACAAAAACTATAAGACTTGACATTTTAGTTTTATTCTGCAAGTTAAAAGCTTGATAAGCTTGCTCCAATTTGTTATGAGAGCTTTTTGGCTTGATGTTAGGGTGTGCGTGAAACCATTCGAAACACTGCAATTAAAGAAGACTTTTAATGGAAAAAGCAAGTATGTAAATATGTAATTTATTAAAAACGAATAACTCATCCCGGGTAGAAGAGGAACTTTCTTCATGATATATTCATGTTATTGCTGAATGATATATTTCAGAAACCCAAGAGAAGAGAAAATTAGCAAGACTTGAATTTTTTTCGAACAAAATATGTATATTTCTTTCGTTTAATCAAATAAGAAAACACGATAACTGCTTATTTCATTATAAAATAACAATTTGGCTTTAAAGTACAAATTACTTTTTGAAAATCTCACACATTCCTTCGCTTATCTTCTCCTGTTCTCTTATGATTTTTTTAAAACTGAAAACTGGTTTAAGGGCTTAGTTTGACTGATTTAAAAGATACGCAACCCTTTATAGTATACTAGCTGAACCCGGTGCGAGCCTTGCTACGCATGCAACTAAATGAATGAAAATTTAATAGAACTGGCGCCTTTTCCAAGGAATGAGTTTTGTTAAAATATGTTCGTTTGCTAATGTGTGTAAATTCTGCACATTAAAACGTAGGTGTGTGTGTGTGTGTTTACATTTGTTTACATACATTTATTTATTAACATTAATATACTCTGGATATATTTACATTCAACTATTTGCATGTGTTTATTTACATATGTTAATATGCTAATGTAAATATAAAAATGTTAATATGCTTATGTAAATATATAAATGTAAATGTATTTTGGTAAATATATAAAAGTGAATAGAAGAATGTACTTATAATGATGTAAATAAATGTAAGCAAACAAATACAAACATGTTAACACAGACAAACATACAAAACACTTGCAGTTTCTTCATCGATTACGGTCAATTCAAATGTTTCTTAGTTGGTAGTATCACCAAAGGTAGCACGTATAGCCGATTTTCTTACGTTTGACGTTAACACACTGCTGCCATCTGTTCAGCTCAATCATCCATTACAGTGTGCTCAACAGATGGCATTAGTTTTTTTTAAAATGAAGATGATTTGTAGTGCAAAATGTTCAATGTGTTTGTCTGTGATATAAATGTTAATAAATAAACGGAGATAGGTTAATAGAAAAATATAAACCTTTTCATAAAAAAAACTTGCGTTGTTACGCTCTTTGATGATAATTTTTGATGCTGCTGATCGAAAGTTATGTAGAAAAAATGCAAAACTGCCAATTTTAAAACGAGTTTTTCTCCTAAGGGAGACAAAAGGGGACACACGATTTTGCATAGGTCTTGTGGAAAGAAGTTTGTACTTTCAATTCACGTACTCTGTGTTTGCAAATATTTGCAAATAAGGGAGTAAGATATCTTGCAAAAACGTTTTTTTTTTTACACTTCAACCCCTATAACTTTTTTTCTATAATAACTTGCAACTATCTATTATCTTAAAAATGAGCGTCTTTTTATGCCATAAAAGTCATGTTTGAAAAGTTTTCAAATTCAAATTGAAATAAAAAAAAGTTACAGAAAAAAAACTGTTTTTGAGTCCCACCCTAAGGTAAGTCAGAAAAACTGTTTTAAACTGTGACAGACAGACAGACAGACAGACAGACAGACAGACAGACAGACAGACAGACAGACAGACAGACAGACAGACAGACAGACAGACAGACAGACAGACAGACAGACAGACAGACAGACAGACAGACAGACAGACAGACAGACAGACAGACAGACAGACAGACAGACAGACAGACAGACAGACAGACAGACAGACAGACAGACAGACAGACAGACAGACAGACAGACAGACAGACAGACAGACAGACAGACAGACAGACAGACAGACAGACAGACAGACAGACAGACAGACAGACAGACAGACAGACAGACAGACAGACAGACAGACAGACAGACAGACAGACAGACAGACAGACAGACAGACAGACAGACAGACAGACAGACAGACAGACAGACAGACAGACAGACAGACAGACAGACAGACAGACAGACAGACAGACAGACAGACAGACAGACAGACAGACAGACAGACAGACAGACAGACAGACAGACAGACAGACAGACAGACAGACAGACAGACAGACAGACAGACAGACAGACAGACAGACAGACAGACAGACAGACAGACAGACAGACAGACAGACAGACAGACAGACAGACAGACAGACAGACAGACAGACAGACAGACAGACAGACAGACAGACAGACAGACAGACAGACAGACAGACAGACAGACAGACAGACAGACAGACAGACAGACAGACAGACAGACAGACAGACAGACAGACAGACAGACAGACAGACAGACAGACAGACAGACAGACAGACAGACAGACAGACAGACAGACAGACAGACAGACAGACAGACAGACAGACAGACAGACAGACAGACAGACAGACAGACAGACAGACAGACAAAAAAAAAACACAAAACACACACACACACACACGCACACAACAACAACAAAAAAAAGTATTTATTTGATGTAAATTAAAGTAAACACACTATTTTTTTGACATCTTATGTTTTATATTCTTATGCAGTTTTATGGATTACTAAAAAAAGAATTTTACTTTGAAGAAAAAAACAATTCAGTTAGTATTAATTAAAAAAACAGTTAAAGTTTCCGCCTTATTATGGCTCCAGAAAAGATAAATTAAGGTAAAAGAAAAATGCTGATATATGGGCGCTCCCTGGCAACTTTGCTATTCAGCCCCTGTGCTACGAGACGGCAACGAACAGTTCGACCGGACACTGATGGCTGAAGGGTTTCCTGGATAGACAGTTTCCTCCGGGATTTTCTTAATTTCACGCATGATCTTGTTCTTGTTGGCAGGTTTCTGGACAAACCTGGGCGTATGACATATGATCGTATTTGGTACCCAATTATATTAATGCATAAATTGATACAGACATTTTCACATAACATGATTGTTTGACATGAACAATCATACCCTATGCCCAGAAAGTCAATCAATTTTCTATTACAATACATATAACTTTTCAAATTTTCCAAATATTAATTACCATAACGGACAATAAAAAAAAACAATCTAATTTATTATTCCTATGATTTTTTTTAACAGCTGAAAAATGCAGCGGCTAACGTGCTACGGGAAACCTGGTTGATATACAAACACACGCGGCTAGTAAAGCGCGTAAATCCTGGCCGAGTGCGGACACACCAGCGGAAGTTCCTGTTAGCTATCTACGCGTGAGTATAAATCATTTATATATCCAAGCTCTCAAATGACACGCATAAATTTATCAGGCGACTAGATAGCAAATCATTTTATGTACACAACTAACTCTGAACCCGAACCAGTGTATCCTCTGGTGCCTCAAAGCACATAAATTGCATAGGATTGATAGTGGAGTCAGCCATTCGAGAGTCTATTTCAGGCATGTTTTTCTAAACAAAATTAATCAGAACCCGCCTAGAAGGTGCATTATGTTTGTAGCATCATACTGTAAGAATAAGCATTGTGAATTATCGTTTACCGCGTGGTTGGAATAGAAACTACACTAGCCAACTAGCCAAATCACGTTCTTGTTCAATATATCACTTCACTTTTGACGAAGACTACGTCAAATAAATATTGAAAAATAACGAACGTCACGATATGTTGAAACACAGAGTTCAAGATGGATACAGCAGAACAAATTCCATTAACGAAATGCCGTAACATGTTACAATTGATAACTCAGGAGTCTAACATAATTCTACATGATTGCTGGAGTAATCTAGTATTCACTGACAGCACGCCGCTAGAGTTTTGTTGACAACTGTAATTTTACATTAGCCAAAACCTACTTTCTGATTTCACTTGCTCTTCAGTGCCCAGGTGTTGATAACCTTGCAGAAAATTTTGTTTGGATGGCAAATAAAACTTAGGAATTTATTTCTCAAGCAGTCAAAAAAAGACAAACATACTTAGAAAAGATCTCATTTATTGAAATTAAAGATACATTATCTATTGTTGAAAAAAAAATTAAACATTTGGAAACGATCCGTAATCGGCTGTTCGGGGTAGCTTCCGTTTGAACAGGAGCGTACGACCTTCATGTCAACTTTGCGAATGTATCTCTAGATTCTACCAATCAGCTGTTTGCAATTCATGGCTCTCCAGTTCTTTTTGTACACCAAGGAGCTCAAAATCCCGAAGAAATCTTCTAATGGGTGACACTTAGGCAGATTTGTCGGGTTGTGGTTTGTGGGTACAAATGGAATCGAATAGGTATTCGTGGGGGCGACCCCGGTGTAGTGGTTAGAATCCATACCTCTCACGCCAAAGTCACGAGTTCGAATCTCACCCCCGGGCAAGTTACGAAAACACCCACAAAGGTACTTGAGTGACTACGACGGGAGATGAACCAGCCCAGGGCTCAAAATCTCGATAATCAAGGAACAAAAGAATGGGTATTCAGCAACAATTGTGTTTTTTTTTTGGCGTAATGAGATGACGCTTTACAGATGCACTGTTTGAAGATGCAGTAGAACTATCCATGGAATAGTATTGATCGTTTCCGGGAATGTACGTCTTCGAAAACATTTTCCGGAATATATTTTTATCTACCAGCGGCATTGGGGTTTCGGCGTTGAAATCTGTTTCTCAGTGTATTCCGGGGCTCTTGTCTTCGGCATTTTATTCCGACTCTTTTCATTGTTTTGCAGGTGTACTGGTGAGAATAGTTGAACATTTTTGCGGCATCCCATTGGCTCAGTGAATCTTTGTTGTTGAAGGCACGAGAAAGAGAACGAAGTCCTTTTGCATCCATAATATTGGCTGGTCTTCCACTATCTTGCTTGTGAGTAGTTCTTAGGATATGGTAACCAGTCGAAGCCACAACATTTTCGCTTTTGAAATGTTGTTCCGTATATATTTTGCTGAGATTTCTGTGCAGTTCGTAAAACTATACAGGGTACGCCCAAATAAGTGAAGCATGAAACTAAGACTCTATCTCCCATGAAAAGACAAATAGTTCAAATGTTTCTTTGTTATTCTGTTTCTTATAGTTTATTGTTTCTGTGTACATATTTACATTTCGATTCAATCGCCTTCAGCTATAATTATTTCCCTAAGTCTCTTTGGAAAGGCATTATAAGAGGCACGTACCTGATTTTCGGGGATTTCATCTTCTGTATGGTAGCTTTGAAGGTTTCAATACCCATTGGTTTGAGATCTCGAAAGTGAGCTTCCATGATTCCCCAAATAGAGGTTACCGAATATCGTTGAAGTGTGCTTCTCCAAATGCTTCTCCAGGTCCTCTTTTACGTAGCATGCTGCGTTGATTTTTACACCCTTATTAATGAAAAGCAGTGGTAGGCGACCTTCCGCAGAAATCGCTCCCCAAACCATGACCGAAGTATGATTTTGGAAGCGTTGAACTGCCCGAATTGAAGAAGGGATATCCTGAATACTCGCTGCATAGACCCTGTCATTTTGAGCGTCGAAGCTTTGCTGCAATATGAAATTTTTCTCATCCGAAAACACAATCATGGAATCACCATGCCGACGAAGTAATTCGCGACAACGAATGACTCTGTTCTTCTTGTTGGCTTCCGATAGTCCATGATTTTTTCTTTTCTTGTACGGTACCAATCTCAAATCCTCTTTGAGAACTGATCTGATAGTTTTCCTGGAGACGTCCATATCCTGAGCAAGTTTATATAAAGACGTTTGGTACGTACACAGCGAGGACGGTCTGGTTTTTTCTTTGGATCAATGGTTCCCCTCGTCCTCCATCTTCTCAACGTCCGGTCGATTAATTAATGCGGTCTCGGCCAGTATCTGGTTCGGATGCTTTCCCGCAAACCCAACCCAACAACCTTTTTTTTTTTAAATTTTTTTTTTTTTTTCCCCCCCCCCCCCGCCACAAAAAAAAAAAAATATTTTTTTTATATTATAAACACCCCCTTTTTAATATCCTCGCAACAAGACGCCCCCCCCGACGCGAAAAAAAACACCCCCCAAAAAAAAAAAACCCCCCCTATTTTTTCCCCCCCCCCCCAACACCCCCCCAACAAAATTCTTTTTTCCCCCCCCTCATGAAAAAAAAAACCCAAAAAAAACCAACAAAAACAAGAAAAGGAGACAAAAAAAAAAAAAAAATTTTTTATTTTTTGTAACAACAACCCAAAGCCCCCACACTGTCTTGGAATGGAACTTCGAAAAAAATCGAAGATTACGTGGGTGGAATCCCAAGTAACATTGCCAAAACCATCCAGCTTTATTAAGTTTTATTAAAGTTTTATGAAAGCCACTAGAAATCAATTCGGCTTTAATATGGCAGCAAGAGATGCCAATAGGTTTCAAATTTTAGTCAGGTTTATAAGAACCTACACAGCTTCTTTAGAACGATCTTAAAACCTTGACTTCTAAAATTCCTTTTACTCCTATCAAAGGTTTTATTTTGACTTTATTAACTCATAAAATGCTGTTTTGAAATGCCGTTTTAGGACTCATTCATATTATCTTATTATGGTCAGTTGAAAAAGCATTTTAAAACCATTTTGCCTCCAGTAAATGCATTAAACGGCTAACTGGCATTGAGGGAAGCTACCAAGCGGCCAGATAGTTTTATAGTAGCCATTGCTAAGATAAATTGGCTTTTTGGCAAAACTGTGATTTTTTGCAATCGCCATGTTGAAATATATGAAATAATTGAAATGTGAAAAAATAAATACACCAAATTTTAAATGTAATACAATTGAACTGTAGATCTGAGACAAACTTCGGTATTCGTTTAGATAACCTTATTGAATTCCATCAATTTTCAGGAGTTTCATGATTAATTTACGGAATATATTTCTTTCAATTTTGTTTTTGTTGTTGTAAATAATTTTTCATATCGCATAATTTCCAAGGCGCATTAATTTTCAGCTCTTATCGTGCCAATATTCACCATAAAATTAAATGCGCATATGATTTGGAGCATGATACGCTATGAAAAAAACTCAATTTGTTTTATATATTTTGCTATCAATCATAATTTCCCGCAACAGAAGAACTTTTTTCTGAGCCATTATTTGCTGTTGAATGAATCAGAAGAGCAACAAAGCAAAACAACAAAATCCAACCACGATATCGCCGTGAAGTTTGACAGCTGTGGCCATTCAGCCCTATGCTGGTTTTGATGGCGGCCAATAGGTTTTATGATGGTTCTCAAGTGGTCATAACATCTTTCACTAGAACATTTTCAAAATCTTTATGGTCTTAGAAAGGTTTTATTAATTTGTTTTCACAACCGTCTATAGAGTGGGCCACTTTGTACACATTTCGGCTTTAAAGATGCATAGAGGAGGTGTTGGTGAAAATTTTTATGTCCCCACCAACCCCGGGGGCCCCAAAAAAAAAAATTTTTTTTTTTCCCCCAAAAAAAAAAAATAAAAAACAAACACAAAAAAAAATACCCTTTTTAAAATTTTCCCCCCCCCCCCAATTTTTCCCCGCCCCCCAGGGAGAAAACCCCTTCCAAAAAAACAAAAAAAAAAAAAAAAGGACCCCTCCACCCCTCCTTTAAAAACCCAAAGAAATTACAGCTGCCTGTGTCGGACCAGACAATCAGGCGATGTGCCGGTCCCAAGTAACAAATTCAATTTTAAGGTACACTTGAAGAAGTTCTCAAGATTCATTTGATAAAACCACGCATAAAACTAGATATTCTACATAACATCGATAAAACAGCCATAAAACCCTCATAAGTTCAAAAAGGCCCATACTACAGGAGGTTCTCAAGACTAATTCCCAAGATTCGCTTAAAACTTGATAGTTTTATCGGTACATACTTGTAATGACATGCAGGACATGCTTAAAACTATGATAAAACTACCACAAGTTTTAGTAGTTTTATGATTTTCTTCTTTAAGAACACTTCCAGTCCGTCACAAACATGTTTCGAAGATTTCATTTTTGGATTCGTTCTGCTGAATGGGGACTTTTTTAAGAGAAAAAAAAAACATCGATATACATATGATGTTTCTTTTCCAAAGTGGATACGTATGTAAATTAATTGTAAAATTGACCATAAATGCATGAGTTTTTTGCCTGCAATTGATAAATTTTTCATGCGACGTTCAGTTTATTGGTGTTTTATAACATAAAAGTTCGAAAATTTTAATGCGCCACGGAATCATTGCTAGAACATTGATTTATTTGAATAATAAAAAATACTTGACAATTCAACAATTAGATGACATGGCTGATAAATTGTTAGATCTTGAATAAATTGTGTCTACAATCCATTTTAAGTTTCAAAATGTATTTTAAACAGCAGAAATTGTTCGTAGCATTGGAAAAACGAGAGTTTTTATGCATATATTTGAAAATGGCTACCATTCGGAGGGAATCCAGAATAGCCACGCTCGCCATTTTTTCAATGGTTTTATCTAAAACTACCATAAAACGCATATAAAACTAATATTTCTTGCACAAGACTAACAAGATTTTTTTAGGAGCGCGATAAGTTCATCTTTACTTGTTCTATTCTTGAAAAAGAGGAGTAACGCTTGAATAAAACTTGTTTGAATTGCTCAAGGTAAACAAGTCTTTCGTAAGATAGCCATAAAATCATTGTGGAGAAGGCACATCATAAACAAAGAAAATGTGAACGTTCAAATCAAAAGTGCCTATGTATAGTTGTTGTTCATAATTACAGCTTATAATTTATTGTTTTTAATCACCAGCGAAAGTCGATTAAAACATAAAAAAAACTCTTACTTGATATGCTAACAGTGGATTTGAGAAGAAGAACAGATAATAATATTGCGTCGATGGCTAAAACATCAGTTGAGCGAAAGATGATTTTTCTCTTGATCTGTACGCTGAACCTAGCGTCGAAAGAAGTGCACTGTGTAGTGGATCACTGGGCGATTCCAGCGCACTACTTCCGACTTTGGATTAAACGTGCGGATCATGGGAAAAATCGCTTTTCGCTCAGATGATTTATCAATTTTTACTTGCAACGAGTATAAATATTGTGTAGCCTATTGGGAACTGAATTCAGGAGAATTCAACATTAACTTAACATTTGACAATCGTAGTGCAGATTAAACCTTACGTCAAAAGTACTGCGCTGTATTTCCACGGTGGTGCGCCATATAACGTACTATCTGAGACGTTAGGTTTAACTTGCACAACTGGCATAAAATCAAATATCATGAGTTATACATTTCGGTTTTCAACTGGCGACACATTGCACCATTTTATTTTATTCGTTTTACGCATAACGCATAGACCCTTTTGATAAGTTAGTCTCAGTAGGCTGCGAATCCAATGGAATGGTCAAAAAAAAAATTGTCGTTGGTGGCTGAGATGAAGGAGTGTTCAATATATTGAATAGGTTTTTATTGAATTTCCGCTTGAACGGTCCGCTGGTTTTTAATTTCTTCCACCTGTGGGCGTCCATTGTGACACTTTGTTTATTTTTCACATAATGTTCTTTCTCAAGAATATGTGCTCTTATTTAAAATCAAATGGTTCTAAGAGAGTTTTATGGCAGCATTTCCAAGATACATTCATCTTAAAGAAGAATGTCATAAAACCTTTACAAAACTTTTATCAGGTTTTATGCAAGTTGCGAAACGATGTCTTGAGAGAGGGGTCAAGTATCTTATAAAACTACTGATAAGGTGAATTACACTTATAAATGATGTAGTTTTATGGAGGTTTCTTCAAGTGTTCTTTAATCACTCTTGAAAACTATTAATGAATTAAAACCAGCTTAACTTAGAAAATGCCCTGATAAAACCGGATGAACTCCATAATGCTCTGATAAAACTACCATAAAACATGAATAAAACCAATTTGCATTTGAATTGCTACTTGGGCCCTTTCCTTCCCCCCCGCGCCCCCGCCCCCCCCCCACCACCAAAAAAAAAAAAAAAAAAACCCCCACTCTGCAAATATTAAAAAAAAAAAGGTGCCCTCTCCTCTGAGAAGAAACCCCACACCACAATAAAAGAAACCGACGGGACCCGGCCCCACCCCCCCCCCCCAAAAAACAACTCTCTTACTAACTGACAAAAAAAACAACGAAGCAGGGGGGAAGAAAAGGGGTGGGAGGAATTTTTTTCCCCACGGCCCGCGGCCCCCCCCCACAAAAGAGAGGGTTTAAGATATCTTTCCATACAAAATAACATTCCCAAAAAATTTAATACACCGCGGAGAGGAAAAAACCCCAAAAAAAAAAAAATTTAAAAAATAAAAACCCCCCAAAACCCACCCAAAAACCCCAAAAAAGGGTTTAAAAAAAAAAAAATTTAAATTTAAGGATTGAAACCCCCTTTCCCAAAACCCCACCCCACCTAAAACCCTTCAGAGATCAAAAATCGAAAAATCCAAAAAGCTTGGGAAGGGATTCCACAAAGCATTATTGGCAATCCGATCCACTCCATGTCCCAAAGGTGCAAGGCTGTAATCGACAATCTGGTGGTCAATGTACTGAGTTGCATTTGTTTTGTTCATTTGATATTATTATCATTGTTTGTGAATAAATTCTGTTTTATTATGTTGATCACCTGCGTGCCTTTTTATTTATATTAATTAACCACAAATTTTTACTGTACAATTTTATGATCGTCTTTGGTTGGTTGCATATGCTTTGTCCAACGCTGTATGTCAATCATGCGGTAGTATCTTCATATATTTAATATTCGAACGATGAATGTACAAATGCAAATGTAAGACTTAGACATAACAGATAACAGATCTGAATTTATTTCATTTGAACTTTTCACAGACTGATTGCTTCTAACCTGGAAAATCCCGAAGCAGAGTAAGGCGAAGCTGTCTATTTTGAACAAAATTGAGTAAAAACATCGGTCAGCACTTGGCGTATTGTAATTGGGGGTCAAAAAAGATAAACCAGGAAAAGGCGTTTAAATAAATTCTAAACCAATACCAAAATGAGCTCAACTCGTGATCAACCAGCACTCTAGATTTCAGAAAACTTTTATAAAAGTACACCTGAAAAGCATTAACCATTCCAACTTTTTGTTTGCATAAAATTTCGAGAAGTGATACGCTCGGTACTGTCCCAAACTAATCTCACCTGTTAATTTCAGACACATTTGAGGCTTATTCCAATTGGGAGCACCGCTTACCATAGTGCCACAATATATAATAATATCTACCTACTACCATCAGTTACTTGCATATAACGTTGCATGTCTACTAGAAGATGATACAATCTAAGCTGCAATGCCACTTACCTTCATAACATGTACCTATTGTGAGCGAGAAGAGAGGCTAAACGCAATTATAATATCCGTATCAAATGAGGAACGACTGCCAAACGAGTGCCAAACGGTGCCAATTCCATGCTAGCGTGTTGTTGGTATTCGCAAAGTTCTCGAAGCATTTTCCACTCGATCGACACGTCTTCATTCGTAGTTGTGCACCTGGTCTTTGCTACATGGATGAGTGAACTTTCCAAAATGTCCGATTTTCTTCGTCCTCTTTTGTGAGCTACGGTTGTACTCATAGGGTGCTATGTTTAACGCTTCGCTCAAAAATATCGGAGCTGTTGAAATGTTTATCAGATATATGTCGACCTCTACGTAGAGTGATATAATTGAAAAGCTGACGAGTGATTAAAATAGTATCATCATCGGACTATGGTCCGAAATGGCAAAAAGTGGAACTTTTTTCCTTGTGCAAAATCTGTTCATTTTAGTCTATAGTTTCTTCGGATGTATTGTTTGTAAGGCTATCCTCCATAATCTGGAAGTGTCCAATTTTTGTCATTACGTACTTTGAAAAAGGCAACTTCCTAAAAAATATTAAATTTCTATGAACAGGATTTCCAGAAAAATTGAGCTTTTTGTGTGGTAAAAGCTTTTCACTCAAATATAATATATCTATTTCTCTCAACATTTTAGACAATTAAGCACTCAAATAAACGTTTATGTCAGAGACCATACATCACTCGAAACATTCATTAAAAAGTTATGACAAATTTTATCTTTATTTTGCATCGTGAACATATAGGGAAAAATTGGGTGAATGGAACCATATAATTTATATTTCTTCTTAAAGCTTTCGTTAGGTTGTGAAGATTCCATTTGATGCTCTCCTACCACATTCAAGTACGAAAGACCTGTATATTCTTAGTTCTTCATACATATTTTTAAATTAGTTTACGTTTCTTTTTTACAGAATTTTGGTCAACCAATGTTCTAGAAAATAACTAAGACAATAATAACACAAATTTTTGTCAAATACCGATAATTTTAAATTCACTCAACAGTCACTTTAAAATATATGGTTTATTTCACTAACATTCTTCAGCAGTTTTCAGCTGTGCTACATAATTGATATTATTGTTTAATTTATTTATTCATGCGCAGTTGTTGCAATTTTGCTATGCTGCGTAATAACTTCACATTACATGCAATCTAACCTAATTTATATGTAATATAACCTAACTTACCCTTCTTCTTTTTGAGAGAATGAATCTGGTTATGCTACTTATAAGGAAGGTTAAATTAAATCTAAAGAAGGATAATAGACAAATGATTGTAATGGAAATATGATTTTATATTATAGCATTGCAAAATTGCAATAACAACACATAAATAAATACGGAACAAATCAAATGAACTGTAGCATAAGACCAAACTGATGAAACTTTTATTTGAATATGTCATATATTTCAAAGTAATTATATTGAAAACAAACGGTCTTTGACAAAAATATGTGTTCTGACTGCCTTGGTAGTTTTATAGAACATTTTATATCATGAAAAAAAATATATAGATTTATGAAGAACTAGGAATATAGGGTATGTGTGCTTTGACTCAGCCTAATATGCAGCAATCGATTACATTTTTTATTATAACTCATAAAGTATTTGAGCTGAAGCGATATTCAACTAGTTAAACACAAAACATACACACATAGAAAATTTTACAGTATTCCGGTAAAAAAATTACCAGAACTTGTCAAATTTTACCGATATCCGTTAAATCTGATTACCGAATGTTCAGCTGTTGAAAGTTCGGTAAGAAATTACCGAATACTGTAAAATTTTCTAAGTGTGTAGATAAGTTTTAAAAGACGTTTGGTATTATGTAAAACGAAATGTTACACAACTCATTTTATTAAGTCAGAAACTTTCGAGGGATATGGATGTAATGGTAGTCTATAAGCACCAAATTGGGTCTATTAATGGATGCAACTTCGTTCCAGTTGATAGATTTTTATCAAATGCAGTCTTCGTACATTTTTTCTTGATTTTCTGATTCAAGGCATTGCCAACTGAATTCGCTTTATCGAACACGAAATTTCACAAAACAAACTAAAACAAAACTGCATTGAAACAGTTAAGTGATTTCACAAATGATTTATCTGCTTTTTTATAACATGAAAACATAATTTGCTCTGCACAGACTTTGTCCTTTGATTTATGTTTATATGAGCTATTTGAAATATAAACAACCGCATACTGATACATCTCCATTGAAATTTAACCAAAAACGAAACTTTGGCTACGTTATTAATAGAACAGGCCATAATGTGTGCATTAAAAAAAGCGACTATTTTCGGACAGATGACAACAAAAAAAAAAAAAAAAAAAAAGGAACAAGATATTTTAACAAACCAAATTGCATTTTATTCGTGTAATGGCCGACGCCAAATCCGGCTAAACGAGCACGTCGTCATCCTTGTTGTGCTTTTTAATGAATGCGGCATCTTCTGGGAGGCAATTAACGCATGAAAAATTGGCAGTCGCTTTTTTTAATGCACACTTTAGTTGGGAACATGGAAAAAATATGTCACTAACATAGGTCTACACTTTTCATGTAAATTCATTGATATTTTATCTATGTTAATATTTAGTTCATAACGGGTGACTATTTTCTGTACATCTAGGCACTATCATTGGAAGATCGTGCAAATAATCTGTTCAGCTTAACCAGTGAAGTTCATGGTGTCTAAAAAGTTAAAGAAATAGAAAATTACGCGGAAGTGAACAACTAGAAATTGATTACAAATGACTCAATTGCTTTGGAATAAATCAGTCATCCTGATAGAAACATGATTTTGTTGATTATCACTGAATGAATAACATATACGGTACATAGGCCGAATGACGCTGGTAGATCACCTTTTCGTGGTGCGTTACGGGGTATCAGATCTACCACCAAACCCTAGTACGAATTAATTCAAACTAGGGAACATATTTGTTTTTGTAGTAAAAGGAACATATAATAGACCTCATTACCTTTTTTGTCTTGTGAAAAGCGACAATACTCGGATTGTGCCACCGAGGATGAGCTTGGAATAAGGAAAACATGGTTAGTCTTCATTTATGTGAATCATCATTTTCTATTTGATGTTCTATAGTTTGAAGTGGTTAGAACTAGGATTCTGATGCATGGTCAGTATCGGAGTCATTTTTTGTTTTGTTTGCAATGAATCGGGTTTTGACTGATAAAGGGGCGCGCCTTTGAAGAGTTCTCTCACTCACAAAAGGTATAAATAGCGGAAACTTAAAAAAACTCGATTCATAGCCAACAAAACAAACAGTGACAACTATAACAACACCGAATACTATATCATTTCTCAATAGATATGAAGTAACTCGACATGCACTACCCAGGTAACCAATAAGCATTAGCATATGCAGTAAATCAACCCTAAATCTGCATTTCAGATGCTACAAGCATTATATTATCATTATATCAGCATCTTGAATGCTATATGCTGTAAAGTTGCATTTCAAATGCTATTTAAATGCTTGTAGCCTGTAATAAGGTTTTCGAATGCAAAATAGCATTAATGAAGCATTATCATAGTATTGCAGTAAAGCAGCCGTATATTGGGCCAAAAGTTTCATTAATGTTGCATTTAAGGCGACTTAATTGTTTGATAGGCTGCCGTAAAGACGCTTTGGAACTGCTTATTGGTTACCTGGGTAGACTAAGGATACGGGATATACTACAATAGATCAAATTACTGGTCGCAGTGGTTTATGTCCCGAACAGAAAAAAATAGGCCGAATGAAGGGGCTTGGCTAACGTTACATCACGTAACCCAATTGGGCTTTCGTACTTAAATATGGGTAAAAAGCATCAAATTAAATCTTCCTAACTTAATAGAACCTGAGCCAAGCCTAGAGTGAAAGTGTAAACTCTATGATTTTTCGCACCTTATTCTCCCCTAGAAGTTAATTAAGTTAGGCAACAAAAAAGATAAATTTGGCTATAAACGCTTTTGAAACGATTTTCGGCCCTTGTTGTTAGAAACAATCAAGCGCTTTGGATCTTCAGGTTCTGCATACAGATGGTTCAAAAGCTATTTGTCTGACAGAACTCAACGGACGGCTTTTAATGGTTCTGTTTCGAGCCCTGTGGAGAACAGCCTTGGTGTACCACAAGGGAGTGTATTAGGGCCCCTTTTTATTTTGTTATATTAACCTTTTTGCTGATGATACCGTGTGTTCATTGCAGCTAAAAGCCTTGAGGAGGCCGTTTCACATTTGAATGCAGATTTACGTTCTCTAAGTAGATGGTTAAAGTACAAACAGTTGAAATTGAACATAAGTAAAACTAAATTCATGGTAATTTCGTGGAATCGAGTTATCGAAGACGTATCTGTAAAAATTGATGATGTATCAATTGATCGCGTTCGTGAGATTAAATATCTTGGCGTGATTATTGATGATAGATTAAAATTTGACTCTCACATTGACGATGTCATCAAGAAAATTGCCAAGAAGTACGGTATTCTCTGCCGATTGAAAAACGATTTAACTATTGCTAGTAAAATACAGTTGTACAAATCTATCATCTCTCCTCACATTGAATTTTGCCCTTCCATTTTGTTTTTAGCTAATCAAACACAAATATAGAGATTACAGCGTTTGCGAAATAAGATAATGCGTTTGATCTTGAGATGCAATAGGTTCACTTCCTCCTCTTTTTTGTTAGATGCCCTGCAGTGGCTATCGGTGAAGCAGAGAGTTGTGTATTTGACAATGGTGTTCATTTTTAAAGTAATTAACGATTTGCTGCCTCGATATTTGTTTTCCCCCACCCATATTTTGTAATCGAATTGAAAGAGGAAGTGATATTCATAGATATAACACTAAAAACGCGGATGATGTTAGAACACCATATTTTTTGTACGGAGCGTCACAAAATTCGTTGTTTTTTAAAGGTATAAATGTTTTCAATTCGATGCCTATACACATCCAACGTGGAGCAACACTAACAGATTTTAAGAGACAATGTATTTCACACATCAAAGCTGCCTTTTGAACAGATACTCTGTTAACTTTTTACTCTTGACTAATTTTGTATCTTGACGATGTTATTACAACGGATATTTTTGTATGGTTTATTGTTAAATTTTTTATATTTGTCATGGGGCACAAACAAACTGTACTTTTCGCCTCGATGATGATGATGGATTTAAAGTTTTTATTTGTTATTGTAATTTAAAGTAGTTTTATTTTTTGTGTAGTCTACAAAAGTTTGAGCCTCGCGCGCGGTATACAGATATAAAGGACTCCTTTTTGAATATGTAAAAAAATATATTGGCCTTTGATGCTTGAGAAGATGCCACGAAATAGTAGTAGGTTGTCTGGCTGATTGTCGGGGAATTCCTTGTCAATTCTGTTGTTTTTGAAAGTAAAAGTTTGACTGGGGCCGGTCCAGGATTATTTCGGTTTGGAAATTTTCTCGATTTCCCTGATTGGGGATATCCTTGGTCAGCCCAAAACTAAGGCGGCGGTTCCATTAGTGTTGGAACCTCATTGACTCTGTAGCGGGCAGGATCGGATATTGGCTTGTCTCTTGATAATGTCCTTATACGGGATTCTGTGATTTGAATTGTAATAGGATTTCCTGATCATCAATAGCTTTTCACAATTATATCGCTGTTAAGCAAATGAACAGTTTTGGAAGAAGTTTACATCTGTAGATGAAATCAGTTCGCTCTTTTTTGCATAACTAGATGAATTGTTTTTAAATAAATTATCTAATAGATTTAGCTCAAACCTTTGTAGGGGTAAGTGGCGGGACCATCATCATCATCATCATATAACCTTCTAATGAGTAATTCTAGCTGTTTATGGTGCTTGACAAAAACGTGTATTATAGTGCTTATGCTAATTGTTCTGAACATTGTGTGCTGGTGAAATGGATGTATAATACAGTTAAATAAAAAAAAAGGTTTAAGTAACTACCACAGAAAAAGCTCATAAACTCCGAAAATACTAGGTAAAAAAAATTTATACTCTCAGCCACGTTCCTTGTGTATACACGATCTACAACTTTTTTGTAGGCAAAACTCGTCTATATCATAACAAATAAAAAAAATTATTAAAGTAAGACATAATAAAATTTTTACACTTCCAGGTTATGGAAGATAGCCGTATACAAAAAATCGAAGACACTATAGCTAAAATTAAAAAGTTTTGCACTTGAAAAAAAGATCCACTTTTCGTCATGTTGGACCACAGTGCATCGACAAGTATCAACGTATAACGACCGTAATATTATATTCAATAAACTGTTGGTATAATTCCGTCCGACACAGAAGATCTCAATACTGTAGGATAAGGAATGTCAAGCGTTTGACATTGGATGGGCCTAGCTGCAATGATTGATTTGCTTTATCGAACTGTATTAAAAAGGAAGTTCGTTCACTTTGCAGTAATCATAAAAAGAGACGATAAACCAAATCAATCATTGCAGTACAACCTTTATGATGCTAAACGCTGCTCTTGTTATGAAACTCTCTAATGGTGCTAATCCTCAACTGCGAAACGTTTGTTTTGAGTTGTATTGACTAACTCAGATCGTAACATCATATTGCCCTGTATAGTATTGTTTGGGATTTAATCCTAGGATAATACCGGTTACGGAGTTTATCGGCATAGGTGGAGATTTTCGCGTTAGGTTTTGTTACATTGTGTATTTATAAGGAACAACGTGTCGAGGGCATTGATATTTTTGACGTAGGACTACGTCTGTGTTTTCAATACCGGGGTACACGTTCGAATTTCGAAAATTTTGAGCGTCACGAAAAATATATAGGTTTTGAACGTTAATAACTAAGCCATTCCACGATTGATTTCCAAAATGTTTGCACCAATCGATCGGGACATTTTCTACGCTTCGAGTTCAGTATTTAAAACTATTGATTTTGAATATTCAACTATTAAAATTAACGCAAATATAAGGTGATGTCTTATAATGCCGATTTTTCAGAGTAAATTTACTAAATACACAGTACTTTCCTATCACAAACTTCAAATTTAAGTAAGGAACGTCTCACATGCAGCAATGCACGATATAAAAGGGGAACACCTTCGAATTTTCTTCATTCGCTAGGCAGCCATCGAGCTGTGCAGAGCGGCAATGGGCCAGTACTGCTCTGGCAGCTGGTGGTTGCAAGTACCCTGCAGGAGGGTACGCGGGTGAGCAACCAGCCAGAATGATGGCTCAGCGGCTGTCGCTAGCGAGTGGCTGGCTGGACAGCCATTTTTGATGCAATGCCACTATGCTCGTAGGAATTTGGATATCACAATATGATGTACATGTAAATGCATAGGCATATATGAAGATTATTTGGAAATATATGTAGATGATATATGGTCATGATATTGATATATTTGTAGATTATATCGATATATATGAAGATGATAAAAATGTATTTGATGATGATATTGATATGTTTGAAGATGATATCGATATATATGTAGAAGATGTAGATAAGACGCAACTTTGAGTGTTAAAAACTCGTAATCACTATGTCTATACAGGCAGAACGGCATTTTTCGGGGTAGAACCATCTGTGTTTAGCGCTCTGGTTCCCAAATTTTGACAGAATGTCAATAACTATTATATGATGTATTTCACACAAAAAGATCTCTTCAGAGCTACTATTCTGATTTTGAAAGAGTGTTATACTGAATTATTATAAAAGTTTGCTCATTGTATCCGCATTACACCTTACCTAATTTGTAAATCCTGGGCGATCCTAATTTCGCACTATTTCTGTTCGATAAATACCAAATATTTCTTAAAATCATGTTTCGGTATAGAAAATAGCGCAGGGTCGTTTAATGTGTTTTTGCCTCTTGCAATCGCAGCCCGCTAGTTGCTGACATGTTATTTATTGTTTTATTTATTTATATAATTCCAACTGATTAACATCTTATTGAAATGTAATGGGGAAAAGCCATGTGGCGTAAAAAACCCCTGTCTCCAAACCGTACACTACATTTATCAACAAAAATAAAAGGAATACAAAGCAAGTAAACAAAATTAATTCTTGTACACACACAAAACTTGTCAGTATAATCAAAATAATCTTTCGTGATAGAATCAGTCGTCTGGTATCCAGTATGTGGTATTTGTCAGCATTTCCGAACTAGCGGCTTTCCATCCAACTACGCTGAATCTGGTGACGGAAGGTCTCAGCGGAACAGTTGTAGTCAAACAGAGCTTAGAGTTTATTGAAGCGCGATGACATGAAGCGAATTGGATCGTGTTGGCCGTAGTTTGCAGTACGGGTTCCGAGCTGCAGAAAATTTCTTGTTCGCAGAACTCGTTCAGGAGCGAAGATAGATAGTTCTGCCAGAATTCCTGGAGAGTCGATTTCACCTAGCAGCACTTTTGCCGCGAAGACTGCTTGCATGACTGTACGCCTATGTTCCAACGTTTCAATACCCAAGAGTGAGCAACGATCCTGGTACGATGGGAGGTTGACAGGATCATTTCAAGGCAGATGACGGAAAGCATAACGAACAAATTTTTCTTCGAACAGCTTCAATCCTCGCAATCCAGATTATTTGATACGGACACCATACCAAGGCTCCAAATTCCAGGATAGAACGCACGAGAGAGTAGAACAATGCTTTCAGACAGGTGGGATCACGAAACTCGTCGGAGATCTTAAACATGAAACCGAGCTGTCTGTTGGCTTTGGTAATCATATCTGTGTAGTGTTGTCTAAATGTCAAACCAGAGTCAAGCGTGGTCACGAACAGTATCAACTTTTAGCAGAAGCTGGTTGTTTATTTTGTAATCAAATGCAATTGGGTTCAATTTTCGATGGAATGTGATATTGAAGCATTTGTTATGACTCCCCTATTGCAGGCATAATTTTATTAAAACAAGTATTTCAATGTTGGTAATGTTGTCTTCAAAATCTAATCAGTGCTTGAAAGTGTTTCTGTTCGTTTTAGTGCGTTGGATAAAGTCCCTACCTTGCAATAGGAATCAAATACTCTTGAGAAAGTGTTTGAAAGAGAAAGTGAAATGTCGCAGAATATGGCTGCAAAGTATCAGAGCAGCAATCGGAGCGAATAAATCTTTAAGCTATTTTAAATAATAGCATGAGTTTAAAGTCGAATAACAAACATTTGGAGAAGTTATTAAGGGTTTATTGAATTCCTGCAAAAACATACTCGTTTAAATTGATGACCAATTAACATAATGATTTTTATACAGTTACATAGTCTTTAAACAAACCTTGTATGTACTTGCATATAAAATTCATATTTCGAACAGGTCCTCAACTATTTTTCATGCCGTAAAGATCAGGGCCCTCTCCACCATCGTAGCAAATACAACCGTGTCCGTATCATCATTCAAACCACTCGGCCCTTCTCAGAGCCACCAAATGCTTTCTGTGTACAATAGAACATTCTCACATATTAAATTCTAATGCTGGTCTACGAACACCCACGCTATTTTGACCTAAACTACGTCCATCGGCTAGGGTAGAGGTAAAATAAAAATTTGAAAAATAGTGACCATCACGAATATTTGAAACATTTTGAACGCTAATAACTTTATCATTTCTCGATAGATTTTTGAGATTGTTGCTTCAATCAGTTGGATTTGTCAAGTCAATGTTCAAAAATATCATTAATAATTGACTTTGAATTCCCAAACAGACTTTCAACCATCTATAACGCGATAAGGATAATGGTCTCCAGCTAGTCGATCATATCAACACAATCACCACTGCCAGCACAGCTGTTGCCTTTTCATCGCACCAACATTTAAATGCAGTCTAGCACCGCCAAAAGATTTGTAAAGAGCAAATCATAGAATTTTCTAACATGCTTTCTTATCTATGCCGATCCAACGTCCCATTAGAACAGCACCTACGTTTCAATGTTGCTCTACGAAACGAACGAAACTAATCTACCATGTTGAACCAGACAATGCATCAAACGGTTTATCTTAGTCTACATAAACCGATCGTGTGTTATACACTGATTTTCGGCAAGGCTTCTTGATCCAATCGATCAATGCAGCCTCTATTCTAGCAATTAAAAATAATAATAATAACATTCATTACACATGGCTACGTAGTCCTACGTCAACTTTGCGTACAACCCCATTGGGCTGTCCCTTATAGTTTTTTTATACACTATCGGAAATAATTATAACACCACCATGTTATTTGCAATTTTTCGAAAAGTGTTCAAACAAGGATGATCAGTGATTGAGTTTTTAGAAACATAGTATTAAGTGTTACAATATGGGGTCAGAGGATGAAATGAATATTACGTTTTATTCAAATGTTATGCTTCATTTAATATTTTAAGGTGGAAATAAATATAACACCACTTCGTATAAAAACTTGTTTATTTAATATATTGCTGAAGGAATACATTATTAGAGGTAGTCAGTAGTGCGTTGCTTCACCTTTCTTCATGATTACTTCTTCCAGCCGCCTGGGCATCGAGGTAATGAGAGATTTTAAGATGTTCGGAGTAATTTTAGCCCATTCATCGATGATAGCTTTCCTCAGTTGTTTTGCATTTTCATATGTCCTGCCCTGTGCAAATACTGCTTGAGACAAAATTCCCCAAGCATTTTCTATTGGGTTCAGGTCCGGACTACAAGCCGGCCAGTCCATTACAGGAATGTTATGAGCCTTCAGAAAATTTTTGGTATTTTTGGCTGCGTGACAAGAGGCGTTGTCTTGCTGGAAAATTACATTTTCGTCCATGAACTCTTCTGTGAAAGGAATCAACACCTCTTCCAACAATTCGCAATACATTTCCGAATTCATTTTCGTTGAAATGAAGCATATCGGTGTTTTTGCAGCTTGGCTAATACCTGCCCAAACCATTACGGTCCCTCCTCCGAAGTTGCGAGATTCTCTTGTAGGCTTTTTCTTCCTCTTATCTTGCCAACAATTACCAGAACCATCAGGTCCATCCAAATTGAATTTTTTTTCATCACTGAAAACCACTGTGGACCACTCATCATCCCAGAAACGATGCTTTTCGGCAAACCTCAACCGTGCATTTTTATGACGTGGAAGAAGTCGCGGCACAGGAACGGTTTTTCTATACGAAAGATTTTCTTCGGAGCTTAGAACTTGACGAATACGACGGCTAGTAACCGAAATATTCATATTCGCCTTAATTTTTGCAGAAGAAAGCTTGGAATTAACAGCGAGATGTATCATTCGGCGTTTATCTCTATCTGTCAGATATGAAGGACGGCCCGGTCGCTTTTTTGTGGCGTATTTAGAACCCAATCGAACATAGTTTGTCACGGCATCTCTACTCCTTCCTATTCTGCGAGCAATTTCGCGCAGAGAATACCCTTCCTCCTTCAATATGTCGATTTTACCACGCTCCTCGTCCGTCAAAATCGTTCCTTTAGGCATGGTCCTTGAAAATTTAGAAAATAATTTGTATAATAGCATGCACAAATATTTGTATTATTTTATTCACCAGAAATAGGCTTCACCCAATGTTATTGCCAATGAAAAAAACTGCAGTCGTAAGATAAGTCCGCTGAACAACAGATTTAATATAGTGGCGTTTTAGTTATTTCCACCCGTATATGAACAAAGCATGACTCCTCTGCTCACATATACAAATCAAGCGCAAAATCTTCACATTGTTTGGTAGCATGTATTAGTGCGCATATAACAATAACACTATTGAAGGGATAACTGCACTCAAAGAAAAGCTGGCATCAATAATGATGGTGGTGTTATATATATATTTCCACTAGTGTAGGGGTTAAAAAAACCTTCCCCCCCCCCCCCGCCTTTTTTTTTCTCCTCCCCGCCCCCCCCAAAACCCCCCAAAAAAAAAAAACCTCCCCCCCCCAAAAAGGAGAACACAACACTTTTTTTTCATCCGCGCCCCCCCCCCCCCCCCCCCCCCCCCCACAAAACACCAAAAAAATAAAATTAATAAATTTTTACAACAAAATTTCTTGTGATTTATTGAGTCACGAATTTTTTCAATTTTTTTCCACATTTTCTTTTTGGTTTAACCATCTCCACCTCCCCCCGCCGTATAGCGACTTGTTGCGAGTCATGTGATTCAAATTTTTGAGGTTGCCAGCAACAAGTTGATCAGATCAGTGTCTAAGATAATATGTCAATGGGAATTATGAAAATTAGCAAATACTAGATAAGGCAGGGAACAAACCAAAACCTACACAGATAGAAATGAACATTTAATTTTCTGCGTTGTCTAATGCATATAGAGGGAATGCTAGTTTTGGCATAAAATAATGGGATCTTTCATGTAAATTTAAGCCAGATATCGCTGGAAACATGTCTATTGTATGGAAGAGTGCAAAGAATGTTGTATGCTACATCAAAAATTGCAAACAATTACGTTGTGTACGCTTGCTTTAACATTGATGGTTCTACCACAATAATACGATCTGAACCAGAGACGTGAGGAGCTACCGAAGCCAATCCTTTTTCCCAAGCAGGAACGAATAGTAAAAAAATAAAATAAAAATATTACCTCTCAGGTATTCCCAGGTATCCCAAATAACAAGTTTTGTTATTTGAGAAATATTTTGCTTGCAATTCTTAGGTATTTTGCTTTGGTACCCGAGCAGGAGACAACAACATATGAATACCTAATTTTGATCTTGATAACTGGCCTTGGTATTAAAGAGCCCAGATGAAGAGGTAAAATACCTAAGCAAAATACCTAAGAATTGCAAGCAAAATATCTCTCGAATAACAAAACTTGTTATTTCGGATACCTGGGAATACCTGAGAGGTATTTTGGTATTGTCTTACCTCAATTCGGTATTCGCATGACATTGTGGGAACAATTTGATGGTATTATCCTCAGGTATTTTACCTCTTAATCTGGGCTCTTAAATACCAAGGTCAGATATCAAGTTATTCGTTCCTGCTCTGGTAGTTTACCTCTTATGCTGAGCACTTAAATACCAAGGACTGTTATTAATATCAAAATTAGGTATTCATATGTTATTTTCTCCTGCTCGGGTTATTTTTGCCACAGTTTTGGTCATATATTCCTATTTTGATCACTCCTCAGAAAAACGTATAAATATCAACCTTCGTGCATTTTGGGATTAAAATCAACAGTCTTAACACATCTAATGATCTCAAAACTTTAAGAAACGTTAACTAGCGTCACAACATGGCAAAAATAGGAACATGGCCAATACCGGTGCGTTTCTCCTAGTTAATTGTGTTAAAGGCAGCCTAAGTTGTGATCCGGATGAAAACCCATTCATTATGGAGAAAGTGATTGATAACAGATTCATGGTTGTTGAATGCATCAACATAGACCCATGTTGATGCATATTCCTTCCCTTAAAAAAAACTACCAGTTCAAATACCTTAGGCACACAATAGAGGTATTCAAATAAGAGTGAATTTAAATAAATAGTAAGGATGGTATTAGGGCCACCCACAAAGTGTCATGTTGGTTTTCCATTGATAAAATAAGGTAAATTGTACACAACACAACAACGTTTGAGAGCTGATTTCGGCCCATTTGAACAAACGGTGCTGTTGAGAACACTCACAATATGGTAGTGGTTTTTCATTAAAAGACACTTTCAATTTGTACAGCTACAAACTATTTTACAACTGGAACTAAAATCTGCATCAAGCATATTAAACGTTTTGAAGAGCAACCTTTTCTTATCGATTTGGTAAAATTATTGTCTCTAGAAGCATGTCGTGCATTCTGGCAACTTTGTGCTTCAATTGATTCCCAAGCTCATCTGTTTTGTACCAACCGAGGGAGACCCAATGATATCATTATCTCCAATATATGATATATATATATATTTAGCAGATCGCCGGGCAATTGGTAAGTAACCGTCTGGTACCTACCGGAAGATTCGATGAGCTACCTGTCCCTGTTAAAATGCGTTTATTGATTGAAAGCATAAGGTTTCAAGTATCCATATCGGAGTAGAAAAAATCGAATTCACTTTACTGACGCAACACGACCTGAATCAATAATAAATTCATTGTCCATCTTTCCACAACTTCAACCTACTAAACAACTATTTCGGTAATGATTTTTACTTTCTCTTCTTCTGCACTTCCCATTCCACGCAGTCGTTCCGCACCCTTTCGTTTTTCGATTCAATGACAAGATGAACAAGAAAGTAATTCAAGTTCATCTTGTCATATCACAGAGAACGAAAAGTTCATGCAGTTCAGTTCAGCAATTGCTGGTCGATAGGAATAGGATGTTTCAGAATGGTTCTTGGCTTCTTCGCCGTTGGATCGAAGTCTTTCAACCAGACATTTGCGTTCGCCAGCTCGTCTTGTTGAAGTCGGAAATGACGGATGAAATTTCCTACGTCGAACCTGACTTGAACGTAGTTGCAACTGCCTTCGGGAACGATGTTGCAGAAAGGTTTTGCTCTATACCTCAAGGGAAACGTGAACGCTATATCGATGAGCGTTCGTTTACGTTTCTTACTGTTTTATCCACTTGTCGAGGCCATTGTAAGGTAATGATGGAGTATAAAAAGGATGCGTAATATAGGATTAATAATCAATATAACACGGATTCAAAGAAACTGTGCAGCCTTTTTAAAACTGGTGAAAAAAAATTAAAAAAAAAAATAAAATCACTGATTCACTGATTGCAAGATGAAGTGATAATTCTGTTTGGAAAATGGGTATAAGAGAACTAAAACTGAATCTTGGATGAACAGGCAGAACTCTCGCGTACTGAATGAAAATAATGACAACAACAAAACAAATAAAAAATTAGAATTTCCAAGATACATCAACTCGTAGTGACGTACATCAGAAAACAAGGAAATTAATACTAGTAAACATTTTTGCTCTGAAATGTATTTTGAAGTTGAAGATTTCAAAATTTTCAATTCTGAATTTTATTGAGTTTCTTGTTTTTTGTTGAAAACTGAAAAAAATGAAAAAGAAAAACGTAAAAAAAATGAAAAAAGGTACATTTTTGATGTAATGACAAAATTTAAAAAAAAATATTTTTTCTCAGTGCATATTGTATCCATAAAGTTTCCTTTGTTCTCAATAATTTCTTCCTAGGCGCAGTAACTATACAACAATCGGATTTTTTAGTTATGATAATTTGGAAAATTTATATCCGTAACACAAAGGCCTTTTTGATGAGTCTCCCAACCAATTTCCCTAGTGTTCCACTGCCTGATGAGCGTACCTTTTTTGTCTCTATATTTTTGTCATACAAAGAGCTTTCCTCGCACAAGACACATTCACATTCATAACATTCAGTTCTTTTATTTTTGTTCTACAACAACCTAACTGAAAGGGGTTGACCCTGGCTTAGTAGTTAGCATCCATACCTCTCACGCGAAAGTCACGAGTTCGAATCTCACCCCCGGATAAGTTATGAACATACCCAAAAGGTATTTGAGTGACTACGACGGAAGGTGATCAATCAAGGAATTTTAAAAGCTTTACTGAAACACCACATTTATTCAAACTAAACTACATTCATTCTAAAAACCCAACATAAATTTTGCGGAGTTCGCCTCCGATCGACCGATCGCTACGATTGCTGTTTTTCACTTGCTAATCTATTGACCTAGTTTTTAATGTTTATGCAATGTTTATTGTTTATTTTGTTTTGAACAATTTCTGTTGAAGTTTATTGTGTTTCATTGTTTTGATAATATTATGCCACATAAATTCAAAATAAGATTCGTTTACTTCTTATACACAATTAGTGAAAAGATTGTTCAATATGTCTCGGTGGCTTAGTGGTTATTCTATCGGGCCACTGAGTAATAGATCAGGTGTTCAATCCCCGGTCTTTATGGCATTTTTTGTTTCTTGTACCTAATATTAATAAGATTTTCTTTTTGATTGTACAATTTTTATTACTCTAAGAAGTAATAAAGTATCTAAAAAATAACAACGAAGATTACAACGAAAATTTGATGGTGATCATGTTTAGATTATAATAATTTTGGTAACACTGATTTTCAAAACAGTATGAACCAGTTGATAAAGAGCTTCAGCAATCATTGTTGTTCAGCATTATTGGAACTAAAATCTGGCTTGAACTCTTTGAACACGGGTACTGGAATTCCTCACAGGTGATATGGACCAGAGGATACAGTCACGAATTTTATGGCGAAGGTGCAGAGTTCGAATCTGCTTAAGTACGCTGGTAAGTGATATATAAATATAGAGATAAAAATAATATAATATATAATTCATATCATGAAATCTTAATTGCGCTCTACAACGGTAAAAAAGCAACATTGCCGTAATATCGTCACGAGTATTGAAAACAGTGTTTACATATTTTTTTCGATTGCTGTATAGTAACAATGTTTAAGCGTTTATATCAACGTGTTAAGACTAGCAATAAAACGCTGTTTGCCAAAGTTCTAAAAATAGAAATTGCTTTGAACGAATAAATATGCTGAATATGCGCTTCAAAAGTACTGTCTTTGAGAACAGTAAAGTAATCAGTTGTATAATTTTTGGATAAAAGCTTCCTAGGCTATGTATAAACCGATTACATATTCTGCATGATGGTTTATCGAAAGGCTGTACAAAAGCTATCACTTGCACACTATAAGACCATTGTTTAGTTAGTTGGAATAAAGCTGTAGAAACTTTTCCGTATCTATAGCAGAGTATCAGCTGTATATAAGTTGAGATAAAGTTGAGAGAATGATTATCTAGCATAAAAGCTGCAAATTGGTGATAATACTAACTTTTTAAAAGCAGTATACACGCTTCTTGCTATCTTTTCGCATTTTCATGAAGCTGTGTAGATTCGCCAGATTTGCTTGTGAAAATATTGGCTAGGCGCATGTGCAACCACTACTTAACCATTACTCAGTTTAACGCTATACGTATTGCCAATGAAGCGTTTACCTAATGAAAAATGTTAGTTGGGTGATCTTCATTCGGTTGATCCTGAAATGCAAAAAATGTTGTAAAATGTTAAAGAGTTGAGTTCTGTGGTTCGCGCTTAAGCACGTTTTCGTTCGTTCTCAGCTATAGCAGCATTTTACCAAAATCATGATTTGAGGTATCCTGAAAAAGTTTGTTAAATCTTTTACAAAACTAACATTTATACACTGTAATTTACTTTTGCCATGGTCACTATTTGCTACTTGATGCTGATTTTATAACAGCAATCCGCTTTGCTGACCTAATTACCTAATTATTGCTACCGAGTTAGAAATGGGAAGATTTATCGGGAAGGGAGTTAAAGATAAATGGGCAAAAAAAAACAACAATTAATGTTTAAATCATCTATGAAGTAAAATCAATAAAACAATATTACCAAATATAATGATATTGTAAGTTATTATAAAGTAATGACAAAGATTGAAATGTAAGATCAGTCTGCATTGTGCTCTCATGCCGTGCGGTTCTATTTTCTATTTGCTGAAAGAATTGCTATTGCTACCTAACGCTACAACAAATCTTAAACAGCACTTTTCAGTGCTAAATAATACCTACAATTTTTAGATTTCCTCTTATTCCTTTTCGATCCTTGTTAAGCCCTTCGTGTAACCCGGCTTGGATATTGCTCTTCGGTCCCTCGGATTCTTATAGTTATCTGCTTGGACGTCGATTTGGAGCAATTTATTCTGCCACTATGGCAAACAAGCGTAAACGAAAAGGGCAATCTATTGATTCGCCTGCAAATCAAATTAATGTAAGTAATCAATTTGATATGCTCACAGATGATGAGAGTGATCCATCATCTAATCAAAATTTGAAAAAACTTTCTCGATTGAGAAAGCAAAAAGTTCCCCCTATTGTGGTGACAATTTCGGATTTCCATGCTTTTCGCAAGGAAATCTTAACATTTGTTGAAGGTGTGAAATATTCCCTTCAAATTTCCAGACGAGGTGAATGCCGCTTGCATGCAGAAACCTTGGACGGATTCAAACGTCTTCTTGAGTATCTTACTCAGAAGAACAACAATTTCTTCACTTACGACACCAAAGCTGAGCGTCTTTTCAAGGTTGTCTTGAGAGGACTGCCCAGTGGTGAATCTATCGATGAAATAAAAAACGAGTTAATAAAATTACTTGGAATTAGCCCAGTCCAAGTAATTAAAATGAAAATGAAATCCCGACCTGGCGATTCTCGCAAAGGGATTTCAAACGATTTCTACTTAGTTCACTTCAAGTCAAGTGAACTTAATAACCTTAAGGCTTTAGAAAAAAGCAAGCCTTTTGCTCCATGTCCGAGTGAAGTGGGAACATTTCAGGAAGACTGGAGCCAATTTCCAAAGCCTCACCCAATGCCGTAAGTGCCAGGGATGGGGTTACGGAACAAAGCATTGCCATATGATTGGTAAATGCATGAATTGTGGTGATTCCTCGCACACTAAGGACGACTGTGAAGGAAGATCCTAAAAAAATCAAATGTTCAAATTGTGGTGAAAACCATAAATCAAATTTTTGGGAGTGCAAGACTCGTAAAGCAATTTTGCAGTCGCGCACTAAGCGCCAGGTAGGAAACAATACACGTTCCCGACCAGCTACTACCCATTCTGCAGCTGTTAACAACGATCAGCAAAGAACTAATTCCTACCAAACCGTCGATAGAAACAGCGGACAGGTTTTTCTATCCGCAAATGTTACTTCAAACGCTCAACGGGGAGTAAATACAATTTCGATACCTGCAGGTACCAACAGAGTTCAATCTGCAAACTCTACATTCTTACCCAACCGTGTTGTTAACAATGCTCAACATGTAAAAGGACCTACCTACGCTGCCGTTGCAGCGGGTAGAAACCAAAACCAAAATTCCCACGGGACTTCTGATGAATTTGATTTAAGTAACATATCCGCTCCTAAATTAGAATTTTTACAGCAATCGTTAATCGATATGATAACCGATATGCTAAAATCTAATTCCATGTATGAAGCTATCCAAACTGGTATTAAATTTGCCAATAATATTGTCATGACATTGAAGTTCAGTAATGGATTTTAAGTCATTAAATATTTTGAATTGGAATGCTCGATCCATCAGGGATAACGAGGATGAGCTATTTATTTTTTTAAGAGTGCCTAACGTGCACATTGCTGTTATAACTGAGACTTATCTCAAACCTGCCCATAAGGTCAAAAGAGATCCAAATTATTTTGTCTACCGAAATGATCGCCTTAATGGAGCTGGTGGTGGCGTTGCCATCATTGTCCATAGGCGTATCAAACATCACATTCTTTCTTCATTTGAAACCAAAGTTTTTGAAACTGTGGGGGTTTCAGTTGAAACAAAATTTGGCCAATTTACTTTTATAGCTGCCTATTTGCCTTTCCAATGCACTGGCCAGCAAAAGAACTGGCTCAAGGGTGACCTCCAGAAACTTACCCGTCATAGGTCTAAATTCTTCGTTATTGGTGATTTCAATGCAAAACACCGCTCATGGAATAATTCGCAAAGCAATGCCAATGGTAATATACTTTTTGATCATTGTTCCGCAGGCTACTACACTATTCAATACCCAAACAGCTCAACTTGCTTTTCTTCAGCCAGAAATCCCTCAACTATTGATTTGGTCCTAACTGATTCGTGTCAACTTTGTAGTCAATTGATTACCCATGCTGACTTTGGTGCTGATCACCTTCCAGTTACATTTTAAATATCTCAAGAAATCATTTCTAATTCCATCAGTTCTACTTTCAACTACCATAGAGCTAATTGGGATCAATATCGAACATTTATGGAATACAACTTTGATCCTAATGTTCCATTGCAAACAAGAAATGAAATTAATAATGCTCTTGAATCTCTGGCTTTCTCAATAAATAGAGCACAAGCTGCTTCAGTGCCAAAATGCGAGGTTAAATTCGATTCAGTTATAATTGATGACGATGTTCAGCTCTTGATTCGTCTGAAAAATGTACGTAGGCGTCAATATCAAAGAACACGTGATCCCGCTATGAAAGTCATATGGCGAGATTTACAAAAACAAATTAAAAAACGCTTCTCTGCCCTGAGGAACAAACATTTTGAAAATAATGTGTCAAAATTAGATCCAAGTTCCAAGCCTTTCTGGAAACTCTCTAAAATATTGAAAAAACCTCAAAAGCCTATACCAGCGCTTAAGGAAGGTGATAAAATTTTGCTCACAAATGCGGAAAAGCTCAAAAACTTGTTAAGCAGTTTGAGAGCTCCCATAATTTCAGTTTGGGTCTGACAAGTCCTACTGAGGGTCAGGCTTCCAGGGAGTATCTGAATATTTTCTCACAAGAAAATATTTTTGATGATTCTTGGGGAACTGATTTGGATGAAGTAAAAACTATAACTAAAAAATTTCAAAATATGAAAGCACCAGGTGATGATGGAATTTTGTATATCCTAATCAAAAAAACTCCCTGAGAGTACTTTGTCTATCTTGGTAAAACTATTTAACAGATGTTTTCAACTGGCATACTTTCCAGATAAATGGAAAAATGCAAAAGTCGTACCTATTTTGAAGCCAGACAAAAATCCGGCTGAAGCTTCTAGCTACCGACCAATCAGTTTGCTTACTTCAATAAGTAAGCTTTTTGAAAAAAATAATTTTGAATAGAATGATGCTTCACATCAATACAAACTCAATTTTTGCTGATGAACAGTTTGGATTCCGCCATGGGCATTCAGCTACGCATCAACTTTTGAGAGTTACAAATTTAATTCGTTCAAACAAAGCTCCACTGGAGTTGCTCTTCTAGACATCGAAAAAGCATTCGACAGTGTTTTGCATGAAGGCTTGATTGCGAAATTGAAAAAGTTCAATTTTCCGCTTTATATCATGAAATTAGTTCAAAACTACTTAACTGATAGAACTTTGCAAGTAAATTATCAGAATTCTAAATCTGATCAATTGCCTGTTAGAGCTGGTGTTCCTCAAGGTAGCATTCTTGGGCCAATACTTTATAACATTTTCACTTCAGATCTCCCTGATTTACCTCAGGGCTGTCAAAAATCTTGCTTTGCTGATGACACAGGCATTTCCGCTAAAGGAAAAAGTCTTCATATCCAGGAGGCTACAAAAAAGTTTGGACATTTTTACAGATTATTTTCAAAAATGGAATATTTCTCCTAATGCTTCCAAAACTCAACTTATAATATTCCCACACAAGCCTAGAGCTGCATTTTTGAAACCAAGCAATAGTCATATGGTCACTATGAACGGAGTTCCAATTGCTTGGTCAAATCAAGTAAAATATCTTGGACTGATACTTGATCAAAAATTAACTTTTAAGGACCACATTGAGGGCATTCAAGCCAAATGTAATAAATATATAAAATGTTTATATCCTCTTATAAACAGAAGATCCAAACTTTGTTTGAAGAACAAACTTCTAATATTCAAACAAATTTTTAGACCAGCCATGCTTTATGCTGTGCCAATATGGTCTAATTGTTGTGCTACTAGGAAAAAAGCACTTCAAAGGATTCAGAACAAAGTTCTGAAAATGATTTTGAAGCTGCCACCCTGGTTTAGTACTATTGAATTACATAGAATTTCAAACGTTGAGACTCTAGAAGAAATGTCCAACAAAATAATTCATAATTCTAGACAAAAATCATTGCAATCTTCAATTACAATGATCAATTCTCTCTATAGATAAGAACTAGTTTAAGAAGAAATGTAAGATCAAACACTAGCCAAATGGCACACCGCGCTGCATGAATCAGATCAGCTCTGAGATGGTAAAAAGTCCATTTGCAAACCGGAAATGATAAATACATTCAGCAATAAGTGCAAAAGCTTACCACAGATTCCGTAATTTTCAGAAGCGTACCACAGCTGTAATTTTCTGCGTTATATACTCGACATATATGGAATGTTAGATGTCATAAATTGAAGGTATATTTCGTGTTTAAGCCAGATACCGCCTAAATCAGGTTTGTTGTATGAAAATGTGAAGTTCATGATATGATGGAAATAATACGATGTTGTAAAGATCATAATGTACATATAATAATTAAATGTCGCTATTTGCCTCTTCCGCTGCAATGTTAGATGATTGAAACTCTGAAATGGTGAAAATTTCCAAAGTGATATAATGAAATAAAGCTGATCACCTGGCAGCCTAGCAAAATAGCAAAGAAAATTTAAGCAAACAATTATGCGAAATAAATTTCATATGAGTATGATTACTGCTAAATCCAAAACGAAAAAAGTTAAAAATAAATGACAGGAAATTCTTCGATAAATCTTTTTTCCTACTGGGCCCATAAATAATTCTTTATGTCTGTAAAATAGAAAATGTAGGATCACAAACAATGTTAGTTTTTGAATTAATTATTTTGGACGAACAATCTTTTTTATGTAGAATTTGTCGTATATAATTCTCTCTCAATACAAAAAAATGTAAAAAACCATCCTATCTTTTCAAATACATAACGTGAGTTAGATGGGCCAAAACTTACAACGATGCAAATGCACAGCTGAAAATAGCATTAAAAAATATTGTGAAGGGGTGTTATAATATAAATTGATAATAACAATTATATTTGTAATGTCTGCATGTCTGCTGATCCTGCTGCAATTGTAGACGGTCTTGCATTATCATAGCCACGGGGGAAGAAAACAATTCAAAACAAAACAAATGGATAGCATAGCATAGCATATTACGACCATACATAATCCTGGGTTGGTTGTTGTAGAGACGATGGAAGCGCCAGAAGAGCTGCCTTGGGTGTCACAGTCCCTTCATCCATCGATCTCTTTGCACAACACCTGGCCAGGTCCTTATGATCAGCAAGGGATGGGAGGGAAGTGTTGATTAGATGTCTACTTAAGAAGAAGCTGAGAAGTCATGCTACCTTCATAGACAGCTGGAGTTGGAAGTTGGATGGGATTGTGTGGAACGCTTTCCTTGGCGAGAAAGCATATTTATATTTATATATGTATATAGGTCGTTGGGAGTGACGAAGCTAAGAAAGTTAATGCACTCCTTTGTTGTCCGGTTTTCTGGGTTGGAACACAGGCGTTTCCTCCTTATATCCAGGCTCTTCTTGCATGAGAGCATGTCTATCGGTTGGGACATGAGCACTAATTCTTGTCCTAGCCTTTTATGGCTTATGGATATAGCGCCATTACTCGCTTTCTGGAAAGAGAAGAAGGATGCATTGACACATAAAGTCAAACGTATATCTCTGGAAACACTTCATCAACGCGTGAAATATTTCAAAGACTGATGAACGTATGTCTGTTCATTGTGTAAAATCAATTTTTGGTGATACTACAAGCTTTTAGACCAAAGACGGCGTCGAAAGAAGAGCAAGTGCGAAAAGCAATGTGTGCGGTCACACTGAAAATCCGGATCTGTCAGTAAGAAAACATGCAAAAGAGCTGGAAAGCCAAGTAATGTCCATAACGTTCTTAAATCTTTCGATACACGTTTGACAACAGACAGGAAGGCTGAGAGCGGAACAAAAACGTACATCAGGAATCACCAGAAGGACGCGAAGGTAAAGCAAATATTGCAGAAGAGACCAGATCTTTCGGTACGTACTGTGGCTAGAAAAATAAAAATGTCCCCAACTTTCGTGCATACTTTCAAGCACCGGCAAGGTAAGAAGTCGTTCAAGGTGAAAACTGTACCAAATCGTAATGATAAACATAATGTGACGGCTAAAACCCGGGCTCGCAAGTTGTATCGCGAATATTTGACAAAGCTTTCCTGCGTGGTAATGGACGATGAAACTTATGTGCTGGAAGACTTTAAGCAGCTTCCCAGAATGTCTTATTATAAAGGCGTAGAGGAGCATTTCAGGACGAGTAAAAAGGCCAAGTTTCCCAACAAATATTTGGTTTGGCAGGCAATATGCAGCTGTGGTCGAGCAAGCCAAAGCTTCATCACTACCGGAATGGTAAACAAGGAAAAATGCCTAAAGAAGCGATTGTTACCATTCCTATGCAGCCATGACGCTCCCTCGCTATTCTGCACAGAAAACTGTAAGTCTAAAAAAGACCCAAATGGCTGGAGTAAATTCAAAAGTTCGTAGTTTCTTCATGCAGCCTAATTAAGTAACTGTAATTAGTTTTAAGATGTTGTTTTTAATAATGCACAGTTAAATGAATAAAACATACATCTTGGATAGAACTAACAGTAGATTTGTTTTATTCCAAATTTAATCTGTCCAGATTCTGTCGCAAACAATCCCTAATTATTTTATGGGTAGATTAATGGGTTTTTTTTTCAACAAAACTTCCTACCTATACGGTAGATAAGGAAAAAATGCTAGCAACAATTTTATTAAACTTAATTTCTCATCGAATAGTATAAAAACATCATGCTTAGTCACTTCCAGAGTCGCTGTTTTCTGCCACAAGTGACTCCAAGAATGTTGCAACAAGCCGGTTTACGCCCTGAGTAGAGCTATTTGATGTAGTTTTATAAGAAATGATTTATAAAAACTCAACCTTTCTAAAGCTAACTGGAACTGGAATATTAAACATTATCATTCTTATACCGTACATATTAATAACACCTAGTCCTACTTACCCTGCAACCTCCCGAGTGATTGTCCAGCTTTTTATTGAGTTCTACCAAAGTGGAGTTTTTAACCAACTTTTGAAAATTGTGGCAAGAAAGAGGTCAATCCGTAGTAGGTCACTTTTGGAAAACTGATGATTATAACTGGCGGGAGGTAAGATGGATGGTGGATGCCCGCATAACTTCTTCTTCTTTAGCATTTAAAGCTTATTGCTTTCGCAATTAGCTTATTGCTTGCTCTCAATTTAGTGTTCTAAATGCACTCCTACAGTTATTAATTTAGAGCTTTCGATGCCAAGTACCATTTTTGCACTAGTATGATTATGTGGCAAGTACAATCATACGCTATGTCCAGGGAGTGGAGAAATTTTCCTTAACAAAAAATGCCTAGACCAGACCGGGAATCGAACCCAGCCATCTGCGCCTTTACCGACTGAGCTAAAGGATGCCCGCATAAACAATAACCATAAGAAGTGAATATCTTTCCTGTATGGTACATGTTTATTAGGGTGGCAGGAGAAAAAAAGAAAAGTTCAAATTTGTTTAGCACCCATTTATGAGTAAACAATTTTTTTTTAATTACAAATTATCCAAAAGGGTAATATTTTACCCATTTTCGTGGTTTTTATGTACCCACTTTTTGACAGCTACATAATTGTGAGATGAAAATATACTCGTTGCAGTTCAAAACCGACCAAGACCACCCACCCCAATCGATGCCGCTTACATTCTATTTTGTCGCATCTGGTGCGTTGTATAGCACATACGGCAACTAGCCACACTATGCGACTCTATAGAATTAGAGCTGGATCGATTGGCTCGGGTGGTCTCGGTTTTGAACTGCAACGAGTATATACGAAAATTACTCAACCATTTTCAACGAACTTGTACTTATTAATACTTGAATACATATCGATAATCAAAATTGACGCTTAGGATTGTCTATTAATCCATTCTATGGGCTGAATATATGAAATTTCTAATATTTATGTAATTTCTTCTTTTATATTATTAACATAAATAGGTCGTTAAAAGCTATTAATGTTAATATTTTAATCACATCGATGAACAATATGTTCAGGATTGACAAATAGTTCATTTTATAAACTGAATGTGTGACATATCGAATATTCCTGGATCTTTCTGGAATTACTGATGAAAATATGTATCCAGTACCATATTGGCCACATTTGAGTTCGTAATTCTGGTAAAGTGTAAGGAGGGTTCAATCTCACCATCGATGGATTAATTCGGTTTTTTTCCTAGGAAAAATGGATATCTTGTGGTGCTAGTTTCTTAGTTCTTAATTGTGTCATAAGGGCGGCACTGCTGTTTACTTTTTATAAAAGCAATATAAAGGCTAGTTTGTAGAGAATGTAATTTGATTTTTTTTTCTCAGGACACCATTTATATGTCCCGTTTGGTATATCAGTTTGTTTTCTAGAAACAGAGTTAATTTTATTGGAGTCTTGATTTCATGAGGGATAAGGGCAAAATAAGAATGATTTATTTTCGGGTGGGGGGGAGTGTTCATTTGCAACTCCCTTTGATTCGACAGACCTTTCTACGTTAAGAATTCCCCTTCTTAGTAGAATACATCCATGTTTTTTTCTGAGTTACAGAATCTATTTTATTGAAACAAATGTCAAATAATGAATTGGGGTAAAATTAACATGATAACGTTTGTTGCGGTCAGTTCAGATTCTTTGTCATCCAGAAGTCCATAGCAATTTTCGCTTCGGAAACATTGTTGTTGTAGACTTCAATATGCGTCTCTGCCGCATTTCCTAATATATCCAAAAGCCTAATTAAATTGGGGAATCAAGACAAAACGAGCATGATAACGATTCGTTCGGCCCTACCAACCACTAAACAAAAGTATAAACATCTGCCAACAGAGCACCATAAAAGCACAATATCTGTAATAGCATTGCCGACCTAGGCCTTGAAATTAGCCTTAATAACTAAAATATCTCTTAACTTTCTATAGATCATTGTTAGAAGTTGTTATGAAATGAAATAGAAATCATATTTTCATTTATTTTTCAGACTAAGAAAGGTGAAAATGGACCAACGAAAATTAATGGACAACGCTAACACGATAACAGACATGGCAAAGGTAATTTATTGATTTTCCTCAATAGAACAAAATAGAATTAAAATGCGTTTCTCTTTTGGATTTCGTTAGACTCAAAACACCGTTTACGAAATCGTTTCCGACATGTCGTCAAGGCAGGATTCTCTGGAAGAGCGCATCACAACCTTAGAAGATAAGTTACAAACCATACAGGTATATTACTGTTTCCTATAACTGGCACAGTTCCATTTGTTATGACATACTTCTTTTAGACGCAAATCGAAAATCTTCCGGAAGTTTTAACCCGTTGCCTAACTCAGCACCAAGAACGAATAGATCAACGAAGAAACTTTCTCCATCCTGATGCGGCAGTAACGGGTTCATCTTCCGGTTTACCAACTCCGGCTCCTCCTCTCGGTTCGCCAATGATGCTACCGCACTCCAGGTATCGTGAAGCATGCCGCAATAATTTCCTATTCTCGTAGAAGCTGCATCCGCATATTGACCACATCTAACAAAAAAATAAACAAAACAGACCCGATCGAACAAAATGAAATCCCCTCCAAAATATAACAATACGCTAAACAAAAGACACGTGTTCGTCACATACCCGCCTGCTTCCGAGTCGATGTTCGGTGTTTAGTTCTCATCATATTTCGTAAACCAGTTTCTCTTTTAGGAGTGTCCCATCGTCGTCGACACCGGCCTATCCCTGGCCTGCTAGTCCTATACTCCCGCCAATCTCCAGTAGAACGCCACACCTGGTCCCGGAAACGCTCACTCCCGCAACGACGGCTGCATCGACCCTATCAAATTCGATCACCTATCCAAGCGGTTATCAATCTGCCACACAATTTGCCAGCAACCAGTCGTCCACGACCGGGGATACGCAAACGGTTACCTATAGGGGAACCAGCTGAATCGAAACCAATAGCTCAAACTCTATATCCCTTATTTCATTCTCCAATTCCAACAACTCCATTCTGAACACTCCCACCCCGTCGTCTAGTAGTAGTAAATTCACTAAACAGCGAGAACGAGCGACGCGGTTCTAGCTTTTAGCGGTTCCCTTCCGCACCACACACTGAACTGTGACCGACTGGTTCAGAAGAGTAGGATGAACTAGCACATGCTGTAGGCTAGATCACAACACGCAAGACTAAGGGCGGCCGGGAACCAAAAGTGCATCGATAAAGCCTCTTACACTGGCAGAATACTAACGAAAACGGTATGGATGGTGTGGTGCCGATAATAATAACAATGATGATGATGAAGATGATGATGATAACGATGATAATTATACGGATAACATAGCGACACTGAGTGAAAAATGAATGAACTTGTGGTGTGCGCAATAGAGGAAATGGTTATAAAAAAGACTATTTAGAGATTAGTAAATAATTAATGAGTAACGATGATAAAATTCGATAGCAACTAGCAAGCCACACGGAACGGAGGAATCTTGGCAGAAAATTAAAAACGCAATCCATCACTAGAAGGGGTTCAATCCATTGTAAGGGGTTTAGTTTGTGCTATAAGTAGTAAATGACTATGACGGAAAAGATTTGAAAAATATTTCATTAGTTCATTAGCCTATTAGCACTTAGTTTAGTACTGACGAATTTAAATTGTTACCTTTAGAAGATTATGACATAATTCTGCGAAGTTTTGTAGGAAATCCCATCTCTTTGTTTAAGTAGGAGCTGTAAGTAGCGTAAAGTAAACATATTTTTATAAAAAAAATAACGAAAAACTTTCAAAAAGTTGACAAAAGACATAGTAGATATAACACGGAAATTAGAAAATATAATACTTATTAGATTTAAAAGAACACTTCACATAGCAGCAAAATGTGCCTGATTGAAAAATTGGGTCACATAAATCACAAAATATCCATTCTCTCGATGATTTGTCAACATCTAGCAGATGTAGTATCCTGTGCGAAATAGTTTGTTCTTGACCTGCTCAGAATTCAAATAATGTGTTTTGTTAAAACATGCCTTATTCAAAAGATTGTTATCCGTAACACACGGAAAATGCCATTTGAAAGCAACGTATTTTCTTATAAAATACTAAGCACGATATCCGCACAGGAAAATTCTTGGATTCTTAGTCTAAATTACAAACCGAAAATTTCCGCAAAATGCGATTCTCAATCTTCAAAAAATACTTTCTGCTACCTAGTTCCTACAGTTCGCATACTTTTACTTTTCCAACTTCAAACTATCGGCTTTCGATGGACCGTGTACACAATTGCCAGAATAGCAAATATACAATTTCAGAGTAGCTGCAATCTTCCTTGTTTTAGAAGCGGAACGAACATTAGTGAACGGACGTAATTGACGATAAGTTCAGAAAAAAGCATTTCTATAATCTTTAACAATTCGAAATGTAGCGATCATAGAGATAGTTTTATCCAAACATACACCACATGTAATGTGATATTAAGTAATACAGTTTTAATTGGATAACAGTGTGAGCACGAAGAATTTTGTAATAAAAATATAGGCAACTTTCTGAAATTTTAGTGAAATTCACTTCAAAAGGATCGTATCTAAGCGAGAAAATTTATTCGACATTACTTCGCAAACAGATCAGATGTTATGACTTCAATGATGTTGATTTTCTGAACGTTGAAGCAACGTTAATAGTATATTACAATCTGTATAACTTCTCTGATTTAAGTGCCTTGAAATATCCACTACAGTCTCTCCTTCATACAGATACACGAATAAAATACACATCATTACACAAGCCCTATGTCCCACCTAAAGGCAGCTTTGCCTAGCTTTCTTCAATACAAACAAGTAAGGATTTCTTGATTCCTCTTTCGCTGCTACTCCTCTGTCAACGAAAATTGAGAATAGCTCTCCAATAAGATCTTACGATATATATAGCAGGCTGTGCAAGCTGAGTAGGCTTAGAGTCCATGTAAACCGGCAACGTTCCAATGGACGAATTCGAAGCTAAATCCGCAAAGAAAAGGCGGACCAAAATAGATTTCAGTTGCTGAAACGTTACACTCTCCTGAAAGAAATGTAGTATTCAGAGTTGTAGGTAAACGATACAACATAAGGTTAACATTTTCCAAGGTAAACTTGAAAAACTTAGAAATTAGTCTAGTGATCAACTATGATAGTGCATTCAAACTAGATTGTTATGCTGATCATCTCCTGTCGCTAGATTGACAACAGCGTTAAACCGAAAAGATAAAAAAAAGATAGAAAGCTGTATTTTAGTTCTCAGTAACAAATGTAGCACAACCTTGACACAAGTTTTATTACATTTTTATTACCTCAACGGATTTTATAGAAGATTAAACAACTGCAAGGTGACCCTGTATAGCAAAGTAAACACCGGTTTCGAAATCCTACTCACAGAATGACAAATACGAGCCGATGAACTGTAGCCCATAGCAAGTCTAATGAAGTTAAAAAAAACGAATCCACTATGTAAAAAGATTAATAGTTTTATAGAAAGGGTAATCATCATTTCTATAAATAAGAAGAAGAATCGAACAAAAGTCTTGGTAAAATTGCTTTAAATAACGTAACTGAGAAAAATAATCCTATGGATCTAAGTGATAGTTCAACTGATTGCGGTTACGCACTTTAAAAAAATCTCAATAACTCATGGAGTCCACACAGAAGTCACTGAACCCGAGTTTCATTTAACATAAAATCCATACCTAGTCGCTGGAAGTTTCATGCCGACTAGATGAGGAAACGGATAATTATTAACGTTTTAATTTCAACTAGATCCTAAAAGCAAGAATCTATTCATTTTTTGATTAATATAGGGAATCACTTAATAAGACTGTTTTCAATAGTTGAATGAAAATAGGTTCGAAATATTTATAAACAGAACGGACAATGAAAGAATATTTTATCCTAATAGGCGATTTTTATTTGGCCCCAAATTTTGACTGTTGCTTTGGTTGCAAACTGTTTCTAGTTTATCAATCGGTCTTTAGTACTTCAAGCGTAAAGTCGACAAAGTTTTGTTGGAATGTCAATGTCAGGCTTAATGAGAACTATGGCAATGTAGTCGAAGACAAAATTAAAGAATCGATTGTTCTGTTAAAGTACACCAGTTTAAAATTTTCTTCAGGAGAATTTCTCAGCAATCTATGCAGATTCCACTCTTTTATGAACGTGTTCTCAGCATCGTCCACATATTTGACGTTTTTGTTTACTTACAATGCTTTGCAGCTTGCTCTTCTATCTAATACAATCGACCAAATCGTTCTTAACTGCTTGTTTTTATAGAGCCCCAAACTTCTTAAGTGAGTGTAACTATTATTGGCAGCCCTTGTTTTATCCGGCAATCGTTCCATTTAAACTGGGTGTTAAACAGTTATTCTATTGTAGGCAATATGAAATCGGCTGCATTTTCGAGTGCGCGTGACTCATTTGGCATTTCTTTAGATCGGGCAATAGTGTAAATGTAATTAAATTTCTGATAAAACACCCAGTTATCATATATATTTAGTGCATTGCATTGGAGGGTGTGATTTGAAGAGCAGAAATAGACAGGATCGTACGATCTTCAGGAAGTCCATCTAACTTTTTGGCTTCACTGACAATGTTAACATCGTAGCACGAAACTTTGAGACAATGGTGGAAGCGTACATCAGACTCAAGGCTGAAGTTAATTGTTAAAGACAAAATACGGTGATGAAATCGAGGTGTTAGACGAATTCATGTATCTGGACTCATTTGTGACCAACGAGAATGACACCAGCAGAGATATATGTACAAAGGCGCATTATGGCTGTCTATTGTGCCTTCTTTGGACTCCGAAGAACGCTTATGATCGAACAAAGTTCGCTGAACTACAAAGTTGACCAATTACAAGACATTAATAAGGCCGGTAGTCATCTACGCCAACGAAACATGGACTTGCTCGTAAAGGACCAACGCTCCCTTGGTGTATTTGAACGTAAGGTGCTGCGTATGATCTACGGTGCTGTAAAGATGGAAGACGGATCGTGGAAGAGGCGAATGAACCACGCAATTGCTCCCAGTCCAGTCAAAATGGTTCTCGACAACAAGCAAACTGAATCCAACAAGTAGAAGGCGACCTGTAGACCTTTCGTAGACCGAGGCTGGCAAAGTGCAGGTATTGACCGAATTTATTTATTTATTTATTTATTTATTACTATCTCTGCCTTCGACAACAAGATCGTACAGACTGTACCTATTCTAACATAACTTACACAACTAAACAAGTCGGATAATTCGGTTTTTAAAAATACTCCTGGACATGTTGAAATCAATGAATCAATAATTGAATAAAGACAACTTCTGTGTACAGTCGAGGCCACCTCGGCTTTAGTGTGAAAGGTAAGGTAAATATGTATTTGGTGCAGTATTTCGATGAAAAAGTAGTTGGTTAAAAATTGAGTTTGAAAATGATTGCCGAGAATATTCAGCATTATTATAATAGAAGCCGATATTTCCCATATCTAGAGAATTTCTGAGCAACAGGTTATTTATCAAAACGGTATGAATCGTTTGCTTTAGTCTTTAAGGGTGACCCAAGGCAGCCCCGGCTCGACAAGTTGCACTTTGCGTGCAACATATAATATAACAATCAATACTAAAAACTATCAACATCGTACGAGATTGTCACGCTATATCCCGTGCGCGTCCACCCTGGGTCAAAACAAAACATTTTGACCTTTTTTTTACACATAATTGCAATAAATAAACTTCCAGAGGTTCAAAAGTGCGTGTGTTGCAATTTTACCGTGGGTAAGTTCAACCTGATGAGAGCATGTGTTGTCAAAGACCTCAGATAGATCCAGAACAATAGCGTATTTGTCATTCCAGTAGTCAAAGTGGTGCAATATCGCCTATTTGGTATCGCAGGCTATGTACACCAAAAAAAAGAACTGCAAATACGAAACCCTTACTATACGTCTCTTTGAGATTCTCAAGAGTGCCTCGAATCTCCGAAAAGGTAAATCACATACCAGGTATCAGAACGTAGGCGTGGCGGTACGGTCTCCTATAGATGGAAGATGTGTGCCACGATGTCTTGCTCCACGAAATCTATATCCGTGAGGCAATTGAGAGTTGTTTTGCCGTATTGCGACGCTAAATCTGACCAAAACAGTGGAGGGGTGCTATGCTTCTGATATAAAAGCAGCAACCTCTTCTGCAGACACTCAGATCGATAGATTTCCGCGATTGCTCCGGTAGTATAAAAAATGGTAGACTTTATACCGAATGGACATATTGCTTGCCATACCACCACTTTTGGACCAAACTTCACCACTTGAATCAACTTGTCTGCATCGCTTACATCCTCTCCTACGACAGCAGTGTAATATTGTGGACCTGGAAGGGTTTTTGAGACCTCTTTGATATAGGTCATGTCATCCATAAAAATAAATGCATCTGGTCGCTGCAAAACTCGCGAATACAATTTCCAGGCCCTTGTTGCTGCGCGTTGCTTCTGTTCTGAACATTGTTTGGCGATTTTCTGCTGCTTGTAGGTCTTCTGGCTGTTTCGTTTCTTGATACGTTTAATCATTTCGACGCTGATTTCCACTTTATTGGCCAAATCACATATCGACATTGATTTGTTCTTCCGAATTAGAGGTACAACTTTCTGATCCAGTTTATGGTGGAGGGTCCGGGTTTTCTGCCTCTTCCTGGCAATTCATTCAAATAACTGTGTTCTCCAAACTTGGTTATGATGGATTTTACATTCGCGTTATGAATTCCGAAGCGCTTCGTCAATTGTCGCTTTTCACGTAGCCATGTGTCCAAAACCTTAATTTTCACGTCCTTTTCAATGCAAGACATTTTGAAAACGAGGAATTTAAACCGTGCAAACAAGTGAACAAACGAAAGATGACAAGTCAAACGCACAGCATGCTATGATGAACACATTAAAATCATCACAAATACACAAGCACAACGCAAATGTACGTAGACCCGAGCAGAAGCGAATAACTTGATAACTGGCCTTGGTATTTATGAGCTCAGATTAAGAGGTAAAATACCTGAGGATAATACCATCAAATTGTTCCCACAATGTCATGCGAATACCGAATTGAGGTAAGACAATACCAAAATAATACCTCTAAGGTGACCAGATACTTACCCAGGTATCCGGAATATCAAGTTTAGTTATTCTAGAGACATTTTGCTTGCAATTCTTAGGTATTTTGCTTAGGTATTTTACCTCTTAATCTGAGCTCTTTAATACCAAGGCCAGTTATCAAGATCAAAATTAGGTATTCATATGCTTTTGTGTTCTGCTCGGGAAGTGGACAAACGAAAGATGACAAGTCAAACGCACAGCATGCTATGATGAACACATTAAAATCATCACAAATACACAAGCACAACGCAAATGTACGTAGATACCCGAGCAGCAGAAAATAACATACTATATGAATACCTTACGGGCCCTCCCTTAGCTCAGTCGGTAAAGGCGCAGCTACAAAGCAACACCATGCTGGAGGTGGCTGGGTTCGATTCCCGGTCTGGTCTAGGCATTTTTCGTTAAGGAAAATTTCTCGACTCCCTGGGAATAGGGTATGATTGTACTTGCCACACAATCATACTAATGCAAAAATGGTACCTGGTATCGAAAGCTCTTAATATAACTGTGGAAGGGCATTTAGAACACTAAGTTGAGAGCAAGCAATAAGCTAATTGCGAAAGCAATAAGCTAATTGCGAAAGCAATAAGCTTGAAACGCTAAGAAGAATGAATACCTTATTTTGATCTTGATAACTGGCCTTGGTATTTAAGAGCAGAGCATAAGAGGTAAAATACCTAAAAATTGCAAGCAAAATATCTCTCAAATGACAAAACTTGTTATTTGGGATACCTGGGAATACCTGAGAGGTACTATTTTGATATTGTCTTACCCCAATTTGGTATTCGCATAACATTGTGGGAACTTTTTTATGGTATTATGCTTAGGTATTTTACCTCTTATGCAGCGGTCTTAAATACCAAGGCCAGTTAGCATACCATAGCATTTTCCGACCATACACAATCCTAGGTTGGCTGTTGTACCCGAGCAGGAACGAATAACTTGATAACTGGCCTTGGTATTTAAGAGCCCAGATTAAGAGGTAAAATACCTGAAGATAATACCATAAAATCGTTCCCACAATGTTATACGAATATCAAATTGAGGTAAGACAATACCACAATAGTATCTCTCAGGTATTCCCAGGTATCCGAAAAAACAAGTTTTGTTATTCGAGAGATATTTTGCTTGCAATTCTTAGGTATTTTGCTTAGGTATTTTACCTCTTAATCTGAGCTCTTAAATACCAAGGTCAGTTATCAAGATCTACATTAAGTATTCATATGTTATTTTCTCCTGCTCGGGTAGAGACGATAGAAGCGCCAAAAGAGCTGCCTTGGGTATGGCAGGCTGTTCATCCATAGATCTCTTTGCACTACACCTGGCCAGGTCCTTATGATCAGCAAGGGATGGGAGGGATGTGTTGATTAGATGTCTACTTAAGAAGATGCTGAGAACTCATGCTACCTTGATAGACATCTGAAGTTGGAAATTGGATGGGATTGTGCGGGAAGCTTCCCTTGGCGATGTATATAGGTTGTTGGGAGTGACGAAGCTAAGAAAGTTAATATACTCCTTTGTTGTCCGCTTTTCTGGGCTGGAACACAGGCTTTTCCTACCTGTATCGAGGCTCTTCTGTGTGAGAGCTTGACTGTCGGCTGGGGCATGAGCACTAACTCCTGCCCTAAGCCATATATTATGGTTATAGCGCCATTGCTCGCTTTCTGAAAAGAGAAGAAGGACGTGTGTGTTCCCCCCCCCCCCACACAGTTGATACGAAAACGGACGAACACGGTGGCTGATAATCCTCGGTAGTAAGAAATGCATTGAATGCAAACATTTTTGACACCGATATTATGGGGCCACGTTCTTATGCACTACTGATACTGGTGCCATCACCGCATGCAAGATTCGGTTGCGTTTCACAGAGTTTTACTTGGCGTTCCTTCTTGTCCACCGTTAGATAGTTGCTGCTGGACAGCTGCTGTGACTCTTCACCTGTCGACGCCACCGTCGATTTCGGTGGGTCACGCGAAACATAACCCGAAATCACAGCCGACAATCCAATAGTACATAACTTTATAATCCAGGTTTGAGGCTTTACAACCCGTTCAGTTTATACACAGCTATTTGCAAGGTATGCTGGATGGCGCAGCGCGACAGTGCAAACCAAACGTAAACACACACAACAAAACAGTAAGCCACTACGGTTTCATAACATTGTCACCTTTCACACCGCGCGGCCACTTCCTATTCGCTTCCAATCCCTAACAAAATAGTTGCCGATAAACATTACGCTAATAAACTTCGGATAAAACTAATGGGAGAAAAGACAACGTCTCCTCATCAAAATCATTTGTACAAGCGCACTTCAAATCCACAGCTGTGACACCCACGAGTCACAGTTCATATTTGTAGTTCACAATTCTTCAATGCGCTTTACATGGATAACAAATTTACAAGTTTACAAATCACTCGCGAGAAACATCCAAAATTGTCGGCGAACTTTTGAGGCATGTTCAAATGAGCACGAAATACACTCCGGAGGAGAAAAACATGTCTTCTTCGCTCAACAAACAGCACAGCCTACTCCATCCGCTCTTAAATACCAAGGCCAGTTACCAAGATATTCGTCCCTGTTCGGGTAGCTTATCTTCGATACATTCCTTATTTGAATCTTTGATTGTTTGATTTAAGGCGACATTGTACCGATTTATTGCTGTTTGCTTCTACGATTTTGAGGCAAACAACGTAACGATACATCAAAAATCCCCCCTGTGCAATGATTCACTATTTTGCTTTTCGACGGCACCGGTGGTGTAGTGGTAAGCGTGGTTGCTTCTCATCCCAGTCGGTCTGGTATCAATTCCAGTCGGCGCCGCTGATATTTTCGTAGACGAAAAGTCTCTGATCACGTCTTCCTTCGTAAGGGAAGTAAACCCGTTGGTAGGGTCCAGGTCGCCTCCCTGGCGCCACGAACTAGCCTCAGGCTGAAAGTCACGTAAGAACGAAACAGCAACAGCAACAACAACATTTTTTTTGTTATTTTTATGGATATCAAGAAAAATGATATCGTTTCCCAAATTTTATGTAGACATTTTTTTTAGTACTGTATTTTCAAACATATGCTAAGAAATAGTTTATTCAAGATAGGAAAAAAAAATCTTCTCTAAAAACAGTTTTTGTCGCGAAACTTTGCACGCGAGGGATTGATACAATGTGGCGCTATTTCTTAAAAATCAGACATTTTTTCTAACGGAAATTCATCACTTTTTGCCTTAATAAGTAGATGCTCATCTGGAGCAGCGTGTGTTCCATGACAAAATGTAAACTTTCCATATTATGCTGCTAAGAAAGCTATATTCGTGATACGAACGTAAACAAAATTTTCGTCGGCGCAACTCAGTAGTTCTATCACTCAGATCACCCGGAAGGAAAAACTAGGTCGTTCCTGAAATAAAAGATGAGATATTGATTAGTTTAAGTTAAATGTAGACAATTTGAAAGTACATAAGAGAATTTTTAATAATGTAAAATGCACAAAATTAAGAGCAGACGTAACTATCCCTGGTATTCCTGAAAGTGTTAACAACATGATGTCGTTCTTCAACCGCGGTGAGTCGAACCGAAAACATTCAAACTAACAAAATGAAAAATCCACCCGCCAGTATACCAACGAGACAATTTCCCTCTTCAAACGCATATAAAACAAGTATTTCCAGCGGTTAAGCGCTGAATGGATGTTTACATTCAACAACCAGATTATAAAACACATTTACTGTGAAAGATATTCAAACTTCACTTGCTTCAGTTATGGTTTCAGCGAAGTTTGGATGTTAAGTCTCGAACAATAAATAAAAACAGCATTTAAAATATGCAAGTACGTCTCATCTGACATCCGTTCATCGAAATCGGCTTAAAAAAAACACTAGGGTTATACGAACCATGGAAACAGCCATCGCAGGCGACCAGAGTAAAGGATTGTACCGAGTGGTAAAATATTTTTATTTAACCAGTGAAGAAATGATTAAAACAATGCTAATATTTCCTCAAGCATTTTTTTACACAAAATTCCGGTTTTAAGGAACTATTATTTAAATATCTACATGTTAATTCATACTCACGTATATTGTAGTTCTTTCAGGTGCCATTAAGTTTCTCAACAAATTCGATAAAAGTAGCCTTAAACCTTTGAACTAGATACTAAATGTAATGGAAACAAATAATTCTGAGCGATATATTGAGACGAAAGTTAAACTTTCGACAGTACGTTAAACATTTCTCAAATTTAAAAAAAAGCATATACAAAATTTTAACTTATTTATATATGTGATCAAGTTGAATTGGATATTTAATAAACCATTTCTGATATGGCTGATATTTTTTAGCAAAGAAAACTTAAACGTTACACCTACAAGGAAAAGAGAGATGACTTGCAAATATCAGTTCGGTCGTTTGTTATACAAAATTAATCATACGGAGAATAGAAACTCGTTCAAACTTTCGATAAGAAGATGATTCTAAAATCAACGAGAAGATAAAAAATCACGAAGTAGTCTTAAAAAATAAATTCTCCGTTTAGCTGTTTTTATAAACCTTCAACTAGAAATATAGATAAACCCCTTTTCCTCTTAACATCTATTCCATTAATTGAAAAAAAAAAATGCGAAAACCTTCTAAATATAAACAAATCATACTCTCAAAACAGTTCAATCCAATATTGAAAACAAAATGAATCTCTTCTTAAGATAATAAATATCTTATAATCGAAAGAAGTTAAATGTGGAAAAGCCATACAAAGCAACAACAAACCAAATTAAAAGAACCGTTTACATTACAATAAATGGAAGGAAATCAGCAAATGACCAATTTCATACGAATGTTACGAAAGGATACAACCAGAATTTTATACCGAAGTATATAGAAGATCATATTTTCCGTAAAACATTACAAAAGTATAAAAAATATATTGTTTTCCTTTCGTTGAAATTCATTTTCAAATATAAGTTAAGAAAGAGCGTATAAAGTTCACAACAATTTTAAATCAAATACAGCGATGCAGAGATAAACGGAAAATATTTCACAAAATAATAGCGAAACAATAAAGACAAAATGAAATAATATAGCATACAAAATTAAATAAATGTATCAAACAAAATCGTCACGGCCAACTGTAAATACACTCCCCCTGGCAAGATTTTGCAGCGCAACAACAGCAAAATCCTCCGACGAATATAGCAAAACAACACATACTTACCCGTATTAAGTTGATTTTTTTTAATTATTATACAATTGAACTCATATGCATTATAGTAGCGTGAAAAGCCTATTGTATATACTGTTATATAGTTTTAAATAAAAAAAATATTGAAAATCAGTAAATAAAAGTTCATAATCTTTTAATGAGAAAAATCTACGTAGTGAAACCTCGTTTAACATTTTCTTTCAATTCAACATCCACAATGTGGCTCACTCTAGTCGAATACTGGTATGAATAAAAAGAGGAAGTTATTTTTATTTAATTCTACTACCTTTTTGCTTATCGTTGCCAGATAAAGAGGATGATTCGAGCCATACGTCGTATTTCTTGTCCTTAGTTGGAGAAATTGTGTGCATCGAAGAACACGTTGAGGAGCATAAATCTGCAAACGCTCAAGCAGTCAATTTCCACACGAAGTATTTTTGCTCCAAATACTGCTTGATCCACCAAACGGCGATTTTCTAGCGTTTCAATACCCAGCACTGCGCACTGCGATCTGCATAAGGGGATAGATTTAAAAGGTCACGCCAGGGCAGATTTCTAAGAGCAGGCTTTACAAACTTCCGCTGAATGGATTCAGTTCTAGAAATCCACACCGCTTCGTAAGGGGACCATTCAACTGATGCATACTCCAGAATAGACCGGACGAGCGAGCAATACAGAGCACGTAGGCACAAGGGATCATCGAAGTCTTGAGCAGTTTTTAGAATGAAGCCTAGCTGACGGTTGGCTTTGTCAATTATTGCCGAATAATGCATCTTGAATGTCATTTGCGCGTCAAGTTGTACTCCAAGGTCCTTAATTTTATCAACACGTTCCTGTTGCTCCCCATGCATCGTGTAGTTGTAGTGAATAGGCATTTTACAAAGATGGAACGATATTATAGAGCACTTGGAGACACTCACTTTAAGGAAGTTGTAGCTGCACCAACAAGCAAAAAGGTCAACAAGCTTTTCGTCGGATGACAAGAAAAACTTTCAAGTCATCAGCGTAAATGAGCAACCCACGTTACGTTGAACGACGTTACGTTGAACGACGTTACGTTGAACGACGTTACGTTGAACGACGTTACGTTGAACGACGTTACGTTTACGACGTCATTGAAAAACAATACGAATAGTAGAGGACCCGGATTACTCTCTTTGGGGCATGCCGGACTGGGAAAAAAACCAGCTGGATTGCGTTATACTAATTTTAACACTCAGTAGTCTGTTGCCTAAGTATGATCTAAGCCACTTACACATTCTGTTTGAAACTCCCAGTCGTTGCAATTTTGCCAAAAGGATCACGTGCTTTACGATGTCGAAGGCAGCTTTTATGTCAATGTAAACTGTGTCAAGTTGCGATCCAGCATCTATTGCTGCAATGGCAGTCGTCGCGTTCTACGACGTGATCCTCTGCCGAGTTCTACGACGTGATTTTCAGAACCATAAGCAGACACTGTCCTCTCCGCAGACGTTATTCTCGCTGCTCAAACAACCAACCATGCTGGAATACCGAGCTTCGACATCGGCGTAACGTTCTTCGTAAAGCTCGCCGCCGATTTCTGCGTCATCTAACTGCTGAAAACAGTTCAATTCTTCGCAGGCTCAAGGCTGAATACGCTGAATGTGTATCTTCTTCTTTTTGTGAGTATATTTTCCGGATCCAAGACGAGGTTAAGGTGGATCCAGGACATCGTCCTGTAGATGGGCAGCATCGAGCCCGAAACCGGTCGACAATAAAAGGTAAATTTTATGTTCCTTTTTCGTTTGTAAGAATCATAAGTGTTGTGTCCAGTCTCGCGTCGTGTTTTCATTAGTAAGGTGGATCCCTCTACTTTCTGGCGCTTTGTTAAAGGCAGAAAAGACACACAGTCAATCCCGGCGGAAATATCTCTCGATAGCTCAACCAGTCGAGGCCTCGAAAGTTCAGTCGATCTTTTCGCTGATTTCTTCAAATCTGTCTACGATGCTGACTCTCTGCCGAGTTCTCCGGAGTTGTTGAATTACTTGCCATCATACGATGTTCAATTTCCGCATCCAACCTTCACCGTAGCAGATGTCACTGGTGCACGGAGAACTGTTGACCCTTCGAAAGGTCCTGGGTCAGATAAGCTACCTCCCGTTTTTATTCGTCGATGTGCCGAAGTACTTGCACCCCCTGAGTGTTTACTATTCAACCTGTCGCTATCGGAGACTACCTTTCCGGATGTATGGAAGTTGTCTGCGGTCTCACCCATACACGAAGCTGGAAACTTCCATGATGTAAAGAATTATCGACCTATTTCCATACTTTGCTACTTAGCAAAGACGCTTGAACTCTTGATTCACGAGAGAATGTATTCTACTGCTAAGCCAATAATCTTGCGATATCGGCACGGCTTCGTTAAGAATCGCTCTACTGCTACAAACCTAATGGCATATGTTAGCGCACTGAACTCCAGTTTGGAAAAGCGCTGCCAGTATTTACGTAGACTTTTCCAATGCATTTGATAAAGTACTAAGCTAAGCTCATCATGTGGTTACGGTCATACCTACTAGACAGATCTGCCTACGTGAAGCTTAGCTACATTAAGTCAAGTTGTTTTACAACACCATCCGGCGTGCCTCAAGGTAGCCACCTCGGTCCCTTGATCTTTACTCTGTTCGTCAACGACTTGATCCACCGTCTGAATTCACATCACCTTATGTATGCCGACGATCTAAAAGTTTATCAAATCATCAGTTCATTGGTTGACTGTGCAGCTTTTCAGCAAGATATTGACACCATAGCGGGCTGTTGTGTTTCAAACGGAATGGAGATGAATGCGATGAAATGTAAGGTGATAAGTTTCAGCAAATCTCAGAATCAACTGTTATACGATTACGGAGTAATCGGCATCAAATTTGACCTAGTATCTTCAATTAAAGACTTGGGAGTAGTAATGGACTGCAAGCTAAGCTTCAACGAACACATCACTGCAACCACTGCTAAGGCTTTTGCCATGCTTGGATTCATACGCCGAAATGCATCCGAGTTCCGTGATGTGTATGCATTGAAGGCACTTTATTGTTCGCTCATTCGAAGTGTTCTCGAATATGCTGTTCGAATATGGGCACCTCATCACGAAACTCATATTACTCGTATTGAAAGAATACAACGTTGCTTCGTACGTTTCGCTTTACGGCGATTACCATGGAACGATCCGGATAGGCAGCCCCTGTATGGACATCGACGCCAATTAATGAGATTGGAATCGCTGCGCCAGCGGCGTATCTACTTACAGAAAATGTTCACGTTCGATATACTAAGCAACCGAATTGACTGCCCAGATCTTCTGCAACAGCTGAACTTCTTCGTTACTACGCGTCGGTCCCGACACCGATCGTTATTTTGGACTGCTAGACACCGGACGGTGTTCGGACAAAATCAACCACTTGAAAAGTGTTTTAATTTGTTGAATGGTGTTGAAACGTTCGATTTTAGAATAAGTAGAGACCGTTTTAAAACTAGTATTAGGCAAATGACATAGATTTAAGATAGGTTCAGTCTATGCAGCATAGCTGAAGACTTAGTAAATAAATAAATAGATAAATAATCTAATGTTAAACGTTTATCTAATAAAAATTCGCAAAAATTACTATTCACCGATCTTTTGGGGTAAAATCCGTGTTGGAAAGAGCTAATGTAGTTTCGACACGTGCTTAGCAAAACTTCGTTGTCAATGGATTCAATACACTTGGAGCCAGCTGCCAGCGATGTTAAACCCCGGTAATTAGAGATGTCGGTTTTATCTCCTGTCTTATGTACAGGAAACATATACGATGACTTCCATGCAGAAGGAAATTGTTGAAAATAGCTTGAAGAGGAGCGGTCAACATACCAACACATCTTTTAAAGACGCACGAAAGAATACCATCTGGACCGGGGTTGTATGTCTGCTTCAGCTTTTGCAATGCTGATTCAACCATCACTTCAGAAACGTCAAACACATCAAAGTTTATCACATCTCTTGGTAAAAAAATCAGAGCCAAACTTATTTCAGCTATCGTTATTTTATGCCCAGGCGCTCGACAGCGACCAACCTTACCGTATTTACATCGTTCGTCATCCGTGAAATGGAACGCGGCCATCAAGTAGACGCCATATACATAGATCTCTCTGCGGCCTTCGATAAAATGAACCATCAGATTGCAATTTCCAAATACGACAAAATGGGGGTTCACGATCATATCTGGCTGGTAGAACTATTGTTACCAACGCCTTGGGAACAATAGCCCGACCCAAGGCAGGGTGCTTAAGGAGGTTGATTAAGGTTAGGGCTAGATATGTATATATGTATATATTTGTTAATAGGTTAGGTTTGTCCATGGGTTAGATTTGTAAATAATTGTAAAATTTGGTTTGGCACTTTTGGTTTGTTTAGCACTATTACTGTAGAAAAATAAAATTCCTATTAGATAGTCCCTTGGAAACGTCTTGCATCTCGCAGCCGATGACAACTACTGTCACTACGGCTGTCATGTGTCTGATATACCGGAAAGGGAGAAATGGAGAGAGGAAGAGAAAGAAAAGAGAGTGGAAGGGTCGAACAATCTAGGCGACCCCCCTCTTGTCAATGTAACTTTATAGAAATATAAGATGAAACCTTAACTATTGTTGTGTTTGTGCCATTCTTTTGTGCTGATGACCTTCTCGGGTGGTTTTCCTTTGTTCACTATTTTCCTGGGGTTGTTGGTTAAGACAGGTAAGTTCGCCCTACGCAAGCAGAAAGCCGACTCTGAGTGGGTATAGACTGGGCTATGTCTGTGAAGAATTCAGATTATGCGTCGTCCAGCTTTTCAGTAACATCCGGCGTTCCTCAAGGCAGCCACCTTTTCCTGATATACCAACGACGTGAACTTTGTCCTCAGATGCCTAAAATTATCCTACGCGAATGATCTGAAGCTGTACTACGTCATAAAATGTCCAGAAGTCACCCACTTTCTTCAGCAGGAACTACAAGTGTTCGACGACTTGTGGCGGATCTACAGAATGTCCTTAAATGTATCCAAATGCTCGGCTAGCTTCTTTGGCCGAAAACGTGCGATGTATCTAAATCCTTCGAGGAACGCGCTTGAAACGTGAAACAACAGTCAAGTATGTGTGAGTAATGCTCGACTCCAAACTGTCATTCGAGAACCACCTATATTGGTATACTATATACTATATTGTTTCTAAGGCCTCATCGCAGCTTCGTTAAAATTTGACAAGTTCTGGTAGTTTTTTTTTACCGAAATACTGTAAAATTTCACCGAAATCCGGTATATATATAAATATATATATCCACAGAATTTCTTAATAATTGGTAGTTTTGTTCTTTATCGAAAGATATTCGACCCTTTTTTGGGCTTCAAATGGTGAGTTGACAGCATTCAAGAAGGGTTCGACTGACCTTTGGTCCTCACAAGTTCCGACCTCACGCCTCCACGAGTCATATGATCACAAGACTGCCAGCTGAAACATGGAGACGCTGGTTAGCGTAGCCTGGGCAATGTTGTCAATTTGACAATAGCGAAGTGAGGGGGTGCGATCATCTACATTTAATTTATAATTTCAGTACGCTTTGGGATCATCTTTTCGTTCTAAAATCACTTATCTTATGAGCATGGAGAAACATTACAAGCATTAAAGGCTCAATTTGTTTTTCATTATTTCAGCATAACGTTCACATTAGATGTGCTTGGATCATTGGATGCCGGATATGTTTTGTACATTAATAAATTATATTCTCTTATTATTATTATTATGGATACAAATATTAATCTTACTAGACATTAATGCTAGCTGAAAAAGGTGAAGTCTATCGATGAGAGGATGAACAGCTTAGTTACAGATATACATTCTATTATCGTTAACTGTTGTGCTCAATTTATCATTTTGTTTCGTCATCATATTATTTTATGTTATGATATGAAAGTATATTATTACATTTAAATTAATTTGATTATTTAAAATCACTTTAGTACCTGTGAGATCTACAAATGATTATTGCAATGCAAGGAAACGGAACAAGATACCGAAATTTAAGTTATACTATGATATAAAAATTATTTCAGGTCATCATGGAATTACTAAGTTTTGTAAAATAATTTTAAATTAAATTTTTTTCTCATGGTTACGATACATTGTGTAAATTTTCAGGTTTTTCTACAAGTTTTTCTACAATTGCAGTAGGCCAACATGTAATTTAAATAGAATTATTATTATCAGTTCATATTGTAATATCTCGCCACTATATTATATATATTATTTTGTATGGCATTGTATATTGACTATATTTTTATCATTATCATAATCATGTTTATTATAACTTGTGTTGTCGTGATTTATATATTACCATTAACATAATATTATTATTTATATTAGGTGCGCAACTAAGTTCTCGCTGTGTTTTTGGTGAAAAAAGAACTTTATTTTGAAAACAAAGGTTACAAACGAATTATTCAAAGTATTACCCATCACTAGCTACGACTTTTTCCCATCTTTCTGGTAGAAAGTGAATATCAGTTCGATAGAACTGTTCGTCTTTTGATGCTATCCAAGAATCAAGCCATTTTGAGATGTCATCATATGAGTGGAATTGCTGACCGTGAGACCATGTGACATCGAACGGAACAAGTAATAATCGGACGGTGCAATATCAGGAGAATATGGCGGGTGGGGTAGGACTTCCCATTTGAGCGTTTCCAAGTAGGTTTTCACGGGTTTCGCAACGTGAGGTCGAGCGTTGTCATGCTGAAGAATCACTTTTTCGTGTCTGTGCTCGTATTGTGGCCGTTTTTTGTGCAGTGCTCGGCTCAATCGCATCAATTGAGTTCGATACCGTTCCCCGGTTAATGGTTTCGTTTGGTTTCAACAGCTCATAATAAATAACACCAACTTGGTCCCACCAAATACACAGTATAACCTTCGCAGCGTGAATATTCGGCCTAGGCGACGATGTTGAAGCATGCCCGGGCAGTCCCCATGAATGTTTCCGTTTTGGGTTACTGTAATGAATCCATTTTTCGTCACCCGTCACAATGCGATGTAGAAAACTCTTCCTTTTTTGCCGCTGGAGCAGTTGTTCACAGACTAAAAAACGACGCTCAACATCTCTTGGCTGCAAATCGTAAGGAACCCAAGATTCTTGCTTTTGAATCATTCCCAACGCATGCAATCGCTTAGAAACGGCTTGGCGGGAAACTCCTAATCCTGAACCAAGCTCTTCTTGCGTTTGACACGGATCCTCATCGAGCAATGCCTCCAATTCAGAGTCTTCGAAGTTTTTTGGCCTTCCTTCACGCGGACGATCATCAACACTGAAATCACCTTTTTTGAAGCGACGAAACCAATCACGACACGTTGTTTCACTCAGAGCAGCATCACCGTAAACTTTTTGGAGCTCTCGATGTGCTTCAGCCACCGTTTTCTTCGAATGAAAGAAGAAAATCAACACTTCCCGCAAATGACGATTATTTGGCACGAAATCAGACATCTTCAAACAACCAAAATATATAACACTAAACCAAAATCACTGATTTGGCAAAGCGGTTTGTTTACCATCTGTCTGAGCTTAGTTTATGACGCTTGAGATGTACAACATTCGACCAGCACTTACTTCTGGCGCCATCTATTGCTAAACAGCGGGAACTTAGTTGCGCACCTAATACTTCAAAGGTTATGTATAATATAAATTATTAGGTCTTATGTGTTCAATGATCATTTTAATCCTTTCTTCTTCTTGATTAGGAAATATATCTTGCCTTAAATACAAAAAGCTGCAACTAAATCTGCGGTAGACATACGTACATATTACCCAAAGTCTGTTTAGACTTCTTTGTTGATTTATTATTTATTGACCAGCATTTTGATATTAACTGTTAACACAATTCGAAAACATTATCCAGTCCAGGCTACCCATTTTTCCGTTCATACACTCTATATATATACTTTTTTTTTTATTATATTCTATATTTGATATATATTGTAAAAACCTACTACCTTATTGATTTAAGACATTACTGGGATGGGAGGGTGCATCATGGCATCATTGAAGTTGCAATTGGACAATGGAGTGGACGGCCAACCGGAGTCTAGGAGGGGATGTGTCTATCATTTATGATTTGTACATTCCACTCCAACAGTTGCAATTAATTTGACGCGCTTTTCTTAAACAAACCATCTAGTGGAAAGCTTAACTGAAATGCGTATTTTGTTATTCGTTTTCTAGGATTATATTGCTGGAAGGAGATTCTCTTATTCCCGCAGATTTCGCGTACGGGCCTGCCCAACCCTTTTTGGCTCTTCATACAGCGATATGTTGAATTTAGAACGATAACAAAGCATGATCTTTCTGTTAAGTGGAACCGCATGCAGGGCAAGGCCCACGCTAGGATGGTGGCTTCCTACATACATACATACATACAAAAATATTCGACCCTTTATTTTATTTCGTTATTAGGGTGGTCCAAAAAATTGACTTTTTCCAAAAATGCTTCTTTTTGAACATCATAACTCATAAACCACTGGATTTTATCAATTAACAAAACTTTTTTTTTTTAAACACCTCCTTTACTGCAACATTGATTATGAAAACATGGATTCCTTTAGTTTTTGAAGGTTTTCATGGTTTTCTGGACCAAAGAGCCTCCTCATTTTTATATTTGGACATTTTTAAATTACATATAAAAAAATTGGCAATGTATGTATTTTAGTTCTTGAGCTAAGTTTTTTTTTCAAAAATGCTGGTTTTGCTCACTATCCTACTACGCGTTTGAAGGAACTTGCCAACCATGCGTCCCCATCAATCAGGAGTTATTTTTATAAGTTCATTTAGCTGTTTTACATCATATAATGGAAGTCAACATTATGCATTTATTTTCAAGTTTGCTTATATTATACACAATGACTACATAAATTATTGCTTACGATTATTTTACCGTTTCACACATGTTTCATTGCTGGAGAACAAGAATAGTTTTACGATAGTATACATTTCATCTTTAGGTTTAAAACAATGATATGATTAGGTTTCCGAAACTTGTTTAAAAACTCCTCCCAACGCGTCGCCTGGACCTTTTCCATGACTTGTTGCGAAAAAATTCTATTCCTCATTAAGTCCGAAATCTTTTTGCATTTGGCATAAATTAAAAGTTGTCATTTTATTTTTGTATTGGCTTCCCGATCCATCAGAGAAAAAGTGATTTTTTTCAGACCAGGCAACTTGTTTTTTATGTATTTAACACAATATAAACGAACTGCAACATAATTGTGTTGCATGAATTCAGTTATAGTAAGGTGCCAATCCAATGTATGCGAAAAATTTGGCCATCGAATTTCAAAAACGAGTAGTGCTCCTCAAAAAAAGTCCCCATGAAAAATTTGAGCTCAATCGGACTTTGTTAAGTGGACCCCTAAAGCGGCCAAAGTTTGACTTTATTGACCCAAGAAAAATTTCCCAAGGATTCATAAATGAAATATTATGAATCTAATATGGACAATGTCCTACGATGATGAATGAGGTGTTAAAATATTATTGCTTTCAATATCCCATTTTTTGCCAGATTTTTTTTGATTTTTTTTTTATTTTCGACAAAAGGGACCACCATTTTGGAAAATAAGTGGGCCATCCTAACGGAATATCACATATTACATGCTGACAGTAGCTAATGATAATTTAAGAGATGTGTCAATACTGTTATCTTCTAATTCCATTCAAATTTTTTTTTTAATTTTTCTTCAAAAAGGACCACTCTAATGAAATTTCACCCACACGGAGAAAAAAAACTTGCTTGTTGACAACCAAACTAAAAAACTAGTTTTTTTTTTTAAATCCGTTTTGTTGTTTTAAACCAACGATTTTGTTTTGAAAGAAACAGGCAGGTTAGTTGTTTCTACCTAAAGATATTATGGTTGTTCTCAACTAATATTTATGTTTATTTACAAAAAAAAACAAGTTGCGTTGACTCAGTGAAACAAATTAAAATTTTAAATTGATTCAATCAAAGCGGCGGTTAAATCAAACTGATGTTTTGTTTAGAGAAAAAATAACTAAAAATTTAGTTTGAAACAAACTATTTTTTGGGTTAATTCATTTTCCGTCATCCTGGCCCGCTGCATGCTCTGACGCTGTCATTCAACAATAGCCAAACATGTATTTTCGCGGAGGTTTTCACAGGTGAAAATTTAATATTTAAAAATCACGTAGTTCATACGTTATTTATAATTTGCTATTATTTTATCGTAATTAATCTAATAAAAAGTAATGGCTCAAAATCCAATGCTTATGGATCCTCCTGAAATCGTAAGGTTCCGGTAAGGTAACCGTGAAGCCCATAAATAGTACACCTTTTTTTCCCCTTCACTACTATAACGAGCTGCAAAGAGCTGAAGTGTACTGGGAGATCAGGGCCACGCTTGGATTGGCGTTGACGATAGCGGTAATAATATTATTTATATGAAATAGAAGCGTACGATTTAATAAAAATGTGTAAATAAACAAAATTTTACTTTGAAATAAGCTAAAAATAGTAGAAAGGCTCGCATTAACATTTGTAGATTTCTCTTAGATTGAGAGAAGTCTAAAAATGTAAATGTATACTTTTCTAATGTGTGTTAGCATTTTATTCAAATAAATATTCAGATAATTACAGAAAAAAATGTAGGTGATTGTGAACGAAAACGTTTGTTGTTTCAACCGGTTTCGTTTGTTTGTTTCAAACAGCAATTCAGTTTAAATCATACTAAAATTTGTTTGAAACAAACCATAAGTGTTGGTAGAATCAACCAACAAATATTTTTGTTTTCGTAGCTGTCAAAATGAAACAACCAACATAATGGTAAATCCAAACGGATGTCAGTTGAACTTAACTGCTCAATTCCCGAAACAATTACTCAAAATTTTAGTTTGTTTTAACCACCAAACTAATATGATGTTTATGCCCAATTCAACGTGAATTTCCGGTTGAATGAAACTAGAATATGTTTGCGTTTACCAATCTTTTTTCTCTAAGCATAATATTCTAGCAGTTGCCAACGATGATATAGGATATGTTTCAATACTATTGCCATGAATATCTCAGCAGTTGAATTCAAATCATTCAAGTAAAATTAAATTCACACCCTCAACTAAAAAATTGGCCAAGTCCCAGAAAGCCGATTTTTTTTAAAAAAAAATTTTCGAGCTAACATCAATTCTCGACGTTTCATGCATTTCTAAGACCTTTGGTACCAAAAAAAATTTCGATTTTGTAAATTTCCTTGGGAAATTTTTCATGGGTCAAAAAAGTCTTTGACCGCTCTAGGAGTCCACTTAACGAAGTCCGATTGAGCTCAAATTTTTCATAGGGACTTCTTTTGAGGAGACAAAACTTTTGAGCACTACTCTTTTTTGAAATTTACTGGCCAAAATTTTCCCAGATATTGGGTTGGCATCCTAATATAGAGCGTTTCCAGCCGAAATGACCTGGAAATGTGAAAAATTATTGTCGATATTTTTTTTATTTGAATGAAACTTTGCAACGCGTTTGGTTTAGGAGACTGAGCATTTTCCGCGCTAACATAGATTTTTGTGACTCAAGAGTCAGTTTTAAAAAGGGCGTAAGCATTTTGAATAGCACTTCAATTAATAATTTGTAGCTCGAAATTCTTTGGTTGTTATAAAAAACTATCTAAGAACAAGTTGTGATCCTATGTGTGAAAGTTGTGAAAAAAATATACACCGAGAAAAAAAATTCGGAAAAAAATTGACAATTAACATGAAAATTTAAATATCTCAAAAAATAATTGTTTTATTTTTTTTATTTTTTGACAGTAAGAACTTGAAGTTATAACGCAGTTTTAAACGAAGATTTCAGGATAAAGAAATGTCAGAGAAAAAAGTTTCTTAAACATCCTTTTAAGTATATTTCTCAAAATTTCAATATTTGCGGGAATACGTTTATTTGATTATATAATCTGATTTTTAAAGTATTTTTAAATTTTTAATTCCCAATAAAGATTTTCGTAAGAGCATCCGTTCTCGAGATATTTGTGATTTAATTTTATCATACTCGAATAATTTTCGAAAATACGACCTTTTCATAAGTTTTTCTAGATTCTCCAACAACAACAAAATAATTTTTCGAAATGTATAATAAATTTTACACTACTCTTTCTTTGACCGCAAGAAGATTGAATGAACGGTTCAAATAAAACAGATTATAAACTATAGAGGATGCATAGCGCTACTGTTCGTCTTGTTCTCTCACGCGAACATGCCGGGTACTGTCAAATCGCATACTCTTCACGTTGAAAGTTATGTCCCTGGCCTACTAAAACCAGGAAAAGATATTTTGCCAACAACGTCAGCGCTATGGGTCCTCTACAGTTTATAATCTGTTTTGTTCAAATGCTGGACCAACTTAACGCCTGCCTGAATTTTAGGTAGCATCAAAGGCTCTCAGTAGCTTGAAAAACTCGTCCGTTGGGTAGCCCGCTGCTGGGTATTGCCGATAGTATACACACTTAAAAAATATTACAGTATTCGGTAATTTTTTACCGAACTTTCAACAGCTCAACGTTCGGTAATCCAATTTACCGGATTTAGGTGAAATTTTACAGTATTCCTGTAAAAAAAAATCCGGAACTTGTCAAATTTTACCGAAATTCATTAAATCAGATTACCAAACGTTCAGCTGTTGAAAGTTCGGTAAAAAATTACCGAATACTGTAAAATTGTCTAAATGTGTACCTAGAAATCTAAAACTACCTGTACTTGGTATATAAATTCGTTCCACTTCTCGGAAAGCATCAGTAACAAATTTGTTTTAAGTGTTTAATAATAATTTCAAAATGGAATTCAATAAGGTGAAGAGTTGCAAACCCTTTCCTAAAACACGGTGCTCGGTATAGCTTCGTAAATTGAACGAAAACATTATTTAAGGGCTAATATTAATGAACTGCCGAATTCCGTTGGATACGTCTTTATCAATCTGTGATTTGTGTCGATTACATTTAAACAAAGTGAAACACGCAGAAACTGAGTAAAGGGTGATACGGTCAAAATTTGGTCAAGGGAAAACGCGTGTAAATCGGTGAAATCGTTTATTTAAAAAATCAAATTAAATTTCTTTTTCAAGTTCAATTAGTATAAAATTCAGGAAAAATATTCAGTTAGGCTTCCGCTTTTCCAAATCCGAATTGCCGGGCCTTACGCTTGACCCCTGCCATCAGATTTTGTACAGCCAACTTGTCCACCTTCTTCGCCGCAGAAAGCCAGTTTGCCTTGAACTGCTGCTCGTCCTTAGCAGTTTTTTGGTCTTCTTTAGGTTCCGCTTGACAATAGCCCAGTATTTCTCAATTGGGCGGAGCTCTGGCGTGTTGGGAGGGTTCTTGTCCTTGGGAACCACCTGCACGTTGTTGGCGGCGTACCACTCCATGGCCTTTTTACCGTAATGGCAAGATGCCAAATCCGGCCAAAACAGTACGGAACAACCGTGTTTCTTCAGGAAAGGCAGCAGACGTTTATTCAAACACTCTTTCACGTAAATTTCTTGGTTGACAGTCCCGGAAGCTATGAAAATGCTGCTTTTCAAGCCACAGGTACAGATGGCTTGCCAAACCAGATATTTCTTTGCGAACTTTGACAGTTTCGTGTGCTTGAACATATCTGCTACCTTTCCCCTTCCTTTTGCCGTATAAAACTCCTGTCCCGGAAGCTGCTTGTAGTCGGCTTTGACGTAGGTTTCGTCGTCCATTACCACGCAGTCAAACTTCGTCAGCATCGTCGTGTACAGCCTCCGGGATCGCGCTTTGGCCGTCGTATTTTGTTTATCATCGCGATTTGGAGTCACTATCTTCTTGTAAGTCGATAGTCCGGCTCGTTTTTTGGCTCGATGCACGGTTGTAGACGATACACCCAGCTTATTTGCGGCATCTCGGAGAGATAGGTTAGGGTTTCGCTTGAAACTACCGGCAACTCTCTTTGTCGTCTCAGTGGCTTCCGGTTTCCGATTTCCCCCCGATCCAGACTTCCTGGCTGTCGACAAACGTTCCCCAAACACTTTAATTACATTTGTAACGGTTGATTTGGCAACTTTTAGCGATTTTGCCAACTTTGCGTGCGAGTAGCTCGGATTTTCGCGATGCGCGAGCAAAATTTTGATACGCTGCTCTTCTTGCTTGGACGGCATTTTGACAACTGAAGAGTGAATTCCAAAATCAAAATAGGAGCAACATTCTACACACACACACACCTTCAAAATGAGGGGTGTTCAGGTTTTTTAAATGCAAAATTGAAAGAAATACGTCAAGTTGATATTGACCAAATTTTGACCGTATCGCCCTTTATGATATCGATGAGCAACCAAACAACTCCGTTCCGGAGCTTCAACCATCTACATCAAGGTACGCTATGGAGGAAATACCTTCGGCTTCATCCATCACATCATCTTTTCAAGAAAGCTTGCAACAGGAATTATCCAGAGCGCATAATATCGAGTTGTTTAGCAAAGGTATTGCTGGAATCAACGTTTCACCGGTATCATCATCAAAACTGAAGCAGGTTCATTATCCTCGGAGAAAATATTTGAATACTACTGACGCTTTAAACAAATAACAAATAATAACAAATGCAAAAGAATTATATGATTGCGCCAATCAGAAAAATAATGATTGCTTAACGAAAATGTCATTTTGTTATGTATCTTATGAAGACTATGAACAGGGAGTTACAAAATGGAGCAATATCTTTCAGCAAACTAAAATGATTACTGGTACACAAAAATATCACTCTTTTGTTCCGCGTTGAGATCATCAGATAGAGGCAAAAAAATTTTCAAATGATGTAGCATCAATCCTTCATAGTATATATAAACATGTAAAATGAAAGGAAACTTCTCTAAACTAATCTAAATGTAGAAACAATATATCAGCGCCAACATTTGATTAGGACGAATCTGCTTTTGTAAACAAACACTTTGTCTGGAAATTTATCGGAAGTTGAATACAAGTCCTTCAAATTAAATATATCAGCAGATAGAGATAAAGCTCCTCTTCCTTAAAGAGTGCTTGATTTGTATTGTGACTTTTTGTTCAAGAGAAAATGACTACGACTTTAGTACTTTAGTATGCGCATAATAAATTGGAAATACAAGTAAACTAAAATATAAGAAAAGTTTTTTCAATCATTTTGCCCTATTTCTTATGCTGTTTATAGAATCGTCTTGCTGGCTAAGAATGAGTTGTGGGAAACTAAACGCATATTTCGAAAAAGGTAATTTTGTGATGCTGGAGATCTGCGAATAATTTATGAAAAGGCCGTATTTTCTGCTGGCAATATACTGCAACATAGAAACACGTTTATTTTGGCAAATAGTTGAGATTTTAAAAATGCTTTAAAAGTTGACATTAGAGGCACTTTTTTATCTTCAGATCTCTCCACCCTGAAGTTTTTTCCAAAACTGACGTTAGAGCTACAAGTTTTTATACACAATGTATAAGGTATACAATAAGAAGCAAAATAGGCATATGTTAAACGAAAATTTCAAAAATACTGTTTGAACAATCTTATCCCATATCTTTTGAACCGTTCATCTAATTGTCTTGCTGTCAAAAAGAGAGTTGAAGGAAACTTAACAAACATTTCGTAAAATGTTTTATGGTTACTGGAGACACGCAAATAATTTATGAAAAGGTCGTATTTTCGAATATTATTCGAATATGATGAAATTAAATCGGAAGTATCTCGAGAACGAATCCTCTTACGAAGATTTTTTATCAAAAGTTGATAATTTAAAAAAAAATAAAAAAATTAGATTATATCATCAGAATACGTTTATTTCCACCAATATTAATATTTTGAGAAATACATCAAAAGATGATGCTTAAGAAACTTTTTTTTCTGACATTTCTTCATCCTTAAATCTATGCTTAAATTTGCGTTATAGCTTCATGTTTTAATAGTCAAAAAATAAAAAAATCAACCAATCGTTTTTTGAGATATTTAAATTTTCAAACTAATTTTTAATTATTTTTTTCCGAAACAAATTTTTTTTTTCAGTGTATATATTTTTCACAACTTTTACACATAGGGCCACAACTTGTTCTTAGCTAGTTTTTTTTTGTATAACCAAAGGTTTTCGAACTACAAATTATTAATTGAAGTGCTATTCAAAATGCTTACGCCCTTTTTAAAACTGACTCTTGAGTCCAAAAATAGTTTGCATCAGTGGAAAAAACTTACTTTCGTGGGTAAAACGTGTGTACAAATTTTCAATTAAATCGGAGACACTCGAAGTTGGTCGGTAGGTCATTTCGGCTGGAAACGCTCTATATATACAAAGCAATTCCATGAAAGAGATATACGATATCTCAGAATTTCATAATAATTGGTAATTTTGTTCATAATCAAAAAATATTTTATCCTTATTTTTTTATTTCGTTATTAGGGTCGCCGTTTCTGCGTTAGAGTGTTCCAAAAAACTGACTTTTAAAAAAAAAAAAAAAGGCTTATTTTGAACTACTTACTTTTGATCCACTGGGCCGATTTTATCAATTAAAAACGCAAATGAAAGGTAATTAAACGTTTTAAGAAAAAAAAATTAAAACACCTCCTTTACTGCTACATTGGTTATGAAAACATGGATTCTTTTAGTTTTTTAAGGTTTTCATGGTCTCGGGACCAAAGAGCTTCCTCGTTGTTATATTTTTACTTAAAAGATTGGACATTTTTACATAACATATCAAAGAATTGGAGATGTATGTATTTTAATTTACTCACGTTTACACAATTCAATTCAGTTTCAATGACCTGTGCAGCAATTTACTTTTACAAACAACCGCACAAGGCATACGAGAAAAAAATGCGGTGCAGAACTGTAAAGTTGAACCTAAAGCAAATCGACTTAAAACGATCCATCTTGCTCCATTAATAGTGAATCAATAAAATTGTATAATAATTGTAAAATTAATATGAAATATGCAAATAGTTGCGTCATGTAATGGATAATTTATAAAATAACACAAAAACGCGATTATGTTCTATGAATGATGTTTGTTTGAACAGGGCACGTCTGCCAGATTTTATGTTTTGCATAAGTAAAGATCACATTTGAGTTTGTGAATTTTCTGGGAAAAAAAGCATATGGCTGAAAATGTTGGAAAACCGTGTTTGTGATCCGCTTCTACAACAGTGATAAGGGTGATAATAATCAAACCCTTTTATTTGTACTTCACGTAGAAACGTAACTGTCCTATATTTCACGTGATCTATGTTGCCCCTCCCTTGGTAACCTGATTATATCCTATCGATCTGAGCCTGAACAGCTACAGGTTAACAAAATGAAATTAATCTTTCTTCATTTCAAGAAAAAATGGTTATAAGTCGAAAGTAACAGAGAACGATTCTTTCTTTTCTCACTAACGCTATCATAAATTTTACGAAGGGTTGCTTAGTAAAGATCGAAAGACCGTGCTAGCAAATAACATACAATGAAAAATGTAAAGGCTATTTAGTTATTAACGAAAGAGAAAGCAAACAAAGAGAACCTCTCATTGTAACTTTCGACCTTATTACGAGATTTTCTTGATTTGACACTCAAAATCATCCCTTTTATAATGAGAGTGCAAATTGATGTTGGCAACAACAAATGCGATATTATTGTATAAATATTTTTTAAAGTGTTAATTTTTAATATAACTTTGAGTCAGACAAAACTACCTTAGAAGACAAAATGACAATGAAATAGGAACATAATGAAAAACATAAACTAGTATCACAAAGGTTTTTTACCATTCAATCAATGAGAACTAAGAAATACTTAACTATGTTGTTAGCAGAAAATCTTTGTCATTGAAGCGCCCTCTCAGTCGTCGGCTTTACATATTATTATTTGGACAAAGATGATTTATCGATAATTTGTTATTTTTTTTATAACCAGCAAAACAAGAGATCCAGCAGGAAATGGCAACATCACACTAATTATGACCAACGGAAATAGATTAAAATATACACGTTCATCATCCTGCTCAGTCGTTCAATTATAGGGTACTGTCTCATGAATGTCTCTTTGAGTAACAATGACAAAATAATTAACCAGACATTGCTAACAATGTGCTGAACTAATCTAAATGGCGAATCTCAAATTTTCTACCGTATATAAAGCGCATCAAACGATACTGTGTTTATTACTGTGAAAATGGGTCGACTCAGTATGTTGCTTGCACTTTTTTCAATGACATTGTTTCTATCAGCGTTTGCAGCTCCAAGCGAGGACTTCCAAAGGGTAAATGTTTATTGCTTATAGATATTAAAACCAAAACACTTACCGTTTCTTTTTCTTCAACATCCATTCTAGGCAAAACGGAGCCCACAAATGCCAGATATGCCGCAGCCTCCAGCCCCACCCAGTGGATTTCCTAGTCCACCTATGCCGTTCAAAAGGGTAAGGAGTATTATTTAGGCGTTCGTAAATTTACTGCTTACTCTGTATAAATGAATTTTCACAACGTTCATCCTTAATGCACTTTTTGTGAAAATAGTATGGTATCAGAGTTGTACCATGACAGTTGCGCCTTCTGTGAAAAGTAAAATATCAAAATGAATTTATACAGTCCATTCATATATCATATGTTATTTTGTTTTCCGTTCGTAAACATTGTAAAACTGATTGAGCTATCAGCACATTAATTTTGTTAACATATTTTCAAGAAAAAAAATACAAGTTCAATGCAAAATTTTATACATCATTTGCGTGTTTGTATTTTTTATTAGAAGTGATCTCTTCATTAGAAACGAAAAACTGGCACTGTACACCAAAGATTTTAGTTCAGTTATCATCATCGTATGGATTTGAAATTGAATTAATAACATTATTAAGAATAACTTTATAAAATTTTACACGAAATCATTAAACCAATTTAAGAAATTATGATACGTTACATGATATAATAACCGAACAAGCTTTGTATTAAACAAACTGAGGTATAGAACATTGATGCTCGAGCTACCCAACGAACAATCACTCATGAAATAAACATCATTATGGCAATTTAATTCAGCAGCGTGTTGAATAATCTCTGAACTATTTTCAATCACAGCTTTTGTTCAGGCATTATTCACACAAATTTGGAGAAGTTATAAGGCTGTCGTCAAGTGCTTTTGGACGCTGCCAAATGCATATGCTTAAGAAGCAAGTTTGCAGCAATGGAGTTCAGCTAATAATTGAATAACTGCTGTTTAAGTACTGCACAGAACTTGAGGGTAATTGCGAGAGTCAAAGTGACCTTTGTTGAGCTAAGCGGTTTTTTTATGAATAATATATTCCCGCCTTGTTAATCAAAAGTCATGATGAAATTTTTCTTCAAGATCATTAAGCATATTAAAAAAGCTGTGGTGTCTTTTATAGAACTTTTGTTCAACTTTTTTAAATGCTCATAAAACTTTCTTTGGTTTTTTTGTATGATTTTCCATACGATACAGACATTTTATATTATGCATATTTAATTTGATATTATTATACATGTTCATTAACAGAAACATTATGTAACATTTATTTATTAACATTTAATAGTGAGATTTGAACCATCAACCTTCGTAACCTCAAATACGTTGCATGCAAACTGCGCTATCCTTGAATTGAATGAAGTATAAACGAATCGTCTATATAAGCTCAATATTATAGGGAAACTGCCCCCATATTAATCTCATTGTTCCTATATTCATCCTACGATGAATGAAACAATTGAGCAGTTGAAGGATCGGTTTCGTTTTCTAATAATGTTTGCTTACGTTAAATAACTACAACAAATATTACTAACTAATCCTGTAACGTGTATATCGTTTTATTTCAAGTAGGATGAATTGCAATGTGATGAGATTAATATAGGTACATCTTCCCTATATTGAATAGTAGCAGAAGTGATGCTTTAATTGAGCTACATTGATATTATATTTATAGCGTTGTCTCTATATAAGTAACATCAGTTCTCAATCAAACCTTCTAAATGTTGTTATTAAACGTCTGTATTAGCAAGCTGTACACAAGCTTTGATATTGAATGTTCGGTTTTACTACGTGCATTACTGACAAGGGCATGTTGAACAAAAGACGATTAAATTATTTGACAATGTTTTCTGATGTTACTTGTTAACACTGCTCTGTTTTTTTTCGGATGGGCAATGTTAAGGGTAGCCTGTGAGCTATTTGCTCCAAGCAGTTGACTATAATTTCAACTTTTGAAAACAGGTCAATACTTTTTCGCCGGCACCAAAAGTTAACAACTCATAAACGAAAACATAGGAATTAACTGAATTCAATGAATATCTATATCATTTATCCAACATAACTTGAAGTTGAAGAAGAAATATTGATCAACCAAAATTACGAACACTTCGGAGGCTTTTCTACGGCATTTAAACGACTTTTATTTTAATTGTTATGTAACAATTGGTTTAAACCACAGCTTGGCAAAGCTAGTTAAAAGGCGTTGCATTAGAGGCATAAACTGTATTTCAACTAATTGTTCAGTGGTTGAATAAAAGTCAATTAAGACACCTGTTTAAAGCTTTTGTATTATTTTTCTTCAGCTTATAATTGGATCAGTTGAATAGTGATGTACATTACAGCTATTATTCAATTCATTATCAGGTTTTATTAGCTAGGCTATATAAACAATGTTTAAACGGATTTATAAACTGTTATTAATCTCTTTTTTGAACTGTGTAAATTAAGTTATATATAAATACTAAAATAGCTTTTACTAAGCATGTTATTCAAGCAAAATGAAACACTTGAATTAATGTTAATATTTCAAGTGAGAACATGATTATTCAGCTTATATTTCAGCCAGATTTTTTATTCAGCTACGAAGGTCGTAGTTCAGCTTTAGTAAAGCATGTATGCTTATTTACTGCTTTCGTTTGTTTCTTGGGATAGATGCGCTTTGTGGACTGCGTTTTGTAATTTAAAATTACCTATTACAGATTGCAAGACAACTATCGGAAGATGTTGCACAAGGACCTGCTGGCGAATTACCACCAATGAGTGTCCAATCGGCTTCCTGGATGGTCTGATGTCAACAGTAACATAAGCATAAAACCTCTTTGTAAAACCAAACACACAATTTATCTGCTTTGCAGCATCCACATACCAGAATTCAGCGCAATGTCCAAGAACAGGAGGCGATGAAGAGCAGTCGAAGTCGCCAAAGGAAAAAAATGCTGAACTCTAGGATTAAGCGGGAAGCTCGTGGAACTGGTGGAAAACTTTCAACCCGAGGTGGATAAAGTGTTAATTTGAGAATCCTATTTATCATTGAATGTATTTCCTCGTTTTATGTGTACTTAAACAAGTTATTCAGAATAAAACCAGCAATCAATCCAAGCGCATTGATGTAATCATAACGAAAAAAATGGTTAATTTTCACAGACGTTTAAAACTTTTCCCCGTTCCTTATCACACCAAAGTAAGCGCATCCAACAAAATTGTTTACAATCTTGCACACAACAGACTTGATTTAGGTTCGCTATTTCTCGCTTAAATTTACATAAAATATCACGTGTATTTATATTATTTCTAGAGCACTTAATACGTGCACTAAAAATCGCAGAGAATTAAATGTTTTATTTTAATTGTGTTAATTCACTGTATTTTCTGTTAAAAATCAATTACCATACATAAAAAATAAAAGAAAAACGACCACTTAGAATGGACACGACCTATGTACCCAAAAGTATTGATTCTACCCCGTTTGTTTGATTGGTACCGGTTCTCCATTTTTTTATTGTTCAATTGAATTTGTCAATGTTCACAAAACACATTTATTATGCACTCACACAGCAAAAAATATTTAGGTAATATAGAATTATGTGTCTATGGCTACGTTCGGGTTTTTAAAACAAGCACTAATGACACTTTTTTTTTCTTTATTTAAGAGACTTTTAGCCTCCTGGCTAATGACACTGCTTATTTAATACACTTGGATTTATTCAAAACTATTAACTCTAAAACTAACTGCACAGATTAATTACTTTCGACAAACTGCACAAGACTAACCCGAGTTCTTCGTTTTACCTGATATTTAATAATTATTACTGCTGATCCTGCATTCTTGAAGTGTGTCGCTGATTGATGAGGTTTTGTGTAATTGGATTCGCCTGTTGTCAACCACGCATGGTACAAAGTCCGACGTCCGATGTTATTATTCTGCTGAGTCGTCATGATGTCTATCGTAACTCCTCCGGGGGTGAAAAAAGGTCGTCCTCGGCCTGCAAGTTCATGCTTCTAGATGGTTTCTGAGGTCCTACTTCTTGTTGTCCTGTGGGTGTTGATTTTATGGATTTATGGGGTTTTACTTCTCGTTTCCGGGATGGTTGCTTGATTTTGATGACAATTTTCTTTTGTTTGTAGTCCAGGGAAGGCTCCTAAGATTACTGGCGTGTCTATTGTAATTTCGCTGTTTATAAAAGTTCTGTTGTTAATCAGAATGCTGCAGTTTTGCAATAGAATAAGGACATTTCCTTGTAGTGTCCTGTTATCGGGACCACAGTTTGATACTAGAGTTGTCTGTCCTGTTTCGCTTACTAGTACCTTGTTGTCTGTGATCAACTGGGTGAAGCCATGGTATTGTATGTGTGCGTTGCAATGGCTGTGTATGCCGGAAAATAATGATTTGATGCAATCATTTTCTAGTTTTTTGATGAATGAATTTCGTTGGACGAATTCATCTGGTCTGTCTGTTGAAAATATTTCTTGTCCGGATTTTATAATGTGTGTCGGAATATCGGTGATAATTGTGTTGTTTACGAGAAGTGGAATTATTTGGATAATTTCCGAATTCATATTCATTTTTGGAATACGTAGTACGTATAGTAACATTTCTTGTTTTATTGCAACCTTGGATTCGACGAAGTTGAATGCCTCCTCTGGGAATTGGGTTTTTATGCCTTGTTCGTTGATAATGGTTTCTATTGCAAGAATTTCCTTTAGTGTAAGTAATCTACTCTTAGCGAGGGATAACCTGGATTTCAAGATTGTATCTTCTATATCTCGAAGAATGTTATGTGTTGTGTCTATGTAAGCCAAAAGCGTGAGAGCGTCAATATCCTGGAGAAGAATGCGGTTTTGTACTCCACTTTCATGTATAATTTCGTTGATAGTCCTGGTTATGTTTTGAATACGATCGTTGATTTTGTTGTTGACTTGCACCTGCTGGTTGTTACTGTTGATGAGTTCATTCATGGTGTTGTTGATAAGTTTGAGGTCATCTGCATCTGGAACACCTGCAATCCATTTGAGTGCAGTTCCGATAGCGTCGTACTTTCTTATTCGTCTGCTTTTAATAGGTTTTATTTGATAAAACGTACTAAGCAGTTCCCTACTTCTTCTGAGTACCAGTTCAGATATAGATAGTTTTGGGTCTAGTTGTCTAGCTAATTTGTTGAAAATGAATATATTTTCTTCTACGTGTGTTAAGTTGATGGGATGGATAATTGTTGTGGTTCCAGTTTGTATTCCGCAGTTTCTTAGTTTTAGTAAAAGTACTGGGTTGGCTTCAGCTAACATTATAAAGGTAATGATTTGGATGATTATCTGTAATAGGTAAGTTATGTTTTCTTTAATCTCTTAATTTTATTTTTATGGCTCTTAATGTGTCTATCATTTCTGAATGTTTTATCTTGTACATTATGTGCTTTAGTTTCATGTGCTCGTTGTTCTCTTTTTGATCTGATATTTGGAATTACAAATACTTTTTGGTTTTCCTCAATCTTAGGAGGGTCTTCTTTCCTAACATTTTGTTTCGTTTGTTTATTCTGAGATTTTTGCATATTAGTTTTTGCTTCTGAGAATAGCTTGTTTGCTTTTGACGTAGACTACGTCTTACGGCAAGGGTAGGGTGTCAAATGAAAATCTAAAATATTGCGACCGTCACGAAAAACCGTACGTTTTGTACGCGAATAACTCAAATAATCCACGATGGATTTACATGATTTCTTCCTCAATCGGTCGGAAATTTTACCGCGCTCCAATTCAATTGTCAAACATTATTCTCAAACAATAAAGGGCGAACACGAAATTATTGCGACACCGAAAATGTCATGCCAATTTTCTTATAATGTTTAGAATCAAACCAAAATTTTAGGGTAGTTTTATATATATATTTACTTCAAAAATCAAAAGAAAAGTTAATCGATGGAGCCTTGAGTGTAAAATTGAACCACCGGGCACAGCTCCGGACAGTTTGGCGGATTCATGTCCTTTGGAACAAAATGGACAGAATTGGCCTCATACCACTCCAGGACACTTTTAGAATAGTGGAATGATGCCAAATCTGGCCAAAATAGCGGAGCTTCGTCGTGCTGCTGCAAGAACGGCAAAAGGCGCTTCTCGAGGCACTCAGATTTGTAGATCTCGCCATTTACTGTGCCCTTTGTCACGAAAGGCTCACTCCTCAGTCCTCAAGAGCAGATGGCCTGCCAAATGAGATATTTGGAGGCGAACTTCGACTTTTTCTTCTTCTTAAATTTGTCGTCCACATAGAACTTGCTCTTGCCGGCGAAAAACTCCAACCCCGGAATTTGCTTAAAATCGACTTTTATATACGTTTCGTCGTCCATCACACAGCAGCCATATTTTGTCAGCATCTTCTCGTAGAGCTTCCGTGCCCGAGTTTTAGCCGTCGATTGTTGCCGCTCATCGCGGTTTGGGAAGTTCTGTACCTTGTATGTATGTAGTCCAGCTCTCTTCTTTGCATTCTGGACGTAGCTCTGCGACATGCCGATCTTTTTAGCCAAATCACGGCTTGAGATGTTGGGATTTGCTTTAATCATCCGCTTCACCTTTCCCTCCGTCTTTTTGTTCTCCGGTCCCGGTTTTCTTCCAGCTCCTTTGCCGTGGTCCAACGTCAACCGCTCCTGGAACCGCTTCAACACTCTGGAGACGGTTGAATGGTGAATGTTCAACATTTTTCCCAACTGCCGGTGCGACAGGTCAGGAAATTCCAGGTGTTTGGAAAGAATTTGTTCTCTCGACTCGCGTTGGTTCACCTCCATTTTCGTTGAATCGAAAAACACGACTTCGAGTTTGACAGCATGTAAACAATACACATCAATGAGAAAGTGTGCAAAATTTGGTTGATATTTACCCAATGGTAAAAAAGTTATGCCCTGTTGAATGTGTCGCAATAATTTCGTGTTCGCCTTTTAGTAAAATATTGAAAATAACGCAAGTATAAGGTGATGTCTTATAATGTCATTTTGCAAATTTACCAAATTTCCTATCACAGTTTTCAAATCGAAGCAAGGAACGTCTTGCATCATCTTCTTCTTCTTTGTATTAGAGAGGGACTTTAACCAATCATGTCATTCGTCTCTCCATGTACGTCTCGCATGCAGCTGAGAACGGTATAAAACGCACACTTAGGAAAAAATTGCCTCATTCGTTTGGCAGCATTGAAGCTGTGCGGAGCAGCGACCGCTGGTAGCTGGTCGCTGGTAGCTGGTCTCAGGCAGCTGTTCGCAGCTGCTTCATTCGTCCGGCAGCGGAGCTGGTCGCAGAGGCAGCTGGTGGTCGCGTAGCAGATGGTGGTCGCGTAGCAGCTGGTGGTGGTAAGTACCAAGGCTCTCCCAAACAGCGATCGTCGCGATGAGGTAAAATGGCGGATTATGGGGGCGCACAATCGCAAGGTTGTGCAAGCCGCCATCTTACCTCATCGTGGCGATTGTTTCGCCGCGACTTCGAAAACGCTGCTGTTTGGGGGAAAGCGTCCTTGGGGGCGAGCAGCAGTAGGTGGAAATAATCTGTCCTTTTGAGGACAATAAATTAAAATAAAAGAGTTGTTTATTAAAGAACTAATCTTAAATTTAGTTCGGTGCTCGATGGAGGGCGAGCCGTCGGTAAAAATTTTACCCAGCTGGTTGGCGCAATCCATAAATTGATAATCTGTCCTTTTGAGGACAACCAATTTAATTAAAAGAGTTGTTTTTACAAGAATTAAACTTTTATTTCGTTTGGTTTGTGCGCCTAATATCATGGTGCCGATTCGTTCGCCGCAACTGCAAAAACGCCTCCATGGAGGGCGAGCCGTCGGGAAAATTTTACCCAGCTGGTTGGCGCAACCCACTAATAAATAATCTGTCCTTTTGAGGACAACCAATCCAGTTCAGAGAGTTGTTTATATAAGAATTAAACTAATATTTCGTTCGGTTTGTGCGCCATTTAATCTAGTGCCGATTTGTTCGTCACGACTGCAAAAACGCTACTGTTTGCGGGAGAATGGAAGGCGAGAAGGACAATTCTCCGTCGGTGAAATAATTTTCCTAGCTGGTTGGCGCAACTATGATGTATGATGTATGATATGTACTACCACCCATTGTAGCACGGAAACTAAGTCCGACAGCAATGGGCTCTCCTCTCTGTTAGACTTGTTCAAGCTTTAATAACCACTGATTATCCTAATCATGCCGTTGTATGAAGGGCCAAAAAGGGGTTGGGTGGATCGATATGCAACATCACTTATTCGTATCCACAGGGATATAAAGAATCTCCTTCCAACAACAAGACTGAACAATTGGTCAAAAGAGCAAGCTATCTAACATGAGGATGCCCCAATGGGCGGGGAGAAGAGCCCGCCCTCTATTCACAAACTGTTAGCAATGGGGAGTTGGCATTCCCACTCTCCCCATCCAGAGTGCTTCACTTGGGTGCCCTGATGGTCCCTCCCATTCCCATGAAATATTTATATAATGGTGTATCTATTTATGTAATTCGTACAAGCATTCAAATCTATAATATATGATCTTCATTCGGTTGATCCTGAAATGCAAGAAATGTTGTAAAATGTTAAAGTGTAGAGTTCTGTGGTTCACGCTTAAGCACGTTTTCGTTCGTTTTCAGCGATAGCAGCATTTCACCAAAATCTTGATTTGAGGTATCCTGAAAAAGTTTATTAAATCTATTGAAATTTGACAAAACTAACATTTATACATTTTAATTTACTGTTGCCATGGTCACTATTTCCTACTTGATGCTGATTTTATAACAGCAATCCGCTTTTATTTTTGCTGACCTGATAGTTATTGCTACCGAGTTAGGAATGGGCAGATTAAAGTGGAAGGGAGTTAAAGATAAATGGGCAAAAACAAATCAATAAGTAATGTTTAAATCATCTATGAAGTAAAATCAATAAAACAATATTACCAAATTTAATGATATTGTGAGTTATGATGAAGTAATGACAAAGATTGAAATGTAAAATCAAACACTAGCCAAATGGCACACAGCGCTGCATGAATCAGATCAGCTCAGAATTGGTAAAAAGTCATTTGCAAACCGGAAATGAAAAATAAATTCAGCAATAAGTGCAAAAGCCTACCACAGATTCCGTAATTTTCAAAAGCCTATCACAGCTGTAATTTTCTGCGTTATATACTGGACATATATGGAATGTTAGATGTCATAAATTGAAGGTATGTTTCCTGTTTAAGCCAGATTCCACCTGAATGAAGTTTGTTGTATGAAACTGTGAAGGTCATGATATGATGTAAATAATACGATGTTGTAAAGAAATACTACATAGAGTACATATAATAATTAAATGCCGCTATGTGCCTCTTCCGCTGCGATGTTAGATGATTGAAACTCTAAAATAGCGAAAATTCTAACGTGATATAATGAAATAAAATTGATCACCTGGCCTCCTAGCAAAGAAACTTTAGGCAAATAAATTTCATATGAGTATGATTACTGCCCAAAACGGAAACTCAATAAATCCAAAAAAAATTAAAAATAATACAAAACTATTCATAACTCTTTTCCTACTGGGCCCATAAATGATTCTTTGTGTCTGTAAAATAGAAAATGTAAGATCATAAACAATGTTAGTTTTTTAATTAACTATTTTGGACGAAGAATTTTTTTTATTTTGTAGAATTTGTCGTATATAATCCTCGCTCTAAAAAAATGTAAAAAACCATCCTATCTTTTCAAATACATAACGTGAGTTAGGTGGGCCAAAACTTACAGCGATGCAAATGCGAAGCTGAAAATAGCATAAAAAATATTGTGAAGGGATGTTATAAAATAAAATAATAATAACAATTATATTTGTAATGTCTGCATGTCTGCTGATCCTGCTGCAATTGTAGAAGGACTTGCATTATCATAGCCACGGGGGAAGAAAACAATTCACAATTATTATACAATACTTGGGAATTCCATGGATAATCTGAAATTATATACCGTATAAAGAATACTTCCATTTTATGTGGTAGGGTAAGATTTCAGCATGCTACCTTCCTACATCGCGTTGGTGGGACTGCATCCTAAGGTATAGCTGACGCGATACAGCGTTTATTACTCAGCGGCTGGATGCCAGGACAGACGCTGTTTGAGCTGCACCTCCTTGGAGAACAGACGCTCGGAACGCACCTCCTCAATCTAGCTGAAGTCAGAAGGACAACAGTGCCCAGGCTGCACTACCAGCTAAGTACGCAACCCTTAGCTGGCGGTCTTTGTCATCTCTTGACCCGTGGAAGCATGAGGTAGGAACTTGTGAGGACCATAGCTATGTTGCGGGGACGCACACTCCATCCCAGGTGTCTACTCACCATTTTGCAGCCCCCGAATGCCCGGAGCGATAATATAAATAAATGCCCGGAGCGATGAAATAAATAAACATTACTGAAATTCGTTCGAACAAGAATCCTTAATGATATCCACATCCATCGAAGAAAGTTTTCGACTCAATAATGTTTGTAGGGGAAGGGGGGGGGGGTGTGGGGGGGGGGGGGGTTAAAACTAGTTAAAACTATCATTAATTTAATAATTTTATATTCCCTAACAGATCCTCAGCTATCTTCTAGGCCTTAAAGATAGTCCATCGTAAAACGTGCAACCGTGGCCGTGTCATCATTTAAACCAAAAGGTCCTTTTCAGGGCCACCAAAGAGTTATAAAGAGAGTACAAGAGAATTTTCCCACAAACTGACTTCATAAAACCAAACGGCCCTTTTCAGGGCCACCAAATAATATCTCAAGAGCGTACAATAGAATTTTCTTACATACTGGCTTCAAAACGCTGGTCTAGTGTCCCATAAGAGCCGCACCCGTCATATTGTGACTTAAACTGCTTCTATCGGTAAGGGTAAGCGACCGGCACGAATAATTGAAACCCTTTTAACGCTAATAATAGCCACACAGAATTTCCCTGACATAATGCATCACTTGGTTTAACGTAGTCTACGTCAACCGGTCGTGTCTTGTACACAACCCCACTGATGTTTTTTTTACAATGTCAATTGGATTAACATTATTGTTGTTATTAAATAATAGTTCGTTGGGTGTAAATGAGGTAGAAGAGTGAACTGAGTTGTTGTACAATGCTACTGATAATTTTATAATTGATTTTGTCCCTAAATGTGCGAATTTATATTTATTGCTATTAAATATCTCAATCACGGTTGAATGGGCTCTTTCAATTTGGCCGTTGGATTCTGACAAAGAGACGTAAGCTAATGAAGACCCTGCTTGTGTTACAAAGTTTCTAAATTGTATTGAATGAAAAGTAGTTTCGTGATCCGTTACAATTAATTTAGGTATGCCGAATGATACAAACTATTTTGTTAAGGCTTTTTGTACGTCTACTAGATTTGTAGTTTTCATAGAAAATAGTTGCAGATGCTTGGTGAATGAGTCAATAAGTGAAAGAAAATTACAGGAATCAATTATAAAGATATCCATGTGAAAACGTTCCATTGGCTTTTCTATAATCGGTCGTGGAGATATTTTGATATTGTACGGCTTGCGCTCGTACTTGTGCTTATTGCAAATGTCACAGGAATTAATGTACATATTTATAAGTTTATTCATTTTTGGGAAATAGTAAGAACGTTTTAATTGTGATGTTACCTCTGCAATGCCTCTATGAGCCCTATTATGCTCATTAATTATGAAAAGATTTTGCCTTTCTTCATTTTGTACATCCTCAACTTGTTTGGTTGCGAAAATGAAGTGGCCTTTAGCATCAAAATTTTCTTTAAATGTTTCTTGAATAAGAAGCATAATCGCTTCTGGTGCTATAATTGCGGCAAACGTACTTTTGCATATCAAAAGTAATAAACGATCCATAAAAAAATTAAAATCGTGCCACGAAAAACGCATTTTTGACCCATAATACTCTGGTGAATATCCATAAAAAAATTGAAATGATCCATAAAATACAGCAATGTGATCCATACATCATAAAAAAATTAGCAATAAAATATAAAAAATGTACCGTTTTATATCTAGGGCATGGTCGTTAAAAGTGTACGGATTACCCATAAACATATTGCAAATTATCCATAAAAGGTTCAATAACTTTCCTTGAACTTGTAAAATTGATCCATAGAATGTAACCTTTGTGCAATAAAATATATTCGCATGTTCCATAAATTATTTGAAATTTTCCATAAATAAATTGCCAATGATCCATAGAATGATGAATAATGAACCATAAGCTTATAATAATGATACATAGTAAATCAGTTTTGTTCGCTAAACCTTATGGTATGATGCATAAATTATGCCTGCATTTTTCCAGGTTTTTTTTTTTTTTTTCAATAAAAAAATAAAAAATTCATCACCTCCCACATTATACTTATTATTTGAATTTTCTTTCTTTCCTCCATATAATATATTAAAATACACAAAAAAAGGAGGAGGGGTTTTGGTGGCGTGGTGGTGTGAGAAAACAAAAAAGAGGGGGGTGATTTCCACCCCCCACGAAATCATAACACACAATATATACACCCCACGGGCACCCGCCAAAACCGCCCCCCCCCCACAAAAACAACAAAAGTTTTTTTTTTTTTTTTTGCCGCCCGACGGGACGGAGGGCGGCACGCGCCTCCCCCCCCCACAATATAAAAAAAAATATATCAAAAAAAAAATTTTAAAAAACAAAAATTTAACCCAGAATTTTTTTTTGTCCAGGGGAGCTCTTCCCCTATTTTTTTTACAAACATGTGTCACAGTTGCGGGGAGGGGGGGAGGTAGCTCATCAAATCTTCCGGTCCGCTTCTAAGCATATTGCTATGAGGTACCATGTGGGTCTCCACCGATTGCCTGTCGATCTGCCAAATTTGGAAGACGTCTGCATTGAGTTATCTCAAATTATAATAATCCGTCCACTATATCACAAAACATTGCGATTGGTTGAGCGGATTGGAGATAATGAAATTATTGGGTATAGGACCAAGTCTCCCCCGGGTGGTTCTAAATCGATGAGCTTGTATATAGTGGAAGCACAGTGTATTATTCTGTAAATTTTAAATTTCAATCTAAATTTCAGTGAGCGAGATAAGGCGCTATAACCTTGGCAAATTATTGCCAGACTTTTGGTCCAAATGCCAAAAGTCCACCCACAGGCAAAAGGAGCATAAACTAATCTTTCTAGCATCTATGCTCCCAACGATAAATACAAATTATCACATTATTTAACTCTATATGGAGGCGTTTGGTACGGGAGGTCCACGCTTTCTTCCTTCCCTTGATTCGGAGTAGTAGAGCGATTTCAGACACTCTTTCTGGAATCGCTCTATTTCTTGGAATCCTCTCTGCGGCACACACTACGCAGTTGGCCTGGCCGATGACAAGAAAAATGATGCATTCCAGAAGACGTCATTTTCCAGGATGCTTTCAAGAATTGGCTGCGTTAGTGTGAGATTAGATTAAATTAGAAAACGTGTCGCCGCGGGGGGGAGAAAAAAAAAAAAAAAAAAAAAAAAGAATTTATTTTAAAAAAAAATTTTAAAAAAAAAAATTTTTTAAAAAAAAAATTAGGGGCCCCCCCAATTTTTTTTAAAAAAAATTAAAAAAAAAAAAAAAAAAAACAAAAAAATTAAAGCAAAAAAAAAAAAATTTTTTGCCCCAATTTTTTAAAATAAAAAAAAAAATTAAAAAATTTTAAAAATAATTTCCAATGTGTCAATGGGAAATCCAAACAATTTTTTATATTCTTCCCTTGATATAAAACGGTTAATTTTTGATATTTTATTGCTGAACTTTGTTAAAAGTATGGAACAAATTGATGAATTTTACGGATCATTTCTATTTTATTTTTTTGTGGGTTTCCACCAGAGTCTTATGGGTCATGAATACTTTTTTATAGAACGATTTTCAATTTTTCATGGATCATTTCTTCAGTTTTAAAGGTGCAAACATAGGGCTGCCGTAGATCTTTACGTGCACGAGTGCTCTTTACCAAATTTATTGGGAAACAAATGTAACAGTTGCGGTCGTAAAAGAACGTAAGATCGCAAGAGTAAGTCAGCTTTCTGAAAACTGAAAATCTTCTCCAAAGTGATCCTTCTTTTACAGCAATATATAAGCCTCATATATGAAGGAACGGGCATTTTAATAAATTTGAGTAGTAGCGCAGTCAAGGATCGATTTTCCCGTAGTTAAAATTGAAAAAAAAACAACCCAAAATTTGAATAATTCCGGCATTATTTATGGATCATATATATTATTATAAATGCACAAAATTGATTTGCTATGGACCATATTTAGAAGTTTAGGGTTCATTTTCAAACCTATGATGGATCATTGGCAATTTATTTATGGAATATTTTCAATAATTTATTGATCATGTGCATATATTTAAGTTCACAAACGTTACATTCTAAGGATCAATTTTACAAGTTTAAGGAATGATATTGAACCTTTTATGGAACTTTTGCAATATGTTTATGGGTAATCGGTACAATTTTATGGATCATAGCCTAGATATATGACGGTACATTTTTGACATTTTATTGCTAAAACTTACATAAAGTATGGATCACATTGCTGTATTTTATGGATCATTTTCATTTTTTTATTGATTTTCATCAGAGCCTAATGGGTCATAAATACATTTTTTATGGAACGAATTTAAATTTTTCATGGATCATTTCTTCAGTTTAAAGGTGCAAACTTAGGGCTGCCTATAATTGCTGTTTGCTTACCATTATGGTACCGTTTTAGGAGGTCCGTGATTTCCTCTTTAGAAAAGTTGGGTTGAGTCAATACCGTTCTCTGATGATTTCCAAAAAGAGTTTCCGAAATTGTAAGTGTTAATCCAGATATCCGAAAGATTAGTAGATTTTTGTAATTGTTGATTGGTCGATCTACAAAATGAATATAAAAATCGTTAGAGTCTTCGCCAGAGTGAACAGTTTCAGAATCTTCAATGGGTTCGTCTAGATTGTTTTGCGCGTTTTCATCCTGTCGATCACCTAAAATGGGAGAATTCGTATTAATGTTTATCTGGTTCATGTTAACTTCTTCCGGTCGCCTACTTAGGGCATCAGCTACCACATTAGCTCGTCCCTCTTTATATTTTATGTCGTAATGATAATTCTCTAGATCTAATCTCCATCTCAGTATTTTGGGGTTTTTATCAGAAGTTTTGATGAAAGTTAGTGGTTTATGGTCAGTAACTAATGTAAATTTGGTACCATAGAGATATGATTTGAATTTGTTTATAGACCATTTTATGGCTGGATCTTCTTTTTCATTTGTAGCGTAACGACTTTCTGTATCTGTCAATGTTCTTGACGCAAATGCGATAGGCCTTTCAATGCCTTCTTGCACTTGTGAAAGCACTGCTCCTAATACTTGGTCTGACGCATCCGTTGTTAGAGTGAACGGTTTGTCAAATTGAGGATAAGCTAATACTTGATCTGTCGAAATTATCTGCTTAAGGCTGTTGAATGCGTTTATGTATTGCTCGTCTTGAGGGTTCAATACTGCGTCCTTTTTCAATTATTTTGTCATATGCTGTGTGATTTTTGAAAAATCTTTAATAAACCTGCTGTAGTAGCCGGCAAGTCCAAAAAACTGTTTAATTTGTTTCTCCGTTTTTGGAATGGGCCAATTAATTATTTTGTCAATTTTCTCAGGATTTGGCTTTACACCCTTTTCTGAGATGATATGACCAGGGAATTCTGCTTCTTTTCTTAGAAATTCACATTTATCAAGCTGAATTTTTAAGTTGAATTCAGCAAGTCTTTTCAAAATTAAAGAAAGATTCTCTAAATGTTCTTGTAGATTTCGCCCGACAATGACAATGTCATCGAGGTACACGTAGCAAATAGTACCAATGTACTCACCGAGAATGTTATTCATAGCCCTTTGAAAGGTGGCTGGGGCATTCTTCAATCCAAACAGCATTCGGGTAAACTCAAAGTGACCCTTGTCTGTAGAGAATGCTGTTTTTTCTTTATGTTTGGGATCCATTTCAATCTGGTGAAATTCAGATTTAAGATCCAATGTCGAAAAGTAGACAGACTTGCCAAGGTGGTCGAGAATGTCTTCTATCTGTGGCACGGGATATTTATCGTCTACAGTCTTTTCGTTCAGTTTTATGTAGTCGATAACAATTCGAATTTTGCCTTTGCCGGGAGCATCCTGCTTTTTGGGTACTACCCATATGGGAGAAGAATATGGGCTAGTCGAATGAGAAATAATTCCGTTGTCTAACATTTCCTGGATTTGTTCTTCGACGTCCTTTCGGAAATGATGAGGATAACGGTAGCTTTTAGTGTAAACTGGAGCATCGCTATTTGTTATTATTTTATGCTTAATAGCGGTGGTGAAAGATAATTTTTCATCCTTCCGCAGTAAGACTTGTTGGTTTTGTAGGATTAGATCAATTAATTTTGGTTTCTCTAGTGCTGATAGATGATCGGTTCTGATAATGCTAGCTATTTCTTCGTGGTTCAATTTGTGTTTGGATTCTATAGCAATGGGGTTAATCGTTTCAAAGTTGTTTATTGTGATCTGAAGACTTGGTATTTTTGGTGGTTCTTTTTTGGTGCTAAGGAAATTTATAGTGATTTTGCCATCTTTTGCCCTGTATAAACCAGGTTCAATCATAGAACAGTCATTTAGTTTTTGAAATGCTGGAACGAACCAGTCTCCATTATTCAGTGTTTTTATAGTAACCGTGTGGTGGTACGTAGGAATTTCTGTTGGGAAGAATTTTGAATATTTGATTTTTTCGCCATTTAGCAGGAGTGTTTCTGTCTTGAAGTTTAGTTTTGCTTGAAATTTAGCGAGTGTTTCTGCACCTAATATGCCGTCAAAAAAATCATGGAATTTAAATTCGTAAAATGATAGAGGAGGGAGACTGTTGAATAATTTTAATGTTCCTTTCTTTTCAATTTTCTGATTTCCTGAGACATTCTTTATAAAAATGTTTATGATTTTTGGACTTTTAATAAAACCTGGAGATATAATATTTTTGTTAGCGCCAGAATCAATTAGAAGTTTGATTATTTGATTAGTTTCTGGATGTTGCACCTCAAGGTAGGGAAGATAGTTCATGTTTCGTTTTCGTTATGAGCCTTCATTTGAAAATTTACCGTGATTTCGTCTTCTATTTCTTCTTCTGATTCAGAACCGTCTAATTCATGGTTATTCACAAGTTTTTTATTCAGGGTTAATCGACTTCTGATTGAAGTGTCGATTTCCATTGGAATTGATTGATTCGTATTGAATTTCCGGTCAGGTTTATCAATTGAGGTTTGTGGATTGGGTTTTTCAAATTTTTCGAAGCTCGGGGTATGTTTAAATGGTTTTGAAGTTTTTGGAGTGTCGTTCATGTATGAAGCTGTTAGCTCTTTTGATTTGAATTTGCAGAGAAATGCGTAGGCGTCCTCAATATCAGCGGGTCTCGCGGCTTGCGCGTAACCGAAATAAGGTTCTGAATGTGTTGATGGCATGCCAATTATTTTTATAAACTTCTTTTTGTTTAGCAAGATTTTTAATACTCTGGATAATATCTTTTGTCCTCTGATAATATTTTTGAACTGATGTCTCGTTACCCATTTTATTTTGCTGGCACTTGTACGTTGAAAGCTCTTGTCGGTCTCCAAGAGCATTAATTAAGATTTCTTTTATTGAATGAAAGTCTAATGGGTTACCAGCCAAACATAGTATATCTTTGGCTTTACCTTGTATTTTATTGGTCACTGCAGTGACGTACATATTAAACAACGTATCATCGACATGTTGCCTAAAAAGATTCAATGTATTTTCCGCTGTTAGCAGCCAAGCGGTCAGCTGTTTTCTGTTGCCGTCAAACACCGGTAGTGACTTGATCGGATCGGGTATCTTGAATAAGTTATTCAGCCTAACTCTGTCTGCTGTTTGTTGCTCGATAGGTGCTATTACTGGTGTCGATGTGGATGGATGCGGGGGAGCTCCCATTACATTGTGAAAAAGTGAGTCATACTCTGCATGCTTTGCATTTATTTTATCAATTGCCTGCACCATGGCATTCAGCTGTTGAGCAATTTGCTCGAGTGGGTTTGATTGTGTTTCGGGAGTGGTCATGACTATTTGGTCTTGAGAGATTTCTAGGCCTTTAATGGGAATATGTGAAAATTCTCCGGATTCAATTGAATCGGTATCTGAATCGCTGGTTGATTCAAGATCGGAATGAATTTTATTTTTATTTTTCAGGTTCGCCCTAGTGATTTCCAAGGCACTTTTGGCTTTGTTGGAAATTTTAGGCATCAAAGATAGAAAAAAAAAACAAAATTAGGTGGAAATACACGTTCTCTTAGAACTCGTGGGGTTCCTTGGGATAGCAATTCTCTTAGAACTTTGCTCTCCCAGCGATAAAATAAATTTCGTCTTACGTGTAATCTCTCTCTAAGAACGGATTAATAGTACGATTCAATTATATTTTATCACATTGGAATTGAACTCTCTCTAAGAACGGTTCAATTCAATGGATAGCGAAGTTGGATTTTTTTTTGTTAATCGCGTCTCTCTTAGAACGTGCGATGTAATTTAAACCACAAGTTTCACTTACCTTGCTTTTGCAATCGTGGGTCGCGGTTCCTCTAGTGTCCGTAGCGTGCGGTGTGATCTCGACTCCAAGCACACCCTCGATGACGCTGGATACTTTCAGTTGTTCTCTTGGAACTCAAATTACTCGCGGATCAACTCTAATTTGGATTTACAAATCCAAATTTTTACACTGTTATTCACGCACTTCTTCTAGAGCCCGGACGGCTGCGCCAATTATGTGTCTATGGCTACGTTCGGGTTTTTAAAAAAAAGCACTAATGACACTGCTTATTTAATACACTTGGATTTATTCAAAACTATTAACTCTAAAACTAACTGCACTGATTAATTACTTTGGACAAACTGCACAAGACTAACTCGAGTTCTTTGGTTTACCTGCTATTTAATAATTATTACTGCTGATCCTGCATTCTTGAAGTGTGTCGCTGATTGATTAAGTTTTGTGTTATTGGATTCGCCTGTTGTCAACCACGCTTGGTACAAAGTCCGATGTCCGATGTTATTATTCTGCTGAGTCGTCATGCTGTCTATCGTAACTATAGGTTAACCTATGAATTTTCAATGTGATAGCAAAAAGCATGTACAATATTAAATCCATCGCAGTACATTTGTTGGTCATTACTGTTTACATCGATTGACGTATTCTTACACAACTGATAGAATGACTAATATGCATCTATTCATATATAATATTAATCAAATGCTCCACGGCACTTAACGGGTTTCAAATCGTTTCTCATCCCGATCATTCTCCCAAAAAGTTTAGTTTTCTCATAGTATATCCCATATAAACTATGCAGTCAAGTACCCAACTAAATTAGCTCAAATCGTTGCCTTAGCTAGCCGTGGTAATTAATCTAACTGACGCAGTTGGTTAAGGGAATGATGGATTGTGCGATGTGCGTCATTCAACACTCTAGAGTCCTTGAAAAGGGGTTATAGCAAGGTGATTGGCCTCCATGTTTACTGTTTAGCATTGCTTAGTTGGAAAGTTTTGTTCTAGGTAGACACGAGTGGTACAATTTTCAGAAAGTTAGTCCAACTTTTTTGCTTCGGCTTTGAGAAAATGGTGGTAACGTACATCAGACATAAGGCTCAAGGGGGTCACGAGAAGACAATGTAAGCCTCCCATTTCGAGTTCAGATCGAAGGTGATCAAATTGAGGTGGTAAGCGTGTTCGTGTATCTGGGCTCATTAGTGATCGCAGACAACGACTTCAGCAGAAAAATCTTTACAACGACGCATTATGGCTGGAAACCGTGCCTATTTTGGACTCCAAAGGACGCTAAGATCAAAAAGAGTTCACCTCTCTACAAAATTGACCATTTGCAACACATCGATTCGATATTGGATGTTGAACGACCACCTGGTAAAAATGATTCTCGAAAACGACTGGTACAAGGCAAAGAGCCGCGAAACAGACAAAGTGGATCGATCAAGTGGAAAATGGCAAACGAATCAACCGAAGACAGCGGAGCTGGTGAAATACAGCCTTGGACCGTGGGAAATGGAGACGACTTCTATATACAGCAGAGGACGCCAAGCTTTGGTCTAACTGCTAAGATTTTGAAGAAGAACGAAGAGCCAGAAAAAAGTGTTCAGCCCAGGGGTAATTCACTCGGCCATCATATGTTGAGACCCTCAAAAACACACTCCGACACACATCAAATACCTCACCATTACATGAAAGAAAAATTCATTTCTGGCAATCGAATCAATTGTCCCCTGATTTGTTCCCAAGAGCTTGCACTGATGTGATTCAGATGATACATAAGTGTGAGCGGATTTTGACGTTTAAGAATCCATGGTTGCCAATAAGCATAAGTTTTCGATTGTCGTTTTGACAGATATATTGAAACACAGAAATACCTTCCGAAATCCCAAAACACAAACACAGAGTGGCAGAGTGACTAAACCCCTGTGTACAACAAATTAAACGAACTAAAGTGTGGTGGTGGATTGTAGGGTGGACCACTAATTCGTCAATCATCGCTTTTTCTCAGCCGTGTTAGTGATACGGGAGTACGGGTCTTGCTTTGAATACTGGAATTTAACTAAGTACAGGGTGGCAAAGGTTGCTTGTCAGTAAAATAAATGTTCATAAAAATACAACGAATGGCTCAATACTAACAAACGCTATATTTCCTATAAACTCACATTTTATTATTAAGAAATGTCATATTGAGCTCGGACCTCTTCCTTTTTTCTTTTATGAATATGTTTCTTAAACGCTTCGGAACTGGCACGCACCGTTTCTTGAGGCAAATTGTTCAAAATATTGATCAAAAGTTTCTTGAAAGATCCAAGTGTGTGACCTTTTGTGCTTCCATTGTTACTGAGCATGTATCCCCAAAATCCAAAGGATTGATATTTGGCGATTAGGCAGGTCACTCGACACCACTACTGCAGAATCCTGATGAAAACAGTAATTTCTGGCTGGAATCAATTTCAATGCACAGAGTAACAAGTCATTCTTCAAAACATGTTCGATGTAGTAATTAGTTTTGATTTTTATTCGTGACATGATGAAAACTAGAGGAAACTTGACGTTTTCTGAAATTCTACCACATACCATAACTTTCGACACATTTTGGAACCACTACACAGCCAACCCCCGGGGGTAAGTCACTCGGCCACCTTGTGTTATCACCCTAAAAAACACAATCAGCCACATTTCTAACACACTCGCCACCACATGAAAGATAAATTCATATCTGGCACCACTTGCACGAATCGGTTGTTTGTTTTCTCACTGTTTTGTTTCCCTCTCGATTGCACTCATGTGATTTAAATGATGCATGAGTGTGCGTGAATTAACCGCCAAAAAGGTCCATGGTTGCCAATAAACATAAATCTTCGATTGCAGTATTGAGAGATAAGTTGAAACACAGAAACACCTTCCGACGTAGTGAAACACAAACACAACGTGGCAGAGTGACTAGCCCTCTGGCCAACCCATCTTTGGGAACATCTGCAAGCTTCGCTGCATATACTCTATCATTCTGTTGGTTGTAAGTATCTTATTACAGAAACATTTTTTCATCGGAAAAGAGAATATAACAATCAGCGTGCAGCCGAGACTACCCGAATAAAAAAGTATAATAGATTGACAATAAAATGTATTGTAACCATACAATAGAATCAATAGTATGTACAATTGATCGTATTGTTCGCCACAATAAGATAACATTAGGACTTACTGTTTCTACAATAGAATCTATTGTAAATTGAGACAACAACAATATAATAAGGGGGTTGTTATGTATCTTAACAATAAAAAATATTACTTTTTTCTGAACAAATTTAGGTTAATAACTATTTATTGTATTGTTTCACTATTGTTGAAAATTCTAGCATATGGGGTGTATAGTAGATCTACTGTAATTACAATGAGATTTTTTTATTATTCTGTTACATGAACACTAAGATTCATAGTGGGCAATACATTATGTTGTTATTGTATATTATTTTATTGTAATTGTATCGTTATTTTTATCCGGGTACAGCAACTCCCCACATAATCACAAACCATTCCAGGACCATTTCCCGTATTGTTGACGACCGTTTCCGTTAACCCTTATAGTTGAAAATTATAAACTAACAATCTCTTAAATAATCCAGTTTTAATAATATGTCAGATGGTAAAAGGCCAAATAACAATATGCTAATTAAGCGGTTAAGTTCAGCTACCATAAAAAAAATTGACAATTTTCACGAACAAAATTTTTGTTGTATTCTATGCCAAAAAGTTGGTATATAAAGGGTGTTCCGATCAATATTTGATCAAACAGTAATGTGTGTGAGTAGATCAAAGTTTTTATTAATAAGTCAAATTCTTTTTCTTTTTCAAGTTCAGTTCATACAGAATACAGGAGAAATATTCAGCTTCCTTTTTACCTTCCTTTGTTCGATTGTGCGGAGCTCTGGCGTGTTGGGAGGGTTTTTGTCCTTGGGCACCACTTGAACGTTGTTGGCAGCATACCACTCCTTGGCTTTTTTTCCGTAATGGCAAGATGCCAAATCCTGCCAAAATAGAACGGAACAATTGTGTCGCTTCAGGAAAGGCAGTAAACGGTTTTGTAGGCACACGCTCAGATAAATTTCCTGGTTGACGGTTCCGGTCGCAATGTAAACGTAGCTCTTCAAGCCACAGGTACAGATGGCCTGCCACACCAGATATTTCTTCGCGAACTTTGGCAGTTTAATGTGTTTGAAAATATCTGCCACCTTTCCCCGTCCGGTTGCCGTATAAAATTCTTGTCCAGGAAGCTGTTTAAAGTCTGCCTCGACGTAAGTTTCATCGTCCTGTACCACGCAGTCAAACTTCGACAGCATCGTCGTGTACAACTTTCGCGATCGTGCTTCGGCCGACGTGTTTTGTTTATCTTCGCGATTTGGAGTCACCACTTTCTTGTAAGTCGACAGTCCAGCTCGTTTTTTAGCTCTATCCATGGTTGAAGGCGCCACTCCCAGCTTCTTTGCGACATCTCGGACGGAGAGGTTGGAGTTCCACTCGAAACAGCGGGCAACTCTTTTTGTCATCGCTCCGGCTCCGGCTTTCGATAGCCCCCTGATCCAGCTTTCCTGGCTGTCGACCAACGTTCACCGAACACTTTTAATACGTTGGTATCAGTTGATTTAGCCACATTCAACAATTTCGTCAACTTGTTGTGAGAGTAGTTTGGATTTTCGCCATGCAAGTGCAAAATTTTGATGCGTTGCTTCTCTTCCTTCGACGACATTTTGATAACTGAAGTGCTAACCTCAAAATCAAAATAGAGGCAAGATGCTACACGCACACATCTTCATAATGAGGGGTGTGCAAAAACTTGTAATGCACGATGAAAGGAAATGCGTCAAGTTTAAATCGACCAAATTTTGATCGAAACACCCTTTAATAAAAAAAAACTTTCAATGACAATATGGCATACATTAAAAATATGTGTTAATGTAGAGGTTATATGATGAAAACGAGATTGAACTATTTGATAACAAGAACCTAAAATGTGATAATATATCTTACATTAGAAATATAGTTTTGACTATATAGCAAATTGTTTTTCGTTATACGGGTCCTTACTTTGAATTACTGGAAGTTGTTTTTCTGTTAATCCGTGAATACTCTGTTTTTATACGCTTTGAGTTTCAAAACGCTCGCCCTCGTTGTGTCGGATTCCGGCGAATTCACTCCACCATTGTTTTGGTACTAACCGTTGGATGAGGTCCATGCCATTTGTTGATTTTGTACGTACCCGTTTTGGTGTATCTTTTTATGGTGCGGAAGATAAATCTCTCGTTCACACCGATTTGTTTAAGCCGTCTCTAGATCTCACGCGGTCTAAATGTTTTCAATTATAAATCTACTACTAGCTCTCGTTTGGCGTCCATGTTTATAGGTCGGTATCGAGTTCAAAAGAAATTTATTTTTCTATCTCAATCCCATGTAAAATTCCGTTTACTGAAACGGAAAAGTAAGGAATCGAAAATAAATTTCGGCAGCAGTATCCACCTGAAAAGAACGAAAAATAAAATTGGAATTTCTAAGGTTCTCACGCAAACTAATGGGCGCTGTCTTTCGGAAAAATATTCCGCTCGAATATTCCGTAAGTAAAAGTGACGTTTCGTTGCATGCAGATCAATTGTCAAAATTCCGCTTGGTAATATTGAACAAAATTCCGTAACCTCTTTACTTTTTAAGTCGATACTGGCCTTATAGCGCAGCCAAAACAAAAAAGACCCCCCCACAACCCCAGTAAAACACACGCACAAAAAAAAATGCACATATCGGTAAACAAAACTATACAAGAAATGCACTGATAACTGGCCCACAATTGATGCGTTGCGCCCGTATAACGAAAAACAATTTGCTATATAGTCAAAACTCTATTTCGAATGTAAGATATATTATCACATTTTATGTTACTGTTAACAAATAGTTTAATCTCATTTTCACCATACAACATCTACATTAACATATATTGTTAATGTATGCCATATTGTCATTGAAAGGTTTTTTATTGTCTGCACTCGGTCTGGATTATATACCAACTTTTTGGCATAGAGTACAGCAAAAATTTTGTTCGTGAAAATTGCCATTTTTGTATGGTAACCTAACTTAACCGCCTATTCAGCATATTGATATTGATTTGGCCTTTTACCATCAGACATATTGTTGAAACTTTATAGGAGATTGTTAGTTTATAGTTGTCAACTACAAGGGTAAATGTCGTAACAATACCGGAAACGATCATCAACAATAAGGGAAATGGTCCAGGAATGGTTTGTGATTATGCGGGTGTGATTTGGAAGTTTTTTCATAGGTTTTTTCTCAAATTTATATCAAAGGAAACCAAACCCACCCCACTCGCCCAACCCAACACTACCCGCCAAACACATAATAAAAAAATTGTAATGAATAATGAACGCTTTGTATACACTGCTGGGGGTCACCCACAATCGATACGTTGCGTGTTTTCGATTTTTTACCTATAGCTTTTCCGTCAAACAAATACCAGCGAAACGCAAAAAACAAAAAATTTTATTTTTTCTCTCCCCTCTCCCCCCCCCCCCGCCCGGTTGTTTTCCTTCTCCCGTTCTTGATCGCGCCCCCCCCCTTTCCCACCCCCCAAAAGGGGTTTTTTTGCTCTTTGTCAGGTTGATGTTTCCTACTGGTTCACTTCCAGCTTGGCCATATCAAATTTGAATTAAGAGTTTTAACTCACTTTTAACTTGTTTTTTTTCCGGAGTGTGTGCTGTCACGCTTCTTTGGCCTACTGGTATTAGTCATTCGCCTCTTTAAAATGGTATTACGGTTAATTTTACATTACATTTGTTTCTCTAATCCTATTCTGTTTATACATTCTAACACTTTCTCCGCTCTAAGTATTTCACCCCTCGTAAGTTCCAATCCTGAGCTGGGCATGTCGTAAGAATGTCGGTCGACAGCCCAGTTAAAATGATTCTCGAAAACGAACCGACGGGCACAAGAAGAAAAGGCACGCAACGAGCTAGGTGGTTCGATCAAGGAGAAGGTGTCATGCGGACCCTTCGCAGACTGCGAGGCTGGCGAAGTGCAGTCATGGACCGAATAGAATGGAGACAATTTCTGCTTACAGCAGAGGCCGCCCCGGCCTTGGTATGATTGGACCGATCCTTCCAATCGTAAGTGATTCCTTTATTTTTCATAATTTCTACAATCTATCAGAATAAGTTCCGCTGATAACCTTACTCCACAGTAATCACACGTCATTTCTATCTCTCCATAGATCAGCCACCCGTCCCTAAGCCTCGTATGTCAGATTTGCTGTCGAGTCAAGATCCGTTGCTCTCGTCTTTGCAGCCATTGGGCCACGCTGCCGTAGATGGTTTACTCTCGGGTACCCTTCGTAATTTAACTTCCTTGGCTTGAGGCCTTTGGGCCTCCCACACGCCAATCAGAATCCACCTGCTCCATGTGATTCGGTTGACCGCTGCGATCTCGCATGTTTCGATCTGAGCTGTTCGTACCTGCTTAGCTAGAGTGTCTGTCTTGTTTGTTGCCTGTTATCCCGGTGTGCCCTGTTATGCAGCAAATAGTTGCAACAGATCGCTCCAATGGCTCTCGCTTTAGCCAGGAAAATCCGTCCACAATTCCAAATCCATTTCCCTCCTCTTTGTCAACCGATCCGTCCGTGAAAATTTAATGGTAGCCTTGGTACTTGGTTTTCTCCATATGACGAATCGCTTTTGCCTTTCTTATACATAGGTTCACCTACCTGAAATTCAGGATGGATAGCGGCTCATCGTCCCAGCTTCGGTTGAGTGGCAAAGACAAAGTGGCAAAGTGGAGCAAAATTATGTTGATGCACTACTTTAATTTCTCCCAGGAAACGATGATGAGCTGTTCATTTGCCATAACAGAGCATCCAAAAAAAGAAGCAAAAACCATCATTAAAAAAAATCAATTTCATTTTAACGCGACAAACGTTCACTATCAAAATTGTTAAATTCATCATAAATAAAAATGTTCTCAATGATTGTATCGTTATTTTATTGGAGCTACAATTGAGGCACAGCTGGAATCTTCTCCAAGATAAGACAAATGCGATATAATAAACCATTAACATGAGAACTTGTTCTAATGTTGTATTGTTATAATATCCACAATGGATTGAAGTGTTCTTTTTTTTATTCGGAATGTTTCGCAAGATTGATGAAATACTGAACTAGAATTTTATTTGACAGCTGCGTACAATAATAAACATAAAAGAGGAAATACACATGATAGAATAATGTATGTCAGTAACCAGGTGATCATTGTCACTTCTCTACAAGGTATTTACGAGTTTGTTGAACGCTAAAAAATAACCGAAAATCAAGAAAGAAATTGTAAGTGTACATTGTATACAAAAGAAGCGTATCTGTCAAATAATACGATAAACTAATATGTTTAATAATACGATAAACTTGAGGAGTCCAAGAAAAGCTAAAGTGAGGTTAATAATACGAGGAGTCCAAGAAAAGCTAAAGTGAGGTTGAACATCGTAGATGGAACTCAAATGAAATGTTCGATACCTGACCTCACTTGGATTTGTCAATAGTTTCATATTATATTCCAAAAACATCATCTTATAACTTAAATCGAGCTGTTAAAGACTATCAAAATTGAAAATAGAACATTCTAATGAAATATCTAGAAATGCTGCAAGACATTGTGAGTTTTAATAAATCCCTGCAAGTAAATCGCGCCAACGCTATTCACATATCACTGCTATTCTTCATTCTTGAAATTTCAACCTTATTGCTCATCACATTAAACTTATTGCCTGCTCTCAGCTTCGTGTTCTGAATACATTTCCACAGTTATTATATGAGAGCGATGCCATACATCTTTTTTGAATTAGTTCGATTGTGTGGCAAGTGCAAACATATCCTATGCAAGGAAGTCGAGAAATTTTCTTTCGAGAAAAAATCATAGACCAGACCGAGAATCGCAACCTTCAACCTTGTGTTACTGTGTAGCTGTAACTGCAACTGAGCTAAGAGAAAGCCCATACATCACTTGTATAGAAATAAGAAATTGCATGCAAAGTGGTGAGTCTTATGCGAATAGCGGCAGTTTATTAATCCATTAAAAAACTACGACTGATCGAATACTTTTGCCCTCGTGCATAAGCTCAAAGGCTTCATTGATCTTATCGATTGGCATACAATGACTAATGAATTCATCAAGCATCAATTGCTTGTCCAAATACTTATTGACAAGCATTGGAACACTATCGACACTCTTCCATCCACCAAAAGCCGTACCCTTCCATGTTCTGCCAGCTATCAACATGAATGGGTTTGCAACTGATTTGCATCCAGATTCAGCCACTCCAACAACAACTGAAACACCCCAACCCCGACAACATGATTCAAGCGCGGCTTCCATTGTTTTAACATTACCAACACATTCAAATGTATAATCCAATCCACCATTCGTCTGTTCTATCAGCACCTGTTGAATAGGTTTATCGTAATCATTAGGATTCACAAACTCCGTGCAACCAAATTGCTCTGCTATTTTGAATTTATCCGGGTTGATATCGACTCCTATAATTCTAGTTGCTCCAGCAGCCTTACAACCCATAGCTGCAGCGAGTCCAACGGCTCCCAATCCCCAAATTGCACAGCTGCTTCCTTTCTCAACATTGGCTGCGTTGAGAGCTGCTCCATATCCTGTTGAAATACCACATCCAAGAAGGCAAACTTTCTCCAGTGGAGCTGCTTCATTAATTTTACATAGAAATATTTCTGATACAACAGTATATTCCGAAAACGTTGAAGTACTCATGCAATGGAACACCTGCTGTCCCTTGCACGTGAACCGACTTGTACCGTCTAGCATCAAGCCTTTTCCCTTTGTAACAGGAATCTTCGAGCAAAGGTTTGTCTTGGGGCTCTTGCAAAACTTACATTCGTAGCATTGTGGAATATATAATGGGATCACATGATCTCCCGGCTTGAACTTTGTAACACCTTCACCAACGCTCTCTACAATACCAGAACCTTCATGACCAAGAATAATCGGAAAAAGGATTTCATGATCATAGCCATTTAAAATGCTTGCATCCGTATGACAAACTCCAGAAGCTGTTATCCTTATCCGAACTTCTCCAGATTTTGGGGGTGATACATCAACAGTTTCTATCGACAGCGGTTTTTTTGGCCCCCAAGCAACGGCTGCTTTGCATGAAATTATCTAAAATATAGAAAAATATATCTAGAGAACAAGAATTCTGGCCAACATTTACAGATTTTGGCTTATTTTTTTTTAAATCATCACACTAACCTGCCCTGCAGTACTGCTCATGGTTTGAACTCTTATTCCAACTGATCTTTGAACACACTATTTTAAAATTCTGAAAAACGTATGCTCACTGGTTGCTTTTATATCTCTGTATACACAAAGTCTGGCATGCAGATAAAAGATAAGTTCAGATAAGGACTTACATAAACAATACGTTGAACAATCTCATTGAAATGCAAACAGCCGACATTATTTTTCAAAGTGGCATCTCATCATCATCATCTGAATTCGGAAGCAGTTCTTTAGATTTAGAATCAAATAACTATTAATGAAAATGATTTCACTGGGTTGCGGTAGGTGAGTCGAAAATAGTGAATACATTTTCATTAACAGTAGGGTAATGGGATGTAATGTTAGCCTAGCTCCTTTATTCGGCCTATGTAGCTAATATGTCATTAAGTTACCGATAATCAACAAAATTATGATGCTATCAAGATGACCGAATTAATTCGAAGCAATTCAGACATTATTAATAAATTACCTGTTGTTCACTTCCGTGTAATTTACGATTGTCTTAACTTTTTAGACAGCATGATTTCACCGGTTAAGCTGAACAGATTATCTCCATAATTTTCGAATGGTCTCAATTTGGCAAAATTGAACCTATAAAGCGTAAATGCAGCCAAGATGTACTATACATAAAATAGTCACACATTATAAACGAACTGTTCACATAGATAAAATAACAATGATTTAACAAGAAAACCGTGGACCCAATGTAAAGGCTCGAACAAAGTGGTAACGGAAGCGGAACGGCGACGGCAGCGGAAGAGCCCAATCTGACTAAACCTGCTTGTCGGATAGAAAACTGATTAGATCCAAGTTGATTCCAATCGGACATATCGACGTAATTTGCGACAACTGTTAAACTTGTCGTTTCCGTTCCGTTTCCGTCTACATTGCGTTTGGGCCTTAAGGGTCATATGATTTTCTTTGTACCCAAATATGGCCTGTTGTCTGGATAACTTAGTTAAAATGGTGTTACTGGTAAAATTTTCAATGAAAATGTATGAGTTCCGATTGTTCATTTTACAAATGGCTCATCTTAACACAAACCAAAGGAACAAGCCCTGTACAGAGTGAATTATTATGATTTCACAATCGAACATCCAATAAATCATAGTGCAAATCTGTTAAGTGTTTCAAAGCAGATTTAGTTCAGTTTGTTTTATGAAATTTTATGTTGGGTAAAGCGAATACAGCTCCCAATGCCTTAAAATAAAAAAAAAATAAAATCAGAAAATCAGGAAAAAAAACCGTACGAAGACTGCATTTAATAATTAATCTATCGAATGGGACGAAGTTGCTTCCACAAATAGACCCAATTTGGTGCTCATAGACCGACATTACATCCATATCCCTCGAAAGTTTCTGACTTCATAAAATGAGTTGTGTAGCTTTTCGTGATACATAATACCAAACGTTTTATTAAACGTATATAAGCAAGTGTATAACTAGCTAAATTTCGCTTACAGCTACAATACTTTAAGTGTTATAATAAAAAAAATTAATCGATCGATACATATTAGGCTGAGTCAAGGGACACATACCCTATTTATTTTTTTTATTTTTTAAATTGCCTATGACTTCTAATAGTGATGATGACGGCTGCGCACCTTAACATAAACACCAGGTAAAACGATTAAAAATATTGCGGAGATTTCACCTACTTTAAGGGTGACTTGACCGAAACTAACCAAAGTTTTCCCAGTTTCTCTTTAGAGTGTATTGTTAACGTCCGCTCAGTTTTGTAGTTTTCACTGAGATTCCGGTCGAGATGGAAGAAAATCAGCGAACTGTTCGTAAAGCGTTCGCGAAAGAATTTTGTTCGCCCACATGCCAAATCCTGGGTTGTAGCATCGCGCCTTGAGAAAACTGATCAATAAACATAATTGGACCGACACAAGGGTCCCTCAAAGGAATGGATGACATTGGATCACAGGACAGGAGCTGGATGAAAACCGGGAACAACGCGCAAAAATAAACGAGAGAGCGGTGATTGCTCATCCGAATCCGGAATCCGAACCTTTTGACGCCAAACTTTTCGACCAGGCCAAAAAGTTTCGGCCAGACTGCCAAAAAAACGATCCAGAACGAAAACATATAAGGTGCAGAACCTCCCAAATCGGGACGAATGTCAGCAGAGTGTTGCTAAAACACGTGCCAGGCTTGGTCAGGATGACTATCGAATATAATGGTTACAATAACCACGAAAATGGTCGAATTCACCACGTTCATGGTACTTTTAACTATGATCATGGTAACAAGGACTATTCCAACATTATGGCATATGTTGGATCAACTATTTTTAATGGTTGTTTTGACCATGATCATATTCGGTTCAAAATCACTATACTGCAATATTCATCCTAACCCCCTATAAGGAGTGTATCGAATATAAGCTATCCACATACATTTGCATTGTACGCATGTATTTGTGATGGTATATTATGCTCTTTTTTTTTTTTTTATTATCGTGGCTTTCAGCCTCCTGGGCTGGTTCGCCACTATATTATGCTCTGAACACTGCATGCTGTGCGTTTGACTGTCAGCTTTCTTTTGTTTACTTGTTTATGCGGTTCAAATTCTGCGTTTTCAAAATGTCGCGTATTGAAAAGGAAGTGAAAATTAAGGTTCTGGACACATGGCTAAGTGAGAAGGGTATTACTATGCGAACATTGGCGAAGCGGTTTGGAATTCTTAATGCGAGTGTTAAAACCATCATTAATAAGTTTGGGGAACACTATTCTTTGGATGAGCTACCAGGAAGAGGCAGAAAACCCGGTTCTTCCAACCCGAAACTGGAGCAGAAAGTGGTATCTCTAATCATGAAGAACAAATCAATGTCAATGCGTGATTTGGCCAAAAAAGCAGGAACGAGTGTCGGAATGATCCAGCGTATCAAGAGGCGAAACCACCTGAAGACCTACAAGAAGCAGAAAATCTCGAAACAAAGTGCAGAACAGAAGAAGCGAGCAGCAACAAGGGCCCGGAAATTGTATTCGCGTCTTTTGCAGCGTCCGGATGCATGCGTTTTGATGGACGATGAGACCTATGTAAAGGAGGGCTCAAAAACCCTTCCAGGTCCACAATACTTTACTGCCGTCGTTGGGGAGGATGTGAGCGATGCGGACAGTTCGATTCAAGTGGAGAAATTCGGTCGAAAGGTACTGGTATGGCAAGCAATATGTTCCTGTGGTTTGAAGTCAACCATTTTTTACACTACCGGAACTATAAATGCGGAAATCTATCGATCTGAGTGTCTTCAGAAGAGATTGTTGCCTTTATATAAGAAGCATACTACACCTCCACTGTTTTGGCCGGATTTAGCGTCGGCTCACTATGCCAAAACCACTCTCAATTGGCTTGCGGAAAAGGGTATAGATTTCGTTGAGAAAAATATCAATCCACCAAATTGCCCTCAGCTTCGACCCATCGAACGTTACTGGGCAATCGTGAAGAGGGTCTTCAAGAAGACTGGTAAGGCAGTTGGGAACATGCAGGAGTTCAAAAAAAAATTGGGCTCAAGCGTCCAAAAAATGCGATGCAACACTTGTCCGGAACTTGATGAAGAGCATTCGATCCAAAGTTCGAAAATACGTGAAGGAATAACTTAAATTTCATCCGGTCTTCATTATGTTCAAGTTTAACCTCGTACAATAAAGGATCAATTTTTTGTATGAATAAAATATCGGTTTTCAACAAAATTTGAAAGAAAGTTTGTGGATAGCTTATTTTCGATACACTCCTTAATGGTAAACTTGACTATCAAATTTGTCTCTGTGTACTGTTCTAATGGGACGTTGGGTTAGCATAAAAAGGCGAGTAGTATGTTAAACAATTCTATTATTCGCTTCTAAGAAATTATTTGGCAGTCGTGGAAAGGGACATTTGGTTTGAACGGTGGTATGATAAAAGGACAACGGTTGTGCCGGCTGTAGTAAATGTCTATATGACCGTAAAGTCAATAATTAATGATATTTGTGATAGTTGACAGTCGCAAAACTGATTGAAGCAAAAATCTAGAAAATCTAACGAGAAATGATAAAGCTATTAGCGTTCAAACTGTTTCAGTTATTTTCAAACTTTCATTTGACCCCTACCCTTGCCGTAACGCGTAATCTGATCAAAATAGCGTGGGTGTGGTCCTAATAGATCGTTATGAGAGTTGAAACTATCAACAAAAGAGCTAACTTTGCTGAAACCTACTGCAGAAATCTAACCCTTGATGTTTTACTTAGGATAGTTAAAAGTTATCTGATGGAATTTGAGGCATCGATGTATTGTATTCTAATTTGAAATTTCTTTTGTGTATACTATTTCTTGTAATTTTTTTTTAATTATTTACCGGTATGTATACTAACATTTTGTTTCTAGAAATCTAAGCCTCGATGATTTACTAAGGCTAGGTATGGAAAATACAATGAAATTTGAATTTTCACAATTTTGTGAATATTTTTAGTAAATATGATCCGATTTTCAAAACATGTGCACAAATCTCTCCACTAGCGCTCCAGCTATCAATCGGTGAGCTTAGTTTGCTTGTACCATCTATAGAAATCTAAGCCTCGATGATTTACTAAGGCTAGGTATGAAAAATATGTTGAAATTAAAATTTTCACAATTTTGTGAATATTTTTAGTAAATATGATCCGATTTTCAAAACATGTGCACAAATCTCTCCACTAGCGCTCCAGCTATCAATCGGTGAGCTTAGTTTGCTTGTACCATCTATAGAAATCTAAGCCTCGATGATTTACTAAGGCTAGGTATGAAAAATATGTTGAAATTAAAATTTTCACAATTTTGTGAATATTTTTAGTAAATATGATCCGATTTTCAAAACATGTGCACAAATCTCTCCACTAGCGCTCCAGCTATCAATCGGTGCGCTTAGTTTGCTTGTACCATCTATAGAAATCTAAGCCTCGATGATTTACTAAGGCTAGGTATGAAAAATATGTTGAAATTAAAATTTTCACAATTTTGTGAATATTTTTAGTAAATATGATCCGATTTTCAAAACATGTGCACAAATCTCTCCACTAGCGCTCCAGCTATCAATCGGTGAGCTTAGTTTGCTTGTACCATCTATAGAAATCTAAGCCTCGATGATTTACTAAGGCTAGGTATGAAAAATATGTTGAAATTAAAATTTTCACAATTTTGTGAATATTTTTAGTAAATATGATCCGATTTTCAAAACATGTGCACAAATCTCTCCACTAGCGCTCCAGCTATCAATCGGTGAGCTTAGTTTGCTTGTACCATCTATAGAAATCTAAGCCTCGATGATTTACTAAGGCTAGGTATGAAAAATATGTTGAAATTAAAATTTTCACAATTTTGTGAATATTTTTAGTAAATATGATCCGATTTTCAAAACATGTGCACAAATCTCTCCACTAGCGCTCCAGCTATCAATTGGTGCGATTAGTTTGCTTGTTCCATCTATAGAAATCTAAGCCTCGATGATTTACTAAGGCTAGGTATGCTAAATCTGATTAATTGGGTTATTAAAGTTAATTTGGAAAGTGCAGAAGGACTATATTCTCTTCATTTCTTATTTTCATGTCGGTTTTTCATTGATTACGGGCATGCGTGCTTACATATTTCATCAAATTAACGATTTGAGGCGATTTTCCCCCCGGGGCAGATTTCTGTAGTTAGCCTCAGAACTTGTACCGAGAGCAGTTGTATGCAAGCATCAGTATGCAAGATGTTAGTTTTCTTTGAAAGTTCTAGGTATTGAAGATCAATAACTGCTTTGATCACGTTTATGCAAATAAATATGATCCGATTTTCAAAATATGTACCATATTCTTTCCATTAGAGTTCAGGCTATCAATTGGAGAGCTAAGTTTGCTTGGACCTTCTGTAGAAATCTAAGCCTCGATGATTTACTAAGGCTAGGTATGAAAAATATGTTGAAATTAAAATTTTCACAATTTTGTGAATATTTTTAGTAAATATGATCCGATTTTCAAAACATGTGCACAAATCTCTCCACTAGCGCTCCAGCTATCAATCGGTGAGCTTAGTTTGCTTGTACCATCTATAGAAATCTAAGCCTCGATGATTTACTAAGGCTAGGTATGAAAAATATGTTGAAATTAAAATTTTCACAATTTTGTGAATATTTTTAGTAAATATGATCCGATTTTCAAAACATGTGCACAAATCTCTCCACTAGCGCTCCAGCTATCAATCGGTGAGCTTAGTTTGCTTGTACCATCTATAGAAATCTAAGCCTCGATGATTTACTAAGGCTAGGTATGAAAAATATGTTGAAATTAAAATTTTCACAATTTTGTGAATATTTTTAGTAAATATGATCCGATTTTCAAAACATGTGCACAAATCTCTCCACTAGCGCTCCAGCTATCAATCGGTGAGCTTAGTTTGCTTGTACCATCTATAGAAATCTAAGCCTCGATGATTTACTAAGGCTAGGTATGAAAAATATGTTGAAATTAAAATTTTCACAATTTTGTGAATATTTTTAGTAAATATGATCCGATTTTCAAAACATGTGCACAAATCTCTCCACTAGCGCTCCAGCTATCAATCGGTGCGCTTAGTTTGCTTGTACCATCTATAGAAATCTAAGCCTCGATGATTTACTAAGGCTAGGTATGAAAAATATGTTGAAATTAAAATTTTCACAATTTTGTGAATATTTTTAGTAAATATGATCCGATTTTCAAAACATGTGCACAAATCTCTCCATTAGCGCTCCAGCTATCAATCGGTGAGCTTAGTTTGCTTGTACCATCTATAGAAATCTAAGCCTCGATGATTTACTAAGGCTAGGTATGAAAAATATGTTGAAATTAAAATTTTCACAATTTTGTGAATATTTTTAGTAAATATGATCCGATTTTCAAAACATGTGCACAAATCTCTCCACTAGCGCTCCAGCTATCAATCGGTGAGCTTAGTTTGCTTGTACCATCTATAGAAATCTAAGCCTCGATGATTTACTAAGGCTAGGTATGAAAAATATGTTGAAATTAAAATTTTCACAATTTTGTGAATATTTTTAGTAAATATGATCCGATTTTCAAAACATGTGCACAAATCTCTCCACTAGCGCTCCAGCTATCAATCGGTGCGCTTAGTTTGCTTGTACCATCTATAGAAATCTAAGCCTCGATGATTTACTAAGGCTAGGTATGAAAAATATGTTGAAATTAAAATTTTCACAATTTTGTGAATATTTTTAGTAAATATGATCCGATTTTCAAAACATGTGCACAAATCTCTCCATTAGCGCTCCAGCTATCAATCGGTGAGCTTAGTTTGCTTGTACCATCTATAGAAATCTAAGCCTCGATGATTTACTAAGGCTAGGTATGAAAAATATGTTGAAATTAAAATTTTCACAATTTTGTGAATATTTTTAGTAAATATGATCCGATTTTCAAAACATGTGCACAAATCTCTCCACTAGCGCTCCAGCTATCAATCGGTGAGCTTAGTTTGCTTGTACCATCTATAGAAATCTAAGCCTCGATGATTTACTAAGGCTAGGTATGAAAAATATGTTGAAATTAAAATTTTCACAATTTTGTGAATATTTTTAGTAAATATGATCCGATTTTCAAAACATGTGCACAAATCTCTCCACTAGCGCTCCAGCTATCAATCGGTGCGCTTAGTTTGCTTGTACCATCTATAGAAATCTAAGCCTCGATGATTTACTAAGGCTAGGTATGAAAAATATGTTGAAATTAAAATTTTCACAATTTTGTGAATATTTTTAGTAAATATGATCCGATTTTCAAAACATGTGCACAAATCTCTCCACTAGCGCTCCAGCTATCAATCGGTGCGCTTAGTTTGCTTGTACCATCTATAGAAATCTAAGCCTCGATGATTTACTAAGGCTAGGTATGAAAAATATGTTGAAATTAAAATTTTCACAATTTTGTGAATATTTTTAGTAAATATGATCCGATTTTCAAAACATGTGCACAAATCTCTCCACTAGCGCTCCAGCTATCAATCGGTGAGCTTAGTTTGCTTGTACCATCTATAGAAATCTAAGCCTCGATGATTTACTAAGGCTAGGTATGAAAAATATGTTGAAATTAAAATTTTCACAATTTTGTGAATATTTTTAGTAAATATGATCCGATTTTCAAAACATGTGCACAAATCTCTCCACTAGCGCTCCAGCTATCAATCGGTGAGCTTAGTTTGCTTGTACCATCTATAGAAATCTAAGCCTCGATGATTTACTAAGGCTAGGTATGCTAAATTTGATTAATTGGGTTATTAAAGTTAATTTGAAAAGTGCAGAAGGACTATATCTCTTCATTTCTTATTTTCATGTCGGTTTTTCATTGATTACGGGCATGCGTGCTTACATATTTCATCAAATTAACGATTTGAGGCGATTTTCCCCCCGGGGCAGATTTCTGTAGTTAGCCTCAGAACTTGTACCGAGAGCAGTTGTATGCAAGCATCAGTATGCAAGATGTTAGTTTTCTTTGAAAGTTCTAGGTATTGAAGATCAATAACTGCTTTGGTCACGTTTATGCAAATAAATATGATCCGATTTTCAAAATATGTACCATATTCTTTCCATTAGAGTTCAGGCTATAAACTGGAGAGCTAAGTTTGCTTAGACCTTCTGCAGAAATCTAAGCCTCGATGATTTACTAAGGCTAGGTATGAAAAATATGTTGAAATTAAAATTTTCACAATTTTGTGAATATTTTTAGTAAATATGATCCGATTTTCAAAACATGTGCACAAATCTCTCCACTAGCGCTCCAGCTATCAATCGGTGAGCTTAGTTTGCTTGTACCATCTATAGAAATCTAAGCCTCGATGATTTACTAAGGCTAGGTATGAAAAATATGTTGAAATTAAAATTTTCACAATTTTGTGAATATTTTTAGTAAATATGATCCGATTTTCAAAACATGTGCACAAATCTCTCCACTAGCGCTCCAGCTATCAATCGGTGAGCTTAGTTTGCTTGTACCATCTATAGAAATCTAAGCCTCGATGATTTACTAAGGCTAGGTATGAAAAATATGTTGAAATTAAAATTTTCACAATTTTGTGAATATTTTTAGTAAATATGATCCGATTTTCAAAACATGTGCACAAATCTCTCCACTAGCGCTCCAGCTATCAATCGGTGAGCTTAGTTTGCTTGTACCATCTATAGAAATCTAAGCCTCGATGATTTACTAAGGCTAGGTATGAAAAATATGTTGAAATTAAAATTTTCACAATTTTGTGAATATTTTTAGTAAATATGATCCGATTTTCAAAACTTGTGCACAAATCTCTCCATTAGCGCTCCAGCTATCAATCGGTGCGCTTAGTTTGCTTGTACCATCTATAGAAATCTAAGCCTCGATGATTTACTAAGGCTAGGTATGAAAAATATGTTGAAATTAAAATTTTCACAATTTTGTGAATATTTTTAGTAAATATGATCCGATTTTCAAAACATGTGCACAAATCTCTCCACTAGCGCTCCAGCTATCAATCGGTGCGCTTAGTTTGCTTGTACCATCTATAGAAATCTAAGCCTCGATGATTTACTAAGGCTAGGTATGCTAAATTTGATTAATTGGGTTATTAAAGTTAATTTGAAAAGTGCAGAAGGACTATATCTCTTCATTTCTTATTTTCATGTCGGTTTTTCATTGATTACGGGCATGCGTGCTTACATATTTCATCAAATTAACGATTTGAGGCGATTTTCCCCCCGGGGCAGATTTCTGTAGTTAGCCTCAGAACTTGTACCGAGAGCAGTTGTATGCAAGCATCAGTATGCAAGATGTTAGTTTTCTTTGAAAGTTCTAGGTATTGAAGATCAATAACTGCTTTGGTCACGTTTATGCAAATAAATATGATCCGATTTTCAAAACATGTACCATATTCTTTCCATTAGAGTTCAGGCTATCAACTGGAGAGCTAAGTTTGCTTGGACCTTCTGCAGAAATCTAAGCCTCGATGATTTACTAAGGCTAGGTATGAAAAATATGTTGAAATTAAATTTTTCACAATTTTGTGAATATTTTTAGTAAATATGATCCGATTTTCAAAACATGTGCACAAATCTCTCCACTAGCGCTCCAGCTATCAATCGGTGAGCTTAGTTTGCTTGTACCATCTATAGAAATCTAAGCCTCGATGATTTACTAAGGCTAGGTATGAAAAATATGTTGAAATTAAAATTTTCACAATTTTGTGAATATTTTTAGTAAATATGATCCGATTTTCAAAACATGTGCACAAATCTCTCCACTAGCGCTCCAGCTATCAATCGGTGAGCTTAGTTTGCTTGTACCATCTATAGAAATCTAAGCCTCGATGATTTACTAAGGCTAGGTATGAAAAATATGTTGAAATTAAAATTTTCACAATTTTGTGAATATTTTTAGTAAATATGATCCGATTTTCAAAACATGTGCACAAATCTCTCCACTAGCGCTCCAGCTATCAATCGGTGAGCTTAGTTTGCTTGTACCATCTATAGAAATCTAAGCCTCGATGATTTACTAAGGCTAGGTATGAAAAATATGTTGAAATTAAAATTTTCACAATTTTGTGAATATTTTTAGTAAATATGATCCGATTTTCAAAACATGTGCACAAATCTCTCCACTAGCGCTCCAGCTATCAATCGGTGAGCTTAGTTTGCTTGTACCATCTATAGAAATCTAAGCCTCGATGATTTACTAAGGCTAGGTATGAAAAATATGTTGAAATTAAAATTTTCACAATTTTGTGAATATTTTTAGTAAATATGATCCGATTTTCAAAACATGTGCACAAATCTCTCCACTAGCGCTCCAGCTATCAATCGGTGAGCTTAGTTTGCTTGTACCATCTATAGAAATCTAAGCCTCGATGATTTACTAAGGCTAGGTATGAAAAATATGTTGAAATTAAAATTTTCACAATTTTGTGAATATTTTTAGTAAATATGATCCGATTTTCAAAACATGTGCACAAATCTCTCCACTAGCGCTCCAGCTATCAATCGGTGCGCTTAGTTTGCTTGTACCATCTATAGAAATCTAAGCCTCGATGATTTACTAAGGCTAGGTATGAAAAATATGTTGAAATTAAAATTTTCACAATTTTGTGAATATTTTTAGTAAATATGATCCGATTTTCAAAACATGTGCACAAATCTCTCCATTAGCGCTCCAGCTATCAATCGGTGAGCTTAGTTTGCTTGTACCATCTATAGAAATCTAAGCCTCGATGATTTACTAAGGCTAGGTATGAAAAATATGTTGAAATTAAAATTTTCACAATTTTGTGAATATTTTTAGTAAATATGATCCGATTTTCAAAACATGTGCACAAATCTCTCCATTAGCGCTCCAGCTATCAATCGGTGAGCTTAGTTTGCTTGTACCATCTATAGAAATCTAAGCCTCGATGATTTACTAAGGCTAGGTATGAAAAATATGTTGAAATTAAAATTTTCACAATTTTGTGAATATTTTTAGTAAATATGATCCGATTTTCAAAACATGTGCACAAATCTCTCCACTAGCGCTCCAGCTATCAATCGGTGAGCTTAGTTTGCTTGTACCATCTATAGAAATCTAAGCCTCGATGATTTACTAAGGCTAGGTATGCTAAATTTGATTAATTGGGTTATTAAAGTTAATTTGAAAAGTGCAGAAGGACTATTTCTCTTCATTTCTTATTTTCATGTCGGTTTTTCATTGATTACGGGCATGCGTGCTTACATATTTCATCAAATTAACGATTTGAGGCGATTTTCCCCCCGGGGCAGATTTCTGTAGTTAGCCTCAGAACTTGTACCGAGAGCAGTTGTATGCAAGCATCATTTTCATTGGGTCTTCGTTTGGGAATTCAAAATCAATAATCAATGATATTTTTGATAGTTGACAGTCACGAAAATCTCCAACTGATTGAATCAAAAATCACGAAAAGCTATAGAGAAATGATAAAGCTATCAGCGTTCAAACAGTTTCAGTTATTTTCAAATTTTCATTTGACCTCTACCGTAAGGCGTAGTCTGATCAAAAAGCGTAAAAATGGTCTAATAATTAAGGGTGTCCACGATGAAATTGCCACACACAAAATTGATTCGCAAAATTCGAGTTTTCCCCCTTTTCCCCCATTTTTCCGAGTTTAAAAATAACCATTAAACTTCATTTTACCATTTTACCCCGTTTTTATTTACAAGCCCTACCCCAATCCCCCCCCCTTGCCTTAACCCCCGGCCATAAGATTCTGCACAACCTGTGAATCAACCGTTTTTTGCATGTAAACCCATACTTTCTTCAGTTCCTCGACTGTCTTCACTACCTTAGGTCGTTTAAGAAGGTGCTGCTTCATAATCGCCCAGTAATTCTCGATGGGGCGGAGCTCCGGAGTGTTGGGAGGGTTGAACATTTTCGGCACGAAATTGACCTTATTGTCCGCATACCACTTCAGCACGTCCTTGGAGTAGTAGCATGAGGCCAAATCCGGCCAGAAGATTGTTGGGACGTTGTGGGCCTTCAGGAGAGGAAGCAGCCGCTTCTGGAGGCCCTCTTTTATGTACACCTGTCCGTTCATCGTGTCCTGGGTCACGAAAGGTGCACTCCGCTTCCCGCACGTGCAGATGGCTTGCCAAACCAGGAATTTGTTCGCAAATTTGGACATCTTCTGAGTGCGGACATGCTCCGGAACGCTGAACTTATCCTTGGCCGTGAAAAACAGGTTGCCGGGGATCTGTTTGAAGTCGGCCTTCACATATGTTTCCTCGTCCATGATGCAGCATTCAACTTTCGTCAGCATGTTGAGGTACAACTTCCTGGCACGGGTTTTGGCGGACTTGTTCTGCTTCTCGTCGCGATTAGGGGCCTTTTGTACCTTGAACGTTCGAAGCCCAGCCTTAGTTTTGGCCTTCTGGACAAAACTTCGGCTTAGGTGCAGCTTCTTAGCCACATCCCGAACGGAGGCGTTCGGATTTCGGTTGAAGGCCCCAACTACGCGGTTGTGATTTTTGGTGTTGTACGGAATACTTTTTCCTTCACTTCTGGGCTTCCGATCGGTGGTCAACCGTTCCTCGAACAGCTTTAATCACTCGCGACACCGTGGAATTCGCGATTCCCAACGTTTTAGCGATGGAACGATGCGAGAGATCCTTGTTCTCGTGATGAATGCGCAAGATTCCCCCCAATTTCTTGATATTTACCGGAACGCAACATTCTTTACAATTTTCCACCGGTGGATGAATATGTACACAAAATATATTCATCTTCTATTTGTAAAATTTTAAATATTTGAGTAAATAAAAAGGCAATCGTAAGGTCGGTGCAAAAATCTCAAAAATAAATCAATCAAGAAACGATCAAATTATTTACGTCCGGTGTTTCAATTTTTTGTGACGGCAGCCATTTGTAAATTTTACACAATGCTCAAGGTATGCAACGAAGAGAAATCTAAAATTATAATAGCCACCGTTGTCTGCCACTTGGTAAGAACTCGGAAAGAAATAGAATTCGTCGTCCTGAAAAGGACGGATTCGAAATGGTCCGCAGTGGAATTAAAACCTTCTCGGTCTTTTGATGAAGCAGGTTATTTCAGCCGTTCCACGTAGCGCCTTACCTAAAAAAATGGCTAGCAGCAAGATCGCGCAAACACACACACACACACACACACACACACACACACACACACACACACACACACACACACACACACACACACACACACACACACACACACACACACACACACACACACACACACACACACACATACACACAGCAGCTTATTTCGCTCTTCGTGGCTGCACCCACCGGCTAGCTACAAATAAATCACTGGCTTGGGCAACCGTCTGCCTAGCAAACCATTGCTTGATTTATGGCTGCCTAGCAATGGTTGCCTAGCCAACGGCTTGGTAGCAACAGCCTGCAGCGAAATCATCTACCGGACCAATCGCCAGTACACCTTCTATGGTGCTTGCCACCACCAGCTGCCAAATCCACATTGGCGCCTTGCCGCTCTGCACTGCTGAATGAAACCAGTGCACCCTCCAGGGTACATTTCATCGCCAGGGGCCAGCTGCCAATCCATACTGACTCGATGCTCCGCACAGCTCCAGTACTACAACACAACTGAAAATTGGCGAAGATGTTCCCCATTTATATCGTTCACTGCTGCATATGAGAGCTCCCTTGCTCACATTTTAAATCTGTGATAGGAAAGTACTTTGCATTTAGTAAATTTAGCCTGCAAAACAAAATTAGAAGACATCACCTTTTATTTTTGTTATTTCAATAGTTTGAAATTGTTAACGGATAATGTTTGATAGTTGAATTGATACGCGGGAAAATTTCATCAACCGATTGATGGTAACATCTTGAAAATCTATCTAGCATTTATTAAGTTATAACCGTTTAATTTGTAACGATATTTCGTGACGGTCGCTTATTTTAAGATTTTCAATTGACACCCTACCCTTGCCGTAAGACGTAGTCTACGTCAAAAGTCTTCTCAGAGGGAAGCATTGCAAGAACAATGCTTTTAAGAGGGTCAAAGATTCCAAGGTTCTTGAAGATAACTTCATCAATATCATCAAATGAGAAAACACCAGAAGATGGCGATCCATCTGTGGGACTGGCCTGAATTTTCCACAACGGAGGAGGTAGCAAAATATAGAGTTCTGGCGGTGGACACCGATTGGGTGAAGCGGGGAAATGAGGAGAAACTGCAAGCGAGACGAAAGAAGGACGTAAAATGCAAGTCGACGTTTCCCGGAATATTGTGGATTCGTAACTTGAAGACATCAAGGGTAAGCGAACGCCATGGCAGATCTGTACGGTGCTTGAGATTAAGTGCGCGGAAGGGCACCTCAGTCAGTTTTACACCCTCAAAAAGCTATCAGTGATGATCTTCGAAGAGATGATCTTCAAGCGCAACTTCTCCTGTTCGAACAGATGGTTCGGGATTTGAAGTTCGCTAGAATCAAACTCCAGAAGTAGTTAGTTGTATTCTATCTTCTCCAAACTATGCCGTCATCGGACTGGCACCTCGTGTACTCTGGACATCGTAATAGCTCGTTTGCTCAGTGAAAGTATAAAGAAGGAGAACAACCGCATACCGAAAAACAATTTGCTATTTAGTCAAAACTATATTCGAATGTAAGATATATTATCACACGTTATGATATCAAATAGTTTAATCTCGTTTTCACCATATAACCTCTAAATTAGCACATATTGTTAATGTATGCCATATTGTCATTGAAAGGTGTTTTATTGTCTGCACTCGGTCTGGATTATATACCAACTTTTTGACATAGAGTACAGCAAAAAATTTGTTCGAGGGGAGGTAGCTCATCAAATCTTCCGGTGCGCCTCTAACCCAAGCAGCACTCAGCGGTCACAATTGATTACAGCAACTTTATTGTGACTTATTTGAGTCATAAAGCAGTCATTTTTACTGGTTTGCAACAAGTGTGCTACTAGGGAAGCATCTTGCTATGAGGTACCAGGTGGGTCTCCATCGATTGCCTGTCGATCTGCCAAATTTGGAAGACGTCTGCAATGAGTTATCTCAAATTATAATAATCCGTCCAATATATCACAAAACATTGCGATTGGTTGAGCGGATTGGAGTTAATGAAATCATTGGGTATAGGGCCAAGTCTCTCCCGGGTGGTGCTAAATCGATGAGCTTGGACATCAATGGAAGCAAAGTTGCCAGAAGCCACGAAATGCATCTACGGACTCCTATTTTTACCAGGTCCCGTGAATCCTAGTTTTGAATGTATTAGCGTGGATTGTTCTTTTTATTGTATTATTTGAGTATTAAATAACGTACAACTAAATGTTTTGTCCTGTAAATTATAAATTTCAATCTCGATTTCAGTAAGCAAGATAAGGCGCTACAACCTTGGCAAATTATTGCCCACAGGCAAAAGGAGCATAAACTAATATTGCTAGCATCTATACTCCCAACGATAAAATACTAATTTTCACATTATTTAACCCTATATGGAGGCGTTTGGTACGGGAGGTCCATACTTTCCTCTTTCCCTTGAGTCTAAGTAGTAGAGCGATTTCAGACACTCTCTCTGGAATCGCTATTTCTTGGAATCCTCTCTGCGGTACATACTACGTAGTTGGCCTGGCCGGTGACAAGAAAAATGATGTTTTCAAGAAGTCGTCATTTTCCAGGATGCTTTGAAGAATTGGGTGCGTAAGTGTGAGATAAGATTAGATTAGATAGAGTACAGGAAAAAATTTGTTCGTGAAAGTGGCCATTTTTTATGGTAACTGAACTTAACCGCCTATTCAGCTTATTGTTATTTGTCCCTTTACCATCTGACATATTGTTAAACTATGTTGGAGATTGTTAGTTTATAGTTGTCAACTATAAGGGTACATATCGTAACAATAACGGAAACGGTCGACAACGATTAGGGAAATGGTCCAGTAATGGTTTGTGATTATGCGGGCAGTGACGATGCGGGGGCTTCAAATGGTGAGTTGACAACTTCGAAGGAGGGTGCGACCGACCTCTCGTCCTCACAAGTTCCTACCTCACGCCTCCACGAGTCATATGATCACAAAAGACTGCCAGCTGAAACATGGAGACGCTGGTTGGCGTAGCCTGGGCAATGTTGTCAATCTCACAATAGCGAAGTGAGGGGGTGCGACCGAAGATCTTATACCTTTACATCATATTCTATATTTTCTATTCTCATTTTACTAATAATTTCAGCACGCTTTGGAATCATCTTTGCATTCCAAAACTATGTAAGAGCCGGGAGCAACATGCCAGGCATCAAAGGCGGAATTTGTATCTCAGCATTTCAGCATACTATTTTATTTAAAATTGCACTTCTGAACTTCAACTATTATATTCATAAAAGGCTGGCATGTGCTTATACGTAATGTAGGATTATATTTGAATGTTATGTTTGTGGTATTATGGTAAGATAAGCCATTTCTTTCAGAAATTATCCCACCGGACTCTTCGTTCACTCTATCTTTGAAATGTTGCTAGAACAGTATAAAGAAAAATATTACAAATATTACTATGTTTTATAAAATAATATCTTTTATTGAAATTTTATCTTTAATATTTCGAATGATCTATTCTGTTTTCAGCTTTCCCAGGACTAGTAGGATATTGATACATATCTAACTTTTATTTATTTTTCAGTAACAATCCATAAAGTTTGAAATTTGAATAAATTAGCATTTTTGTCTATAATGGTATCTTAATTTGTTGTGTACAAAATTTATTATATATTAAATAACATATAACGGGGAAAGGGAGGGACCATCAGGGCACCCAAGTAAAACGATTTGGATAGGGAGCATGGGACTGCCTCCTCCCTATTGTTAACATTTCGTATAACGAGGGCGGGCTCTTCGACCCCATCTATTGGGTTTATTCTGTCAATCGAGGGCTCGATTCTAGTGTTGTGAGTGTGACCTTGCTTTTGGAAGGAGATTCTCTTCCATATATTCGCGGGTTTCGCGTAAGTGTCTCTGCTTACGGGCCCGCCCAAACGTTTTTGGCCCTTCATACAGGAGCTTGATGATCACAAACAATAATAGAATCCTGATCAAATCGTTTTTCAGATTATTCCACTGCTATGAAAAGTTTCCTTGCTGCAATAGATGGTAGTATTACATCATCATCATCATCATCATCATCAACACCACATCCTTCTTTCTTTTTTTTTTATATCTTTATTATAGTGGCTTTCAGCCTCCTGGGCTGGTTCGCCAACGCCGGAAAGATGCTTTTCACCAGCACCTTCAGTCGCTTCTTCTAGCTGAGTGCCTCCTGCTCAGATACGGCTGACCTTGACAAACGCTTCCGCAAAACATGGTCCATCTTATTAATATATATTTATTTAGTTAAAATGTACACAGATAACACCGAGTCAACAATTTCACGCCATACCACTCGATTCGTGCCTGTATCTCTCCATCCTCGGCTCTGCCCTTCACTTGCTGGATCGTTGATCGACTACGCCTTCTTGTACCAGCTGGATTGGAAGCAAAAGGCATCTTTGCAGGGTTGTTTTCCGACATTCTCGCAACATGCCCTACCCAGCGTACCCTGCCAGTGTTTGCCACCTTCAGAATACTTGGTTCGCCATAGAGTTGAAAAGTGATTCATTCTTCGCCACCACACACCGTTCTCCTGCACACCGCCAAAGATCGTCCTAACAGACGTCGCTCGAATACACCAAGTGCCTGCGAGTCCTTTTCAGGAACCACCGGTCTTATTGGCGTTTTGAACATGGTCCATTTGATGCGGGGTTAATCGTTTTTGACCGCAGTTTCTTTTGGAGCCCATAATAAGCACGACTTCCACTGATTGTGCGCCTTCGTATTTCACGACTAACGTTGCTGTCTGCTGTAAGCAAGGATCCAAGGTAGACGAATTCATCCATCACCTTGAAAGTATCCCCGTCTATCGTAACACGGCTTCCTAGATGAGCACAGTCACGCTCGCTGCCGCCTATTAGCAAAGTTCATTGTTTTCAACGCCTTTAACACTAGTCGGACTTTTTTTGCTTTTTTTACGGTGGGTGTAGAACTGTACAATGTCCATATCATCCGCAAAGCAATCAAATTGGCTGGATTGCGAGAAAATCGTACCACGGCTGTTAAACCCGGCTCGTCACATGACACCTTCTAGGGCGATATTGAACAGAAGGCATGAAAGTCCATCTCTTTTTCGTAGTCCCCGGTGAGATTCAAACGTACTGGATTGGTCGTTTGAAATCTTCACACAGCTTAGCACACCGTTCATCGGTACACTTACTATTCTTGTGAGTTTCCCTAGGAAGCCGTTCTCGTCCATGATTTTCCATAGCTCGCTAGCGGGCGATACTGCCACACGCCGACTTAAAAATCTTAAAAAAAAAAAAAATGGTGCGTAAGGGCCTGGAGTTCACATCATTCCTGGAGGATTTGTCATAAGGGAAAGATCTGGTCCGTTTTCGAGCGGCCGTTGACGAAGTTGGCGTGATAACTTCCTACTAACTCATTCGTTATAGGTGATAGACGACGGAAGATGATCTGGGATAGCACTTTGTAGGCGGCAATGGTGAGAATGGTGATCGCTCGGAAGTTCTCACACTCCAACTTGTCACCTTTCTTGTAGATGGGGCATATGCCCCCTTTTTTTACTCCTCCGGTAGCAGTTCTGTCTCCAAGATTCTGACTATCAGCCGGTGTAGACAAATGGCCAACTTTTCCGGGCGCAACTTGATGAGTTTAGCTCCGATAGCATCCTTACCAGCAGCCTTATAGTGCTTGAGCTGTTGGATGGCATCCTTAACTTCCCTCAGCATGGAGGCGGGATTACCCTGATCATTGCTTCTACTGTCTCGGTCCTCCTTCCATCTGTATCCCTGCACATTTCAGCTCGGCTTCATGTTATTTTAGAACGGCACAGCTGATCCATCTGCTCACACTCCGCTTCTTCCAGGTGGCGTTTTTTCTCCCTGCTGTTTCCACTTCCGCGTTTCATCCGCGTTTCATTCTTTATAGCGTTTCATCCGGGTCCCTTGCTGCAGCATTACCGCCCGCGCTGCGTCCTTCTCCTCCAAAATCTCTATACACTCCTCGTCAAACCAATCGTTCCATCGACTTCGTGCTACGTACCTGACGATTTTCTCAGCTGCGTTGTTTATTGCTGCTCTGGCAGTACTCCAGCAGTTCACAAAAAGGGCCCCATCGAGCTCACACTCGTCCGGTATCGCCGCCTCAAGATGGTGCGTGGACTCAATAGCGACATTCGGTAGTTTCAGTCAGTTTTCAGATCAGTTCAGTTCAGTGCCGTACATTGTTGATGACGGAGAATTTTGCCTGTAGTTTAAATGAGAGTGTGTATGTGTTAGCTCTCTCTTTCTCTATCTATCTCTCTCCCTTTCTCTCTCTCTCTCTCTCTCTCTCTCTTCTGCTTGTATTTTTTGTTTTGTTTATTCTTGCTCAGTTTTGCTCAAAATGTCGTCGAAACAAGAAGCATTTCGCGAACGGGTTGCAAGTTCTAACGAACCGCCAAGAAACCCCGCAAAAAGTATACAGTACAACATTGTAAATGCGAAAATGTTGCGGCTTCGACTGTCTCCATATCCTAAGATGCCCAACAACTACTCCCAAGCAAGGTAGTGGAAGACCAGCCAAATTTATGGAGGCAAAAGAACTTCGTTCTCTTCCTCGTGCCTTCAACAACAAAAATTCACTGAGCCAACGGGATGCCACAAAATGTCAACTGTTCTCACTGATACATCTGCAAAACAATGAAAGGGGCGGAATGAAAAGCCGAAAGAAGACAAGATCCCCGGAATACACTGAGACACAGATTTCTACGCTGGAATCCCAAGGCCGCTGATTGATAAAAAAAATATTCCGGGAAATGTTTTGTTTGGAACGGCAAAAGTTAAATCCCTCTTTTGAAGACGTACATTCCCGGAAACGATCAATACTATTCCATGGATAGTTTTACTGTAGCTCCAAACATAAAATATAAGTTTAAACATAAGTTTGAACAGAAAGTGATCCTGTACATTGCCATTTCCCAGCGAAGTATTTCTAAGCCATGGTTCAAGCCCTCTGGTTTGGTTATCAATCAAGATGTGTACCAGAACGAATGTTTGAGGTATATATTGATCCCGTTTTTACAAAGACATTATGCAGATGGCCAATACGTGTTTTTGCCGATATCGCGACATCACATTACGTCAAAAAAAAAACACAATCGTTCCTGAATACCCATTTGATCTCATTTGTACCCAAAAACCACAACCCGACAAATCTGCCTCAGTGTCGCCCAATCGAAGATTTCTTCGGGATTTTGAGCTCCTTGGTGAACAAAAATAACTGGAGAGCCACGAATTTCAAACAGTTGATTGGTATAAACAAGAGATAAATTCGCGAAGCTAACACGAAGACCGTACAACGCTCCTGTTGCGACATAAAACGGAAGCTTCGCCGAAAAGCCGATTACGGACCGTTTTGTTCATTAAGTTTTTTTTTAACAATTGACAGTGTATCTTTAATTTCAATAAATCAAGTTTTCTTTAAGAATGTTTGTCTTTTTTTGACAGCTTAAGAAAAAAATTCCACAATTTTAGTTGCCACCCGTTACACAGAAAAAAGTGATGAATTTTAACATACGCGTAAAATTTAGGTAATATCTTGCGTAAATAATCATGAGATATATTTATACCAAATTAAGCATTTCATATTCATACATTAGATAACGCAGAAAATTAAATGTTTTTTTTGCAAACTGTGTACGTAAAACATCTGAATTTTCTGTGCTGTTAATATGAATTCAAGTAAACTTTTAATTTTTCCTACCAGAAGATGAAACTTACATAAAATATTGCTAAAGATGGATTCTTGCGTTCGCTTTTACTTTGCACGATTTGTAATCTAAACTTGTATTATGACTTTCCATTTATGTGCTTGAATTGAACAGAAATGTTTACCACATTTTTAAGATATTACCGAGCGATCAAGATCATTAGAAAATTCTGAGAAGAATTTGCTGACGATTCTGATATTTGCTTGGTACAAAGTTTGAGTTACCTTTTGCTAATTTATTGAGAAAAATCGCTTGTAAACAAATTTGAGCAAGTCTGAATTGAAATCTTATGTGAGATTCGCTTTAAATCAAAGATTGATTCAGCTAAGATTACCTAGCAGAACTTGAGTAAGTAACAAATAAGATACACTTACCATACAGAAAAGGATTCGCTACGTATTCTTATCAGAAAACACACCAGAAAGTTTGGTTCAGAATGCCTTGCATAATTAGCTTGAAACCTTCTCTTATACTTCTTAGCATTGTGTTAAGACTAACGTTTCTGCACTATAATATTGGATAAACATTAGCAGTTAATTATCAGTCGGCAAAGACGCATCAACAAATCAGCACAATGCTGGAGGTGGCTGGGTTCATTTCCCGGTCTGGTCTAAGAATTTGTCGTCAAGGAATATTTCTCGACTCCCTGGGCATAGAGTATGATAGTACTTGCCACACAACCATACTAATGCAAAAATGGTACCTGGTATTGAAAGCTTCCAATTAATAACTGTGAAAGTGCATTTAGAACACTAAGTTGAGAGCAAACAATAAGCTAATTGTGAAAGCATACGCTTGAAACGCTAAGAAAGAAGAAACCTTCTTACCCAAATCACAAATACCAGTTAGTCATAATTCACCGACCAGTCTTCACCTTAGTTATAGTCACATACACATCATAATCAACAAAACGCAACATTAAACTCATTCGCAAATCATATTCCGATTGACAGTGAAGCGATACAAATCTAGGGCGCTGAGAGCCTTCTGGAAATATAGAACGCTAATTCAACCGCACTGGGCATAAACGTACGGACGACCAACAGCCGGCTGCTGCATAATGAGAAACGCCAATTTTAATGACAAATCGTTACGAAATCGAACACGGCAGTCGTGAGGTGGACATAAAACTTCAAACTTCAAAGCATCTCCCTACCCCCCCCCCCCCTCTGGTGGTTGGTGCGGAGTCACTTTGCATATACGCGCTCGGTGCCACCCTCTCGCCATTTGCCATTGTGTCAGTCAGAACAATGTCACTCTTGGTCTGAGCTGGTGAGCAATCGCCTACTACCCACCGAGCGTTTGCTAATGTCCGTTTGGACTCAGCGCATTTCGCCTTTGGCCACTGGCTGTGGTCCTCTCGAGATTCTATCACTGACTGACTGTTCTTGTTCGTTGAAGGAGTTTCTCCAACTTTGACCGGCCACTGCCGTAACTGTGAGCAAGACTTGGCCTTGCTCTATATACGCCCCGATCTTGTTTTGCCGGTCACCATCGCCGTTGCCGCCTTCTGCCTTTGGGGATGGACTTTTGTGCGACTTGTGTTTTACATTCGAAACATTAACGTCTTGGCTGGATTTGCCTTCTGCAGTTCAATCGCTCACGGTGCTTAGGCGCTGCTTCGCGGGGCTGACATCAATCATCGATCGGGCAAACAAAAATGGGAAAAACAGTGTGTACAAACGTGACAAAACATGGATGGTCACGTTGAACAAAAAACATTTTTATTATAATCGCGACCATTCTTTTGCTCAGCTCGCCTACCTAGACCGGGCCGATGAATGTTTTTTTTTTTATTCAGACTCTCTATTTTAATGATCATGTCCCCAATTTGCCAAGTCAGCGGTAGGCTAGCCAGCAGTCAGGGTACGGAAAGGCAGTATGGATGGTAAGGAGTTGAAGGCTCGTGAGCTTGGCTGGATTGAAGCAGCCTTTTTCCGATGGTTTGTGTTTTGATCGAGCTTAGAGGGGGGCGTTGTTGGATAGTTTTTTCAAGGTGTTTCTTTGTCTCCGCAAATGAATTAAGATATTAGCAACATCCGATTGTCATCGTCGTGTCGAGTGTCGCGTGGCATGATTGATGAGGTTTGGCCGGGTATTTCCATCATCGGACTGTAACGCCGAAAGCAGACTGTATTTGATTAAGGACGGGTCTCTTTAAGGAATCGAGAAATTGCAATGATTAAAAAGTATAAAGCATTTCAAGCCAGAAACGCTAAAATATATATTGATTTTGTCTCGACAGTTTCCGATTTTAATGAAATTTTGTCCATATGTAAGTTTCTACCAAAGAAAACATTTTTCATAAAAAAATCCAAAAATTTCCTGGACTAATTTTCTATAAGGACTTATGTAAAATATGAATTTATTTATTTCAAAAAATCATAGCATTTAAATGATTATTATGATCAAAATGTCGTCTGAGAAGAAGTTGTAGGTCATTAAATGTTCTTAAAAAAAAAATACACTGAAACTAAAAATATGTAAATTCATGCTCAATTAATATAAATAATTGATTTTTTCGGAGCCCGCCCCCCTTCGAATTTTCTCAAATTTTTTTTCAAAAATCTTGAAGTTATATCCTTAATCTGGTGAAGAGTTTAGGACGATCACTTAGTTAATTTTTTAAATATTTGTTATTAAATTTTTATAAATTTGTGGAATTTTGTGAAATAGCGTATTTTCTAATACAACTTTACCAAAAATAGACTTTACGTATTAATTTTGATAAAAAAACATTTCGATGCATTTTTTTAAGCCCAGCCTTTCTAAAGTTATTAAGAATTTTATTAAAAGGAAATTTTGATGTTACAATATTATTGAATAAGAAACAAATCTTTCTCAGGCATCGAGGCTGTCAGCCTTACCCGTTTCTGTTTAGACGCAACGGAAGCGATACAAACTGATGCTATCAGAAGTAAATGATCAAACTCAAAACTTCAAACTTCTTTTATTTTGCGAAAACGCTTAATATATCGGAATTTTTTAAGCCTCTCGTTGAGAAGACAACGGTCAAATTTTTATTTATACCCGTGTCTGGAACAAATGTCTTATAAGTACATTTCAATACAATGGAGTCTGCCATACATTTGAAACGAAGATAGGTACAAAGTTCACAAATGGCTATGTATTGGGAAGGACTTCACAGCATCTATTAAGTTTATCTTTCATAGCTTTTCAAGTTAAATAAGTGAGTTTATTTTCAAACATGGATAATACTTTCAAGTGTTGTAAACCTCTACCCAAATCGAAGAAGTGTGGTTTAGATACTAGAAACTTGACAGATGATGTTATTGAAAAATTAAGATCTTTAGGTTGTAAGATACCATTGGATAATTCGATGCGAATCTGCAATAAGTGTCGTCCCATAGTTTATCGTCCCCAACAAAAACCACCACCTTCGAATGATGAGGAAGTGCCTTCTACCAGTGGTGTGATAACGAGACTGTAGATATGGAAAGTGGATCCATAGTCAATACCATCCCATCCGTTACGTCTCTAGCTTCATCGACTTCAGCGGAGTCTATTGTTAATAAAACATCGAGACATCCAACAATGGCATCATGGGAATTCATGAATCGCCAATTTCAACGAAGGAACGAAGGCTTCCTACCCCAGCAAAAAACCAAGGAAATTAGGGATGCAGTTAAGCGTCATATATTTGACGTTTTGGAAGATGTGGACCAAACAAACCTCAACGCCAACGGCTAAGGACTCCGAGGTAATCATGAAAAATGTGCTGCGCAAATTAACTACGCAAAGAATCGTGGATGAATTCAAAGTCAGCAGGTTTACTGCAACACAGGTAAGGTTTATGAACACCTTTGAATATTATTTCATGTCATGTTGGAAAAAATAATCAAAAAAATTATTTATTATTTCTTTCCTTGCAGGTAAAGGATTTAGTCGCCGAAGATGGAATATTATGTAAACCCCGTTTCAAATTAGGAAAGGACTGAATGCAGATTGAGCACGTAAAGTTGTTTAATTCTACGAAGATGACGATATCAGCAGAGTTATGCCGGGCCAAAGAGATTATGTCTCTGTAGTGACGAGTGGTATACGCCAGGTAACACAAAAACGTCTCTTGACGATGTCACTCAAAGAGTCACATTTTAATGAAACCCATAAAAATGTTGAACTAAGCTTTTGCTCATTTGCAGCCTTGCGGCCAAAACATTGTAAACTTCTTAGTAAATCAGGATCCCATAACGTTTGTGTTTGTACGATTCACGAAAATGTGAATCTTATGCTCAACAGCTTAAAAATAAATCGCATTTTATGTGATCGCTCTATCTATATGGAACAAATTCTGTGCGATGCACAATTTAGAACAGACTTTTGCCATCTTCGCGCGTGCATAAATTGTTACAATCCGGATGAATACAAAGTGGCCGAAAAGGAATTCGATCCGATTTATAACAAAGAACCAATTCCTGGAACTCAAAAATATAATTACATTCCAGTTTCCAATAACCAAATCGCAGTTAAGGTATTTTTTAATTCTAATGATGAATCCAAAATATGTATGATATTCAAATGATCTGAAATGTAATAAATTTAATGAGAATTGAAAAAAACAAAAATAATATATAAAATACTGGCTCTTCTCTCCCTAAACAAAACTATCCGAAACACACACATATCTAAATAGCATCAATTTGATTCTTTTCCATCGCGTCCAAACAGAAACGGGTAAGTCTGACTGCCACAGTGTCTGAGAAAAAATGGCCTGTTTTTCAATAATCTGTTACGAAAAATACATTGGAACTAAAAAAAAGGGCCAAAAACCTCAAAAAAAAAGCTGAGCAAAATTTTGCTTCCTCAAGAAACGCCATTCAATTCATTCTTTTCAACCATACTGTAACTTTGTCATTTGGTCAGCTATCATATTCTTGACTGAACATTTGACAAAACTATAATCATTGTATAGACCTTATTTGACCTAAAATTTCATGTCGATAGAGTTTATAAATTTGAAGTTTTCATAACATATGTCAAACATATTATAACTTGAAACGGCTAAGCTTACGCAAAAAGTCGATGTGGACATATAATTAAAAATAATGCACAAAGTCTATTTCTGTGAAAAATTTAGAGCATAAAATTAAAAATGTCACCATTTTTAATATATTTATAAATATTTAAAACCAAAAATTAAGAAAATTAAGAAATGACTATCTAAAACTCTTCACCAGCTTTAAGGCATAACTTCAGCTTTTTAAAAAAACCAAAATTAGGAGGATCTAAGAGAGGGTCCTTTGAGAAAATTAACATTTTATGTTTTTTAAGCATGAATTTAAAATTCTTTTCAGTTTCAGTGTATTTTTTTTTCTTAAAGAACACTTTATTACTTACATCTTTGTTTAAGATGAAATTTTGATCAGATGAGCCGTTTGCCAAAAAAAATATTTTGAAAAAATAAAATCCACATTTTAAATACGCCCTTATAGAAAATTAGTCCAGGATAATTTGGATTTTTTTATGAAACACGTAATTTTGGGTAAACACCAACATAAGAACAAAATTTCATTCAGATCGGAGAGAGTAGGGTCCAACCGTTTAGCTATTCTGGCTGCAAATTCTGAAACGTGTTTTCAGAAAAGGCTAGGGCCTTAAGTTGTTGGAATTGAAGAGGTTGTTAGTGAATATATTGGCAGTATTGGTAATACAATGCTATGCCACACTCTTAAAACAAAGAATATTACGCGTGGCGTGATGATATAAAAATAGAATAATTAAACATAATAATGACGCCGTCTCCAACTCGATGTTCTATAGACTGAATATGAAACATGGAGCACATATAAACGGACAACTGAATCTAACAACTAACTGAATCTAAGTGGGTCAGTAAGGAGTTTTCCGTTGTATGATAAGTTCCACAGGCTGGAGCAGGAATCGAATCTTCAGTTCGTGGCATCTGGCAACCTTATGCGTAACAGCCGATAACAGTTACAATCATGATCCGTAGTCGGCAAACATATATATAAATACAAACCCACTAAATTGTGCATCAAAATTGAAAATCGTTCCATTGAAAACGCATAAATAACTTATATGAGATTTGATTAACCGATCGTAGACTACATATTTTCACTTAGTTCTAACGTTTCATGGGTCGCATACAAATGAAACGTTGTCTTGGAATTCCACGATTTACAATGCATATTTTATAATATAATGGTCGAAGTAAAGCGTATTTTGTCCGATGATCCACCCAACAAAAAACCCAAACCGCAAACAAATATTAAATATATCATACATCAATTATCCCTCCTTCATTTATTCTGCCCCTCTTTGATTTCCGCTCTTTACGAAGAGCATACAAGAAGAATTGTTTTTGTACAGATTCTATTCGATCTCCATGTGTTTTCATAAAAGGAGACCAAACAATGTTACAATGCTCTAAAATAGACCTAACATTTGCAATAACGTAACATAACGTCCGCATACTGAATTTCACAATAATCGTGCCGTTTGAGCAGCCTCCGACATCTTTCGACTTTTGCAATCTTCTGCTTTTCAACAAGGCACCCGTTGTTTTTTGTAGGGATTCAGTCTAAGGTCTTCTTTCAAATACTCCTGATCGTTGACTGCGACATTCTCAGTTCTTAGGATATCTTTCAGCCAGACGTACCAGGATTCAGCCGAAGTCCATCTCTCACTCGTTTGATGGCTTCTGGAAATCTAACAGTGCGTTTACGGACAGGTCTGAGATGCATTTTTCAAGAACCGGTTTCTTTGTAACGTTTGATGGCGAGAAAGATGATTTTTTCGTTTATTCCAAGTGGTTTTAATTTCTTTAAAATGGTACACGGTCTAAAATGTTTCAAAAATAGACTCATCATGAGCTTCCTTTTCACGGCCATGATTACCACGACTACAAACGAATGAAAATTCGAAACAAACTTGCAAGCCGTGTAGTCATTTGATTACACTCTAAAAGAAGAATGAGCAAACATGTCTATGATTACCCCATCCAAAGTTACACATGCTTAAAAACAACTGATGGGATTTACCACTCACCCTATATGTGTACTTTGTGTTCCGGTAATTATGCAATAAGATTTCTTCTACATTTTGTAAAAATGCGTACTTTGTTTCTGTTGGCATGATGTGGTGAACAACACACAGAATCAAATACATTTTCTGTATTTTCTGTATCTATTTCCTCCATTATGTGCCTTAACACACATATTTTCAAATTGAATTCAATACAAGAGATTGGCTCAGAATGAAATTTGAAAGCAATTGCTTTGAGGACCTCACCGGCAGACCTCCTTTAAGACGTATGAAGGATGCGGTCATCGCTGAAAACACAAACAATATTCCCAAAACTGTCTTCACGTATTATGCGCCCATCCCAACTATGTTCTGTGCCTAATAAGGTCTGTATCCACATTAATCCGGACACCTTCAAATCATTGAAACTTTTGAAATATTGCACGTAGGAATAAAAAATATCACTGTGGTATAGCTGAGAGTATATGATGAAAAAGACTATGATTGATGTTAACATTTCATGTTTAGTATTCAAGATGGCGACAAAATAAAAACAAGTGTGCGAGCGAATTTTGTACGGGCGTGCGGCAAATCCTGACTTGTCGATACGGGACCTTGCAAAAACATTGGATTTGCCTAAATCCACTGTTCACAATGTGCTCAAATCATGTTCGGAACAATTGACGTTGGAGAGGATACCGAGAAGTGACAAAAACATTGGACGCGCTGATCCTGTCATGGACCGAAAGGTGAAAAGGTTATTAACGAAAAACCCAAATCTCTCCATTCGAACGGTGGCTCGTAAAATAGGGATGTCGCCTGGTTTTGTCCAAAAATCAAAACAACGTTTGGGACTTAAGTCGTATAAAGTAAAAACAGTTCCAAATCGCAACGACAAACAGAACTTGGCAGCAAAATCACGGGCTCGACGTTTGTACTGCGAATATTTAACGAAGTTTTCATGCGTTGTTATGGACGATGAAACTTATGTCCTCGAGGATTTCAAGCATTTTCCAGGGCTTCCAGGGCTGGTTTTTTATTCTGCTATGGCCAGAAATGCTACAGCTGAGCATTTCAGAACGAAGAAGGCATCGAAAATTCCTAAAAAATACCTTGTGTGGCAAGCAATTTGCACGTGTGGCAAAAAGAGTAAATCTTTCGTCACTACAGGCACAATCAACAAGGAGATCTATCACAAAAAGAGTGTCTGCAGAAACGATTGCTACCCTTCATCAAAAGTCACAAAGAAAAACCTTTGTTCTGGCCCAATTTGGCATCATGCCACTATGCTAAAACTGTGATGGAGTGGTACCAAGCAAATCAAGTGAACATTGTACCAAAAACCTCAAACCTGCCAAATTGACCAGAGCTACGACCAATCGAGAGATATTGGGCTCTGATGAAGCGGAAGCTTTCTGGAAAGAAGCAAGGAATCAAAGACATCAAACACTTCCAGCAAATTTGGACAAAGACGGCTTCTACAATTTCTGAACAGTCTGTACAAACCCTAATGGACGGAGTTAAGCGCAAAGTTCGAAAATTTTATGCAAATGCCGAATAACAATGTTTTGCCTTCACGAATTGTTAAAACACATCCCATGAATCTGAAATAAACAACTACGATGGAAATATAATGCAAAATTTATGTTTTATTCATGTTTTGAGGTGTCCGGATTATTGCGGATACAGACCTTACGGCAGAAAAAGAGGACCCCAATATTTTTCTTTTATGAATTTCTTTCATCTTGGATGAGTTTTCCATACGATAGAAGCTCTGACAATATATCAGAGCTTCTGAACCATTTTGGAGTGAAGAAAGTTCTAAGAGCTCGTCAGTGCAAATATAATCAGCCGGTTCTTGATATACTACTTCTTCAGAGTGCGTTGGTTCCATGAAAATCGATAAAAATGAAAATGATCGTGAACAATGATTTATGTAAAATTTAGCAATAAATAAGAACGTTATGTGTAATTTCCCGATTATATCAAGAGCATGATTGATGAAATTGTACGATCCATAAACATATGGCCAATGATGTGTTGAAGCTTCAATCATTTTCCCAAAATTTGCAAAATTGATCGATGGAATATTTCATGTGAATACAAAAAAATATGTGCAAATGATACATTGTATGGATGCAAACATTCCTTAAATAAATTGTTCATGATCAGTAAAAGATTGAGTAACGGATTATAAACTTATGACAAAGATTCATAACTGATTATCTTTGTGCATTTAGAAACAAAGCCTATCCACGTTACATTTTGGACACTAACATAGAGTCAGCTAAATAATCCACAAAACCGATTGTTTTTTCAGTATAATAGAGTTATATATGCAGTGAACAGTTGAATGAACTGTTAATCACTCTTTCCATAAAATACTCGTACTTTCATTGGTATCAGATTCCGCCATATCCTTAGATATGCTAGCGATTCTCCATCTTCTCTTGAAATCTTCAATCTCATGTGCTTTCTTATTAGTATTAGAATTTCCGCTTAACCAGAGCCCAGTACTTTTCTATCGGGCGAAGTTCTGGATTGGCTATTTTTGTCACGTATTTGATCTCTTGTGCCATATTCCACTCCAGGATAGATTTTTCATACTGCCAAACAGAGATGGCATTTCGCACAAATGTTACGCCGGCGCGTGAGATTTGTACCTTCACAGAGGAAACAGCCATAACTCATCGCAGATAAAGCAAAGTGCTCTTTTATTCGGTGATAAATAGACAGAGTGAAAGTGTGCGCCAGTGATGGGTTGGCTTGGAGTGAGTGAATAACTCTCTCTCTTTTAATCGACTGCTCTCACGTGCTCTCATCTGTCTTCACCCACGTGCTCTCTCCTGCGATCGCTGTCGCGTACACTTGTGTGAGGACGCGCCAGTGCTCTTTCTGTGATTCGCTGGTGCGGTTGATAGTGAAAACTTCGTCGGATTTGTAAAAAATGTCCGAAAAAAGGAAGCGGAAAGAAACATTCTTCTTTTTTCCTTTGTTTTGTAGCGCCAGAGTGAATTTGCAATTACTGCTGTATATTAGCAGAAGAGCCTACGCCAGTGAGCTCACTGGGGCGCACGCGTCAGTGAATTTATCTGCTTTCACTTCTGTGAATTTGAGAGCTCGTCTTCTCATTCTAGAGCGATCGAGTGTTGTGTGAATAAAAACCATTTTTTTCCATTCCCGTTTGGGCCGGTTCTTAAACCACGTAGACTCATTTTTGAAAATCTCAGACCCCCCCTCCCCCTCGTAGACTTTTCTCCATACAATTTTTTGAAATTTTGTATGGCGCGTAGACTTTGGTCAAACCCCCCCCCCCCCCCCCCCAAAAAAGTCTACGTGGTTTATGAATAGCCCCTTTGCTACCCACATGCACACACGGTGGTGAATATAAACAAGAGAGAAGAGCTCTCGTTGAGGCAGAAATAGTGTGTGGAAAAATTAAAATTTTTCTTTACCACACTAAGGATATGGACATCACTGCTGACAAAAGGCCAAATAAGACCAAAACAGACCTGGAGAGTCGTGGCTTCTTATAAACGGAAGCAACCGCTTTTGCAGACATTCTTTCTCCTACACATCATTGTTGATAGTGTCGATAGAGAGGAAGCTTTTGGATTTTAGACCACAACTTCATATGGCCTGCCAAACCAAATACTTCTTGAGGAAATAAGACACCTTCTTTGTCCGAAAATTTTCGGAAACGGCGTATTTTTGCATTGCGGTAAAAAAAGCCAGGGCCGGAAACTGTTGAAAGTCTTTGAGCATATATGTTTCGCGTCCATTATGGCACAAGTTTTTTTTTTCAAAAACTTGGTGGAAAGCTTCTTATACCGTCTGTTTGTGGTGAAATTTTGGTTGTCATCACGGTTAGGCACCTTCTTCACTTTATACGCCTTCATTCTATGCCTGTGCTTGACGTTTTGCACATATGATATGGATGTTCCAACTATGCGAGCCACATTTTCGACAGAAAAGTTAGGATTTTTCATGGGACCGCCTACTTGGGTAGGGACCACATTCTTGTTGATTTGGCGGAAGCATACTTTTCAGTTTGTTGCTTCCAATCTTCCAATCCACAGTCAAACCCTGTCCAAACAATTTGCAAATACTAAACACGATAGTTTTTGGTAGTTTTAATGTTTCCGCAAGATCGCATTTTGCTGTCACTCCATACAAAGTGATTTTTTTTTCTAGTGAAAGGATTCGACGCCATTTTACCAAATGTAACAAGAATGTAAACATGTTGCTCCACGAAATAAAGTGGAGAGTACCATCTGTCACATAATTGGAACGTTACAGCGTTGCGTGAGTACATTGAGAGAAAAGGGTTCAAAATTTAACGTGTACAAGCCTTAAGATGCCAACAACTGATGCATATGAAATGAAATGCGTTTTTAAAACCGTTCGTTCCAAACCAAATTACACAATTTCTCACATAAGTGTAAAACAAACAGGAAATTGTTTCTTTCCTGCGCAAACAAATACAAAATTGTTAACTAGCTTGTAAATCATCGAACATCATTTCCATTATGAATTAGAAACCAACAAGCAGCCATGTTATTCTCAAATGTTCAACATACGGGATGCAGATACTTAAATGCTCCCTTTCGAATGCCCCCAAAGACCGTTCGGAGTGATGCAACATCACAGCATCTCATAAAAATGTATTACATAGAATAATTTATGTCCCTACAGAGGAACTTCATTTGCGAACCAGATTTCTGAGCTATTCCTTGCCTTGCCTCATCATCAGCGAGCGTACATTTCCAACTTGTCCCCGGAGGGCAAAAGATGTATGTATGATGCAAAATAATTTCTTCAACTGTTTTGCCCTCCTCTCTCCCTCTACTCTCAACCGGCCAACAACCAACAACAACAAAAATAGTACCTTCGTAAAACAAATCACATCATAGGCAGATATTGTACATCACAAATGATGGCCAGAGTGCAGGGCACATTCATCTGAATAGGTTTTGCATGGACCAGATTCCGTATAAAGACGGGCAGCCTCAGCCGCGCCGTCGTCCCCTCGAGCCATAAATCGCCAAGATCCAAGCCAGGTGATTGTAAATAAAATGTTGTATAGGTACCGGTAGCTAAAGGTAAGTCGTCCGTCGGCAGAAGTACTTTGCGTGCTGCGATGCTACGAACAGAACTGGCAGAACGAGGGAGAGACGGCCAGCGACGGAAGGACAACACCGGTAGCCATATGAGATGATGATAGACGGGTGCGCAGGCTGATGCTAGTTTTCCTCCTCCTTCATCATGCTCGTGGTGATTCAAATTAGCCTCAAATCAGACTCCGCTCCTGGCTGCGGTTGGCCGCCGAGTTGTGATGGGAGAGGCCGTTTTCATGCCTTATGGGCTTTCGATGTCGTCGTCGTCGTTTCCAGCCGTTAGACAAAGTTGTCTTTACTCGATTTGGGGACGATCTAATATGCTTACGATTTGCAAATTGGTTACATTTTAGACTAACAAATCAGATTGCCATAATTTGGTTCGAGATGGTGTTTTTGATTGGAACGCAAGTAATTGGCTTTTAAGGATTGCGGATTACGTTAGAAGAGTCGATGCAAATCAAGCAAAACCAACGAGGAGGTAGGTGATTACGGTTTATTATTTAAATCAGGTCGGTAGATCGGTATTATAAACATGATAAACCAACTGACCTCGAGTCGATATTGGAAGGTATTTCAAGTATACCATCATCCCAGCTGACTACCCTCAGGTAATACTCAATAAATCTCTTTTTCGTCATAGCCACATACCCCGAATAAATGTCTGTGTCTGACCGCAAGTTAGTCATGGCTATAAAATAACCTTTCCTTGAACAACGAGTGCCGTAAAATATTCTTACGGCTCCCAACGAGCGCAACATGATTTTGACGCCTTCAACCATGTGCTTTCATTCGGCAAATTTATCGCTTCACGTATCTTACCTATCCAACAGCAACATGTCCGCAACGAGACCGAAAAGTTTGACGTACTGTGAGAACCAGTCCGTTCCGAGCTTAAGACCTGGTTGCTGACCATACCCAAAAATTCCCTCCCATCAAAATAAAACAACAAGAAAAATCCAACTCCAACTCTCCCCGAGCTTGGCTTGTTATGTTTCCTCATGTTTCGCGCATTAAAACTGCATTAATCAAGCTTGTAACGATATGTTTTCGGGCTTAATTACCTAATTAGTTCTTCGGAAAACAAGAAAGGTAGAGATCACATTCGTCGCCGTAGAGGCACACGCGTGAGGAGCAAACGTATGCCTCACATATAGGACATCGTCATATTTTTTGAAAACATTCAAAGGTTAAATGAGGCGAGCCGGGAAGGGGCGTTGAGGCGGAAAAACGACTCCACCAAGGCAGCACCAAAGCTCAACGAACGTGGACCACATGAAAATGGAATTAAGATCGACAGCCGCACAAATCACTGTTGACGGCCTGTACCATTGGGTTTGTGGATTTTTGGTTATAGGTACATACATCGGATTTCAGCAGTGTCTGCTCTTAGTTGTCAGGATTATGGGTTCAAAATCAGGCGAGTAATAAATCGAAAGAATTCCGTTTTGATTTCTCATTGTAATGAAGCAAGATACAAGCAGAGAAAGGCAGGCAAAAGTGAAAGAGCATTTGATCAAAAAAATTTCGGACAGGATCTTGAATCTACTGATGCTTGAAATTTGTATTTTGTTGTCGTAGATAGAACCCACATACGAATGTTTTCGAAATTTTAGCATCCCTGTTTTCAAATTATTAGTGTGTTCTGCTTGTGTATAAATCTGACGCCACGGTCCAGGATATTACACACCTCTCGGTCGATCATGATAAATGCAACCTTAATGAAATGTAAATCTTTTAATATCACTCCAGTTTCAAACTGGAAAACTCAACTGAAGTAGAGCTGTACAGTGGACTACTTCCGGCATGATGTGGCAACATGTAAGTGATACACTCTTTTGTGATCCCCTGGGTACAATTTATATCATTATCGGTTAACCCCCTTGTTTTCAGTTCGGTCGTTAACAACAAACTGAATTTGTGTTCTTTAATTTACGAAAACAAAAATAGAAAATAACAACGCATTTCAATACGTTAGCAAAGACCATCTGCTACCCTATGCTAAGAAACATTAAGGAGACAATAGATTTTGTTTCCAACCAAATTTACCATGTTTCAACAGTTTCGCTGAATGGCCTGCATCGTCTCCTGATTTGAACCCACTGAATTTCCGTATCTGGGGATACATCCTCGGAAAACTGGGTGACTTGAAGCACATGTGTTTGGACTCATTTAAAAAACATTTGGTTGAGATTCGGGATCAAATGCCGGAAGAAATGGTGCATGTGGCTTGCAAGTATAAAGGAGAAAGATATGAAATTCTCTAAAGACAACGTAAGTTTAATATTTTGACTTTATTTAAAGTGCAAGTCCTGTTTAAGTTTTATATCAATTTTTACGTGTGTCATTTCTACGTCAACACCCTGTATAACGCCGCATCAGATACTCAAAGATACCCCCCTACCTATAGTCCTCATGCCCCTCCCGAATATAATAGTAACCTCCAAATAATCAATACACCCACACTAGGCACAGTATTAAGTTATTCTTGTAGGCATTTGAATTGACTTGTAAACACCTCGTGAAGTTAGCTACGAGGAATAATTCGCTGAAGACATTACATTTCACCCCCAACGGAACCCGTTACTGTTACTTTTCTTCACGCAATAATCTCTACGACGACACTCCTCGATCGCTCACCTGGCCACGTCCAAGCAACCGTTGGAGATAGAGAGTATTTGGTATCTACTTTAAGAAGACACGGGAAACTCTCATAGCTTCCAGTAGATATCAAAGAAAAAGGAATAGTCGGAGAGAATAGTTGAACAGAATGCTTTTGCAAAAATTCAAAAATGGTCGTTGAGTGCATCTAGTCTGAGAAGGTTAAAAGATGCTCTATTTTTATAGCACCAGTGTTCGTTCTCTAAAAGAGAAGAATGTCTGAGAATATAAGAACGGATGGATCTTATTGCCTCACTGCACAAAAAACTCGGCATCAGAGAGGGTGACCTTTGCGAGCCGAATGTACAGTGCATGATGAAACAGAGAAACAGATAGATTAGCGGTAACGTCACGATGCTCACTACACCAGCCATTATCACACCTTCTACCACAGAAGGTATGGATTAGGAAAAACATTAATATGTGAGCAGGCTTGCTGCAAACTTACACATTTTCCACAATGTAGAATTTCTAAAAATATTAATAAGGATCCTCCGAAATCACGAGGCGAAACAAATAAATAGGGCGAAAAGCAGAAAATACAACAAGACCTGCCACTTCACATTAAGGAAGAAAAGTGGGGGATCTCAAAGTGTTTGAAATTGTACGGGAGCTGCAATTGTTCGATTTTGAAATATCATGATTCATAATTAGTGAGTTATAAATGTAATCTATGTTTGAGTTATATTGAAGAGTGCTAGAATGTGAAGAGATACATAAATATAACGGATTCTGCAATCTTGTATGTACATTCTTTGCAGTATGATGCTACACAATGAGAAACATTTTTTCGGCAGACTTCCCTGAACTCTTAATCCGTTATATAAGGACAATACTCAGAGCTCGAAATCGATACTTTGTTCTTACCAAAAGCATTTACCGCCTATACGAATTCTCTTTGTAAAAATGAAGCGAAAATAATAGAAAGGAAAGAGCTCACCCGGTCTTCCTCGTAGCCCTGGTATTTAATTGAGTGTCCAGAGCCAGTTCGTCCACCTTTCGGATAAATGCAATTGAGGTGCCCTCTCCAATTTCATGAATAAGTGTTTAGTTATTCTTGTAAGCCTCCAAATAATGAAATAACGGCATTATACGTTCTACGTTTACATCGTCAACAACATACATCTTCCTTCTGGTGTACCCTGCAACGGTGTTTTCTTTTTCACTTTCAGTATCTGCACTTCCTCCAGTGCCAATCAGGAAGATGCATAAGCATGTTGTAATGAACGTTTCAACATCCAGCCTAGTTGTTTGGAAACTTTTGATCGTCTTCTGGCGGTTCTAGATTTTGTTCAAGATGCTGCACCTTTTCGTGGAACTAATGATAAACTTCTGTGTAAATATATGAGTAAGACTTTGTTTATTACTTTTGAAATCTTTATTTATTATTCTAAATCAATTCTTCCCCTCAAAAATAAACAACCCCCCCAACCTTCACCCCTACCCGTCTAATAATGCCAACGCTTTTTCCAATATTCCAAACATTTTTTACATTCGTCTTCCGGAATGGCCACACTGAAAATTTATTTTCGTAAATAAGCATTCACTCGATTCGTAAACATGGATTTTGTACATGGAATAAATGTCTCGTGTATTGTAAAAAACATTCGTATTGCATTTTATATGGTAGAACTGCTATCATTACACCTTTCTGTATAATACACGCAAAGAATTTCAGCGAAGTCCAACCAATCGCTGCTCTTCTTTAATAGTAACGACTGTTGCAGAAAGTATAAGCACACCTTATTTTAACGGTCACTTTGAATATAATGAAATATTTCAACCTGTTTTGGCTGCGTCCTTTTGTTTGCACATTTCTGAATGACATAGCATCGAAAAAGTGCTCAGTTTTGTGTTACCTATCAAAATGCGCGGTCTTACTCCGGAACAACGAAAAAGTATCGTGCACAAATGGTTCACGGTGAGCGGACTCTCCTTGAGAAAATTGGCCAAGGAAGAGGGTGTAAGCGTCGGAGCGTTACGATCTGCGATTCGAAAATATAGAGAACAGTGTACGTTTGAAGATGCGCCGAAGAGTGGTCGGAAATCCGGTCTTGTTAGTCCGGATATCGATAAAAAGATCAGGGATGCCTACAAGCGAAAACCAGCGACTTCCGTTCGGGATGTTGCGAAAAAACTAGGGACCTCGTCGAGTAACGTCATGCGTGCTAAAGAAAGACTTGGGCTAAAAACATACCGGAAGCAGAAAAAAACCCAAAAGGAACCCAAAACAGGCCGCGTCCGTGAAACCACCGGCCCGCAAACTCTACGATTCGTTATTGTGTAGAAATTCTGGGTGTATAATAATGGACGATGAAACGTATGTGAAACTAGATTACAAAACGCTTCCCGGACCTCAATTCTATACTGTAAGCGAAGACAAAGACATCCCCGAAATGGAGAAGGCAATTTTTACCGAAAAATTCGGTACGAGGGTTATGGTTTGGCAGGTAATATGCGAGTGAGGTAAAAACACTAGTCCGTACATCACAACGGAGACGATGAACACTCAGAAATACGTTAAGGAATGTCTCCAGAAGCGATTATTGCCGATGATCAGGCAGCACGAAGGTCAGGTAGTGTTTTGGCCTGATTTGGCGTCATGTCATTAAGCAAAGGACACTTTAGAATGGTACAAAAGTCAAAATGTATGTTTCGTGCCGAAAGACATGAATCCGCCGAACTGCCCGGAGGCACGGCCAATCGAGACTTTTTGGGCTTTAACCAAAGCAAAGCTTCGAAAATTCATAAAACCAGCGGACGACATCCAAAAATTTAAAAAAAGATTGGCCAAAAGTGGTCAAAATGGTGGGAAGTACCACTGTGCAGAAGCTAATGGGTCATGTTCGAGGAAAAGCTAGGAGTCTTGGCTATGATTAAATATTTTGATTAAACTAGGGTAAAATATCATATAAAACACAAATACAAATATGATTTGCCAAATAAAATTATTAAAACTTAAAAAAACATGACTTTTTTGTTATTTTGAAAGTGTGCTTATACTTTCTGGAACAGTCTATATCTCATGCGTGATTGTGTTGCTACTGGGATGGGTGGAAAGAATCTGTTCATCCCAAAATAAAAATTAAATCCCAATTAAAAATTAAGGTCGACAGTTATTTCTTTCATACTCATTATTCAAGCATCTTCTCACGAGTCAACATAGCTCAGTGAGATCAACCTCGGATTCAGTAATAGCTCTTCCCAAAAGTTCAAGATCGAATCCCTTGTCAGAAACGCTGGGCTACTCCACGTGGTTACCTATTTTTTTCGATTACATTTCGAGTCGATATAGTAGATCTGTCAGTCATTCAAGTAACCACTAAAGAGTACTTAATGTGTAACAAAATATTTGTTACTCTTTGCATTGTGTTTGTATAAATCACGAATGTTCTTTCTGTGTCAACAGATGCTTCGAGATTTTCACAGTTGCGCGTGTGACAATAATTACGAAAGAAGCTTCATGAAATGGACAAATCAGTTTCATGGGTAGAACCTAACAAAATAGATTCATTAGTTCTACCTTCGATTTCGTAATATAAACTAAACTACTTCTAAGTGCACCGGTTCCTTCTTCGATTCGGCTTTCGTCTCTTCATTCGAATCAAAACCGTGTCATTGAAGTGGTCTTTCGAGATTGCTGAACTGACAGAAGTCACACGGTGCTCATCTCCAGGTTTTATGCATTCCGTCTTGTCCGCATAGCCACACGGAAAAATTCGTGCCCAGATCCGTGAACTGCAGTCATGAATTCGAGAACAAGCAAAAATACACCGTGAACTGAATCACGTAACCATGAACTAGATCACGTTTTTAGGTTAAAAATCCTGAAAACGTGAATTAGTTCATGGAAATCATCGTTTCACAGACATCCATGCGATGCTGTTTTTCGCAAAAATAGAGTGTTCTTAGCACCAATCGAGATTTGACTTTTTTCAGGCACAGAATGTGTTTTAAAATAGTTGTTGACTGATCCTCTTTTTAATTCCTACAATATCAGCAAGCTCTAAAGTAGTTAATCGACGATTTTGCAGCACCAATGTTTTGATTTTGTTGACGTATAGCTCATCAGTAGATGTCCTAGGTCGTCTTTGGTGTGGTTCATCTTCAACGCGTTTTCGACCTTTTTTGAATAATTTGTGCCAATCAAAAACACTTACTCTTGACATTGACTTCACACCGAAGGCCTTCTGCAACATCCTGAACATTTCGGTGGCCGATATTTCATTTCACGCACAAAATTTAATTTTACTTCTTTGTTGCATAATTTCAGACATTATTGTTGAAAATCGAATTAAAATGTTTTCTTTGTTCGCAAACACAAGCAAAACTACTACACCAATGAACCAATTGACGTAAAATGGTACACAGATGTCATAACAGTGCTGCCACCTTAAAAATTAAAACATTTGTCTGAATCGATAAACCAGGGAAGTTTAAATTAAAGGGTGTCCACAGTTAAATTGCATCACTTTCAATAAGCTGTAACATTTCGCCCTTTGGGTTGATTTCAACGAAATTTTGGGTGAAATGACCTCAGCGTGTATTGTTTACACTGCGTGAGTTTCATTGTGAAATGTGTCGTAGTTTCGAAAATGGAGTCGAAGGAACAGCAAGTGCGCGAGAACATTTTGCACACGCACCTCGACAACCCACTTCTTTCGCACCGAGCCATCGGAAAGATGTTGAAAATTCACCAGTCTACAGTGTCTCGTGTCATAAAACGTTTCGGGGAACGTTTAACTGTCGATCGGAAGAAGGTGAGTGGTAGAAAAAGTGTTCCGTACTGTGTGAAGGATCACAAGCGAGTGGTTGCTGCCTTTAAACGCAAACCCAACTGTTCCGTTCGGGATGTCGCGAAAAAGCTGCACTTGACCAAAAGTTTCGTGCAGAAAGCCAAGAAACGAGCCGGGCTCCGTTCATTCAAAGTTCAGAAAGCTCCAAACCGCAATGAAAAACAGAATAGGACAGCTAAAACACGTGCGCGTAAGCTGTACACACAAATGTTGACGAAACCACACTGCTGCATCATGGACGATGAAACACACGTAAAAGCGGACTTTAAACAAATTCCCGGCAACCAGTATGTGACTGCGAAAGACAAGTTCGATGTTCCAGAGTCTCTCAGGAAACAGCAAGTGTCAAAGTTCCCCAAGAAATTCATGATTTGGCAGGGGATTTGTTCGTGTGGTAAACGGAGCAAGCCTTTCGTGACAACTTCAACTGTAAATGGTCAAGTATACATGAATGAATGCCTGAAAAAACGACTGCTTCCGTTTCTCAAAACACACAACGTTCCTACAATTTTTTGGCCGGACCTAGCCTCTTGTCACTACTCCAAGGATGTTCTGGAGTGGTACAAGACGAATGGTGTCAATTTCGTGCCGAAGGATCTTAATCCCCCAAACTCTCCAGAGTTGCGGCCAATTGAAAAATATTGGGCTATAATGAAGCACGAACTTCGTAAGCATCCTAAAGTTGTCACTACAGAACAGGAAATGTTGAAGTCATGGTTGAAAGTGGAAAAAAATGTCGGTTCAAGCGTTGTACAAAATCTTATGCGTGGTATTAAGAAGAAAGTTCGGGCTTTTGGATTTGGTAAAGAAATACAGTGAAATAAAAATACCTAAACCAAGATTATACATTGTATTTTATTCCCTGAATATTTCATGACAATCGGTTGAGAGACTTGTTTTTGAGGACGAGTTTAAAGTGATGCAATTTAACTGTGGACACCCTTTAGCTTCCGGAATGTCTAATTATATTAACATGCAATGAAAGGTCTCTAAATATAAACAACACGAGAAAATCTTGAGATCAAATAGAAAACTAAATATGATTTTGTGATGTTGCTGATAATGATTACTCAGGTTGCTGTCGTTTTGGTCGTTTTAACGGTTAAAAGATCAAAATTGATTGCAAAAATTCTATTCCTGTGACATCAAATTTAAAACAAATCCTGCTACCAATGAGAGCATATGTAAAAGACAATTTGCTGTTCACTTTTTCCAATTAATATGAAAAAGAGAATTAAACTTGATGTTCTGTCAGGACAATGAAAACAAAATAACTTTTCTCAAAGAAAGATGAAACTAAGATTACAGCAACATGAAAACTAAATTTGATATTAAATTTGACATTTGTGAAGTGAAAACAAATTTTGATTTCCATGTGATGTTGATATTAACAGAATTTTTTGAAGAGACATCTTTATGACGATCTAGAATTTACTCGGGAAGTCTGCACAGACCCTAATGGCTGGAGTAAACTCAAAAGTTCGTAAGTTTCTTCATGCAGCCTCAATAGATAACTGTAATTAGTTTTAAGATGACTAGTAATGCACAATTAAATGATGATGGTAATGATGATGGGCATAGATGATATAACCCTACCATCTATTGTAGCAAGATAACTTTCCATAGCAGTGGAATAATCTGAGAAACGATTTGATCAGGATTCTATGCTCGTATGTGATCATCAAGCTCCTGTATGAAGGGCCAAAAACGTTTGGGCGGCCCCGTAAGCATAGACACTTACGCGAAACCCGGCGAATATAGGGAAAAGAATCTCCTTCAAAAAGCAAGGTCACACAGACAGTACTAGAATCGAGCCCCCGATGACAGAGTAACTACTCCAATAGATGGGGTCGAAGAGCCTGCCCTCGTTTTTCGAAATGTTAACAATAGGGAGGAGGCAGTCCCATGCTCCCTATCCAAATCGTTTTACTTGGGTGCCCTGATGGTCCCTCCCTTTTCCAGTTATAATTTATTTAATATTCAGTATAATTTGCACACTACAAACATATTCAATTACCTCATGTGTCCGAAACGTTGGAAGTAAAAACAATTTACTTTTCTTGGTTCTCCCAGACTGGAAACCATTACTTCTAAAAACTTTGTTAGTAACTCAACTTTTGTGGCGCAAAAGGTAAAAATGATGCGTAAATATTTCGATTTTCCTCATCCTTTCATTGTTCAAGAACAAGATGTGCTCACGCGAATAGCAAGCAATCAGAAGGAACTAACCCTGAGAACAAAAAAGCACTCGCACATCTGGAGTTAATAAATACAAAATTTAATTAAGTCCACCACCAATTCAGACGCATTCAGAATGTGAACAATGTGCTCAAGCAGCTGGAAAAAGCACTCTCCAGCAGGGGCAACTCGTGCCTTCGAGAGCGAGTGCCCACTTGAGACACCGCCCACCACCGACTGCCGCGCGCCTCTGCTGACCGGGTGTTAGGCAGTGAAAAGGAAGCAACTTGAAGAAAAACACCTTCAACAGGCAAGGCATAGAGCTCGCATCTCGCTAATGAACTCCAAATTGCGCTCTAGTCTGCTGGTCGTCGGGTGTGGCAGCCGCGGTGGTCGCTCGTCTCGGCGGCAGGCAATAATTTAAGCAATTTTCAGCTTTTTTCCTTCGCCGCTCAGAGTCAAGACCTAGCCACCCCCCCCACACACACACACACCCACACAACACACACACCCCCACCCGCCGTTGACTGTCCACCGTCCGCATCGTTGCTGGCCAGAGGGTTAATCTACTTTCTAATCATTGGGTCTTCCTTCGCCATAGCTTGCAGCGACCAGCTCATGCATTATTACTTAGAAGCCACCGCTCAGATGGACAACGGGGGCATTTCATTTTGAAGGTAATTCGTGGATAAGGTTGCTGCTCAGGTTGCGATCAGTAAGTGGGATTACTCGCGATTTTAGCGCTGGGTTTTTTTTTTCACGGAGATGCGTTGATTCTTAGCTTGCAGTGAGATTTCCAGCAGAGCGAGACGCGATGATTAGAGCTTAAGTGTCTCTGTGTCAAAGGCTGTGACTGTTTTTCAGCTGTGGCCCATATTTCTCGATTTGGTAGCAATCAAAGATGACTGACCGATTGACGTAGATTCGTTAAGCTTTTTTTTTTTGGAAACGGAATTATGGCTTAAAGGTCATCCAAAAGCGAAATTGGTACAGTGCCTTATGCTCTTTGCATGCTGATTTGGTTGGCGATGATGGGGTTTTACAAGTTGAAGAACGAATGTCTGCTCCATGAAAGTGACACCCGCATCCTTGTCTATTAAAGGGTGTACCGTTTAAAATCCGCACACACTCAAATTGCTCTAGCTATTGATCCGTTGGGTAAAATTAATTGAAATTTTGCGTAGACATAGTTGTTTACACTCTGCGAGTTGATTTCATCAGGTGCGCAAACTTTTTCAAAATTGCGACGAAAGAACAGTGCGTGCGCGAAAAAGTTTTGCTCGAGTACTTTGAGAATAAGCATCAGTCGCATCATGCCATGGGAAAAAAGTTGGGAATCGCGAATTCCATGGTGTCTGGTATCATAAAACGGTTCGAAGAACGTCTGACTGTTGATCGGAAGCAAAGATTTAAAAAAAAGCCGTCAGGTTAACAAGAACGATCACAAACGCGTGGTGGGGGCCTTTAAACGGAAACCGAACGCCTCAGTTCGAGATGTGGCTAAAAAGTTGCATGTGAGCAAGACATTCCTGCAGAATACCAAAACTCGAGCTGAACTACGTATGTTTAAGGTTCAGAATTCCCCAAATCGTGACGATCAACATAATACGGTCGCAAAAAAACCGTGCCCGGAACGATCAGAAGTTAACGAAATCACACTGCTGCGTAGTGGATGACGAGATATATGAGAAGGCGGACTTCAACCAGATTTCAGAAAATCTGTATGTGACTGCCAAGGATTAGTGTGATGTTCCCGAGGTACCCCCGGACACAGAAGGTTTCAACGTTAGCCACGAAGCTCTTAATTTGGCAATCGATTTGTACTTGCGGAAAGCGGAGTACACCTTTCGTTACCGCAAGCACCATGAATGGACAGGTGTGTTTGGAGGAGTGTCTTCAAAAGCGCCTTCTCTCTCTCCTGAAGGCTCACGACCGTCCGACGATCTTCTGGCCGGATTTGGCATTATGCCACCACACGAAGCACGTGGAAGAGTGGTATAAGGCGAATGATGTCGATTTCGGGACGAAAAATCTAAACCCCCCACACACTCCGGAACAACGACCAATAGAAAAATACTGGGCTAAAAGTGGTGAAGAATGTAGAAGAAATGGAAAAGAATGGGTTGATATGCAAAAAAAACTGTCGATTCTTAGGTTGTGCAGAATCTTATGGCTGGGGTTAAGGCCATAGTCTGCGCATTCAGATATAAAGGCGAAATAAATTGAATAAATGATGCCAAAACTAATTTTAATTGTTTCTTTTTACTCCCTGAGAATTGGGTGATAATTGGATAAAAACTCGAATTTTGAGAGTTAACTTTGTGTTTGCGGATTTTAAACGGTACACCCTTTATACACTCGTTCGAACGAGCTTTCTTATCCCTTATTCAAATGGGACATTATATTGATGCAACTTTTAAATTTTTCGTTCCACTGTTTATAAAGAATTCTACACCGCGTCGAAAATTTTGAGCCTATTTTTTCACAAAATTAGAATAAGGACAAATTATACTTCATCGTTTCTTTTAACATATGATTACAACGAACAAGTTTCACAGCCTTTTTCCTCCTTAGGACGAAAGTTTTTATCGTTGCCTACACTGTAAATATTTTTTCGTGAATTTGCATTCACTCATTTCGTGAACATGGACTTTGGACATAAAGTATGCGTACAGAAAAATTTAGACGGTGTCGTTTTACTACACATTTAGTTTTTTTTACTAAAGTCGGTACATTTTTACTGAGTTTTCAAAAAGCTAAATAGTCAGAAAACTTTGAATCATCAGCACATGAAATGCAAGGAACATTATAAAAATGTTATAATTTTCAATCAATGTTGGAATGAAACATTCAGAGTACACAGATAAAAAGAAACATTGAATTTTCTGCGTTATCTAATGCACATAAAGGGAATGCTAGATTTAGCAGAAAATAATGGGATATTTCATGTAAATTTTAGCCAGATAACGCCGGAATCTAACCTGTTGTATGAAAGAATGCAAACATTGTTGTATGGCGCATGAAAGATTGCAAACAATTTCGTTGTTTACATCTCCTTTGGCTTGGAATTAAACGAGGGGAAATTTTACGCGCTTGTTAAAATTCATTATTTTTTTCTGTGTACATTTCGAAAGAATTTATGTGTTCTTCAATTTTTAGGAAATTGTTTTCAAGTTCACGGATCTTTTCAGCTGTTTGAAATCATACCGTACAGATTGAGTGTGAAGATCTTTCCTATTTCTCAATATACAAAGGGTATTTCGATCAAAATTTGGTCGACTTAAACTTGACGCATTTCCTTTCATCGTGCATTAAAAAATTGTGCACTGCCCTCATTTTGAAGATGTGTCCATGTAGCACCATGCCTCTATTTTGATTTTGAGATAAGCACTTCAGTTATAAAATGTCGTCGAAGGAAGAGAAGCAACGCATCAAAATTTTGCGTAATGTAATTAAAGTAAAGAGCGTAATTTTTTTTCTCTCCAAGAGAATTGCTCTCTGTACCCCCTAGAAATGGGTAGCATGTTTCTTTTCGCTCGGGTGCTGTCAGCTCAATCGAAGATGGCGTCGAAACAGCTAGCACTCAGCGAGCGTGTTGTACGGTTCTACGAAACGCATGGTCAGCGTGGAAAAAAGTTTACGGTAGACCACTTTCGAGACAAAAACCGTGCCCGTGAGTACGGTTTACCAGATCCTGACATCCCTGAGCGTGAAGCGGAAGGCTGGTAGCGGCCGTCCGGTGAAGATAATGACGAAGACGAAGAAGGAAGCGTTGAAAAAGCTGTTCGACAACAAGGACGGAACAAGTTTGCGCGACGCCGGCCGAAAATATCACTGCACCCATACCATGATTCACCGAGCCCTCAAGATGGAGGACATCATCTATCGGAAGAAGAGTACACAGACGAGCAAATAGCGACCATGAAATCGCAGTGCCGGTGGATGGTGAAGAACTACCACGGAAAGTCGTTCGTGCTGAACGACGACAGTTACTTTTGCTCTCGAAGACCCACATTCCAGAAAATGACAGCTGCTATTCCAGCGACAAGTCGGCCACACCTCCGAAGTAAAATATAAGTTTATGCTAAATTTGAAAAAAAAAAGTTATATCGGACAGGGATTTCAAAGCCGTGGTTCAAGTCTTCTGCCATTCTTAAAGGATGGGAAGTACGTCTTCTGGCCGGACAAGGCGTCTTCCAATTACACCAAGAAGACGCTGGAGTATCTTGAGCAGAAAAAGGTACTGTACGTGCCGAAAGAAAGGAACCCGACCAACTTGCCCCAGTGCCGTCCCATTGAGGATTTTGTCGGCTCCCTCAGTGCCCTAGTGTACAAAAATAGTTGGTGGGCCAAGGATACGAAGACATAATGTTTTTAATAAAAAATACTGAATCCGCCGAAAAAAATTTTTTTTTACTCTTTGACTGAAGAAATTTTCATTTTTTATTGAAGACTTGTTATTGAGATATTCGCTAAAATGTATATGATCTGGCAGGCTATCTATAGTTGTGGATGTTTGCTCAAAAGTATATGATGCGGCAGGCTATATATAGTTCAGGATTGAAGAGCAAACTCTTCATAACTAATGGTACGATAAATCAGCAAATGTACGTCAGAGAATACCTAAAGAAACAGCTAATACCTTTCCTTCAAAAGTATGATCTATGTTGTTTTGGCCTGATTTGACATCTTATCGGTATGAAAAAAGGGCTCAACAATAGATTGATGCATTATTCTGCTGGAAAATAGCCGAATCGTTCAAATTATCTTCCAAGGGCGGAAACAACTCATCTTCAAGAGTAACTGCTGGAGTTCTTTTTCGTCGAGATCCAGTGAACTGATAGCTTATAATCGTAAGAAAATTATCCCAAACCATGACGGTTCCTCGACCAAAGTTTCCCTTGAATTGTGTGACATTCTTATCCCTCGTGCCTGTTGTAACTCCGAGTGTTCCACGTACCTCCGGCTGTACAGTCTCTCCAAGATACACTGGCAGGGATAAAGATGCCAATGTTGCCGAAAGCCGTTGGAAGTAAACCGAGTGATGGTCCATGCTTAACTTTTATTCATCGGAAATAAATCCTTTCCGCCATTCGATAGTCCAGTGCATTTGATTCTGTCAAATTTCAATCGGCTAACTTGGCGCAAAGTCGTCAACTTGAATTTTGACGTAGTACTGCGCCTTTGTTTTCTATACTGGTGTACTATTTAAAAAAAACCTGTTACGACCGTCACGAAAAGCGGTCAGGTTTTGAACGTAAATAACTTAATCGTTTCTAACAAACATTTTCAAAATGTTTGCCCCAATCAATCGGAAATATTATTACACGTCGATTGCAAGATTGAAAACTTTTGATTTTCAACAGAAAACAATTGAAAATATCGGAACTATAAAGTGATCACAGACTTCAAATGTAAGTAACGGAGATATCATATAAAGCAGTGGATAATATAAAAGGGGTACACGATCGCAAGATGCTTCATTCGCTCGGCAGCCTTGTAGCTGTCAGAGATAGGTCAGGTAGCTGATGGCTCTATCACCTTTGGCTAGGCTGCTATTGGTCGGGTGCAGTTGGTTAACCAAGCCTGTGGTGAATTTGTAGCCAGGCGGTTGGCATAACCACAAATTACTAGCAATTAGGAGATAATTTATTTCAATTATCTTCTAACAACTGTTGCAAATATGACACTGGTATTGCTGGCTAATGATAGTTGCACAATATTAGCAAACAATCTGAATATAACAGGTCGAAAGAAGATCGGTCAAATATGGACTACTTAAAATCCATCCTTTTAAGGATCACCGATTTGGTTTTCCTAGCTAAAAAGTTTGTTTGGGTTGGAATATATCTAACATACCGTTCCAAATTCTTGTCGAATGGATGCCAGCGGTGGCTTATAAAAGTTTCAGCTTTCCCTTTGCCTCATACCTTAAATCTTGTGTACAATTTCAAACCCTGTTCAGATATTTAAACGGTCTCTGTGTTATTCCAAAACGCAAATATAAAGCAAGCTTATGCCAAGTAGCATGCCAAATAGAAATTTTACAAATGGTGACCGTCACGAAATATTGAAACAAATGATTATCACATTCATTACACATTGCTACGTCACCTTTGCGTACAACCCTCATTAGGCTGTCCCTTGTAGTTTTTTGTCTGTTGCCTCAGACTTTGGTTTTGTTCATTTAGTGTCTGCGGATGCACTGAGAACACGACTAACGGTGAATTTGAGTACGGAGATTAGGTGCTTGATGCCATATTTTCAGGGGTTTTCCAATAATTGCGCACCACTTTTTCTAACCTGTTGATTAACCAGGCAATCTCTCAGTTTGAACGTCCACTATTCACCCGAACCTGGATTCTCTATCTCACTGAATCGGTTTGTTTTTTTTTTTCTATTTCAAGACAAAATAAAAATATGAAATGACAGAAGTTGAACAATTCATATAGATTTAACTTAATCTTATGCAGATGCAGAATTAACTTCTATTTCTTTTCCATGAAAATGGCGATAAACACCTATTGCGCGCAAGAAAAGGTACAAAAACAAATCTGCTTCTTGACAACATTGCTTGACAGCTGAAACAGGTAGTGTTTGAACATGATAGTGGTGTCACATACTACTCGCATATATTGTCAAGTTTCTTGTACACTGACATAGTCTTTTCTTTGTGTTCTCCCTATGTTTCTTGTGCTGAAACAAAATCGAAATGGAAACATATCCATAGTGCGGCTAACCGAATGCAGCGCACTGTAGGACTGGTATCACTCACGATTAGCACAAAGTCCTCCGGTCTTCCTGGGACTTTAATAAGGTTGGACAGTTTTGACAGAAGAAGGTGCAACTCGCTGCGCAGTTAATTTCCACCGAAGGGGTTACCGCGACACGTAATCTTGCGAGGGCATCTTTTAAAGTTCAGATCTAGGCTTGACAGATATAAAACAAGTTGACAGGTGACCTTGTGGTGCTGGTGTAGCCTCTGCTGTACAAAGTAGTTGTCTCCATTGTATTCGGTCCATGGCTGTACCTCGCCAGTCTCGCCTTCTACTTGATCGATCTACCTTGCTCGTTGCGCGCCTCTTCTTCTTGTACCTGTCGGTTCGTTTTCGAGAACTATTTTCACATGCCTGTCATCCGACATTCTTACGACATGCCCAGCCCATCGTAGTCGACCGATTTTTGCGATGTGTACGATGGGAGTTTCTCCCAGCAACTGGTGCAATTCGTGGTTCATTCGCCTCCTCCACGTTCCGTCTTCCATCTGCACTCCACCATAAATCGTACGCAGCACCTTCCGTTTAAAGACACCAAAAAGGCGTTGGTCCTCCACTAGCATCCACTATAGTCCATGTCTCGTGGCCGTAGAGAACTACCGGTCTAATTAATGTCTTGTAGATGGTCAACTTTGTAGTTCGGCAAACTTTGTTCGATCTTGGCGTGCTTCGGAGTCTAAAGTTAGCACGATTGCTAGCCATAATGCGCCTTTGTATTTCTCTGATGGTATCGTTATCGGCGGTCACCAATGAGCCCAGATACACGAATTCGTCTATACCTCGAATTCATCACCGATGATCTGAACTCGTGGTAGGAGGCTAACATTTTCTTCTCGTGAGCCTCTTCCCTTCATGTATTTTGTTTTCAACGCATTAATCACAGGCCTAATCCTACCAGCTTCAGCCTTAAGTCTGATGTACGTTTCCGCCATCGTCGCAAAGCTACGTGCAACGATATCAACGTCGTCGGCGATGTCAAATAGTTGGACAGACTCCCTGAAGATCGTGCCACTCGTGTCTATCCCAGCTCTTAGAATCACACCCTCTAATGCAATGTTAAACAACGAACACGACAATCCATCACCTTGCCGTAACCCTCTCCGAAATTCGAAGGGACTCGAGCGTGTCCCTGATACTCGGATGACACACATCACTCGATGCATCGTTGCTTTGACCACCCACGTCAGTTTTTCCCGAATACTTTCAACAATTTAACTTATTACAATTAAACTCATTCACATCACATACCACATCGTCGAACATCCATACAGTTTACTTACGTTTCACATTTATGGCATGTTTACCACTTCTAAATTGTAACAATAACTATCTGACTCATAACACATTTCATTGTGGCTCTGTTCAAATCGTCTTTCTCGGGAATTAGAAGAGTGATAGGCTGTCACAAACTTGATCGGTCGTAGTCCCTGCTGTGATGTCATGAATCCCAATATCACTACTAATTGCTAGTGACTGCTTCTCACTAGAGAGTAGAAAAGAAAATATATTCGTTCGTTTGTTCGTTGTGATAGAATCATGTTACTACCGAACATAATTTTACACCCCTTCTCAAAAGAAGTAGTCTACGGCCAAGTTCGTAGGAAAACGATGCCAGTCTATTTCGAACTGGTAGCATAGCTAATTTTAATCTAAAAATGATCAAATGCTTAAGTCGGTTTCATCCTCAATAAAAAAAAGTCACTATTCAATTCAGTAAGTCACTATTCAGCGCAGTAAAATACGCAACATATCTTATCTAAATCCTTAATTTACGACCATAGCTTATTAACAACATTCGAGAAGGAATCACTAAGTCCCACAGCAGTAAGAATCTACATTTTCAATTCATTCGCTTAAAACCCAACCTGTCGATTAACTGTTTGTGTAGCATGTCAAAGGAATAAATTTCATTAGCTATTATCTCCACCGCCGCCGCAGCTGCCTTGTTGCGAATAAATATAGGTGCACTTGTACCGATACCGCCTCCTAGCCATCATATCAGCGACGACGCCCGTCTTGCAACAGCAACAATGTTCCCCAAGCCGATGATTGACGTCTTAATGCCGCTCTATACTCAGCAAAGATTCAATTAAAATGTATAACCCCAGTGCCTCAGTTCTGGAAGTTCGCACCGGCAAACACCACTCCCCCTTTTCTTGTCACCCCAACTACCCACAGTTCAATCCGGTTGAGAGTGGTTTAACAGCAATTAGAATTTATTAGGCTAATTTGCACCTGGGTGGTCTTCCAAATGTAAAGCATTTCTAAATTTTATTTTTCAGCAGTAAAAGTGAACATATTTCTAGACTACCAGACAGCTTCCATCCAAATAGTGATGGAAGGCTCGTGACAAGATGGTAGACCTTGTAGAAAGGCTTTGTCGTTGTCTGGTCGGGCGCGAAAAAATAAACGCTTCTAATCCAGCACAGATCCCCGTTAGCTACTTAACTGCTTGTGGTGCCATCGTCATCGCCACCGCCGCTAATCTCCAACATTTCGCGTCTTCTTGGGCCACTTAAAAATGTACGTCTGGTGCCATTCGCCGACGATTTTGTCGGCGGTGGCGTCGTAACTGTGACAATTTCTTGAAATTGTCAACGGTTCAGCTAATTGTCGACGTTCCTTGGCGGTTTCTAACCATCTGCAGCAGTTGCGACTTCATATGGCTGGAGGGCTCCAGTATATGTGGCTGCTTTGTGTCCCCAGGGATGGTTTGACTGTTCATTGTGCAAATTGATGGCGCACCGATGACTATATTCTGCTGTTGTTGTGTTTTGCAATTTAGTGACCGGAATCCTAATGCGTGGACAGATTTCTGACACTTTCTGCCTCGATTGATGGTAATTACAACAAAGATTTTCCTTTCACAAACTACTACCGGATTGCATTCCCTTGAAACGCGTACTAACATAAGCGTTTTTATTTCCCTTCTCACTGTCAATCCAAGCACAGACGATTACGGAGGACGTTTTTACCATTCCCCGTGAGACGTTATAGTAAGTGCCATGCCCTGCACCAAGAAGTACCTATACACGAGAAGTTAGGCGTGCATGCCCCAGCAGCAGCAATCAGATTGAGTCAGCATAGTTGTTGTGGGAAACTCAATTGGATCGGAATTAATTTCTTCGGCGATTGAGATCGATTTTCGCCGATCGCATTTGATTTATGTTTCCTCCGATTGAAAATTAATCAGAATTTACGGTTAGCTGTCGGAGTTGGTGTCTCTCTGCGAGGCGGACGGACTGTTGCTGAAGGGTGGAAATGCTAGGCTCTGGTTGACTGACTGCAGCATAACTTGTGACGTTTTGTTTTCTTCTTCGCTATTCTCAGGAGGGTATTTTTTCCTGTGTTCAGCACGGCACTGCACTAATCAGCGTGATTGATTTGATATTGCTTCCGCGTACGGAGACTAAGATCTGTGCTACTTATGACATTTTATTGATGGGCTGGTGAATGACGTTCAGTGTAGATTGACTGGGTTGCTGAGAATAAATCAGAGTTGAAGCAGCATACAAACTGTTCAGCGCTAGATTTTACCGATAGGAAACTGATGCTAGGGTTTTGCAGATAATTTTATAAACCGATAATTATGATGCGGATTCGTTCGTTATTGGTGTATCCACAAGAAGATGTAATGATTTTGTAGTTTGAACACTTCATCATGCCTACCGTTTTTAGCTGCCGCAAACAAAGTTTAAAAAATTCAAGAGAAGGAAATGAAAAATTCTATTTGAGCTAGAGCCCAAGCAACACAGCTTGTAAAAAACAAGTTGAAAGAACTGTTAAATGACAAATACAGGTAATCAATATAAGTATATAACACTTTATTTCACACTTTAATATGACGTAAAAAGTGTCAAAAATGAAGCCTTATAAAACATATAATGGAAAAAAAAATCATTCTCATACAAAAATATAACAACGCCAAGAGTAGGATTTGAACACTAGTCCTTGGCGTGATAAGTTTGTAGCTTCTTTGCTAAGCCAACTCTGATTGGTGAAAAGTAAACTCTGAGTATCTATGATATGCTTCCCGTTGGCAGTAAAACCACAATCTTGTACAACTAAGTCATCTTTATGAGAAAAAAGAACACGTTTTGCATGGTTGGTGAAATGTAATTTCAACAGTACTTAGAACAACCCATAAAATCTTTTCCAGTTCATGTTTTATAAATGTATGGAACAATCTTTTTAAGAACAATGATAAAGTTTAAATCACTTCCAGTAGTGAAAAAAATATTTTTAGCGCAATCGTTAGTCATATTGATAAATAGAATACGAGAGATATCCAACTCGATCTGAATAATACTTGTATAAAACAAATGAGTAAAATCCATTGTTAAAAGATGTTAAGTGTGTTACTTGGGAGGTATGCCAGGGGAAAGGAACACAGTTTGAACAAATCGTGTTATTGTCTGCGTTATCAAATGCACATTTATGGAATTATAGATATGACATGAATTCACCACATATTTCATGTAAAGGTAGATATTGCCTACACGGATAAAAATATTCATAATAAATGTATTTGAAAATCTAATAACTTTTTGCCATAACGATTTACAAATAATTTCTAATCGATATGCTTATAAATCTTACGAGGATGGTCCAATAAAATCTATAACCAAATTCTTATGGTGTTTATGCAACAGATCTAATGTTGTTTATATGATGGCACATTGTATTTATCATAACGAGGAATAAAATTAATAAGCTCCACACATACTTTCCATATGGAAGGAAATATGGTATTTATCATAGTGAGGGGTTGAAAGATTGTTTTTCGATAATCGGTACCTCTAAATGGGTTGAAGGATTACATTTCGATGAGAACACTATGATAGAAAGCGAAATATTTCTCGACAAAAATCATTATCTCAAAAACCTTTAGCACTAGAAGTTTGATTTCTTCGGGAGAGTTTGCTCGCAAGAAAAAAAATATCTATTAAAGAGTAAAGTGTCTAGGATGACCTAATTTTTTCGAGATTATTTTTTTTGATTTTTTATATAGAGTTTTTTTCCATTTTTTTCCACAAAATTTTCGCTCCCCCACTATATAAAAATTTTTTTCTAGACAAAACCTCCCCCCGTCATCAAGTTTTTCTACTAGCTCTGAGTGTTTTTAAGTATAAAATTTTTAATTTCATTCCAGTGTTGATTTTTGTCGAAAAATAATGCGTTTTCTACCATAGTGCAGTGTGACGGACCCTCATGTTTGAGTTTTTTAAATGCATTTGCCAATAGCTCATTTCAGAAGCTAAATTTAAAAAAGTATCATGAACTCGTGGCACTTATTTGACCTTTCAACTTTGCCATATTGCTCTTCAATCATACTCTACAGTGATTTCAACAATTACATCAAGTTATATACCACATATACCTGATAAAACCTGTAGTACTTCATCACTTTAATCCAATTCATGCAGCACAACTGATGAAAAACTTTCGAGCGCCATTTTTACTTTTTTCAATCCAAAACCCAATCAAAAGTACGTGTCAAATCTAATAACTTTCAGTCATACGGTGAAACACATACTTTTCATTGGGTTTGAAAATGGAAACTATGAATCAAAATAATACGTTGCATGTGAAACACATATAAAAATTATTTTATTTGATATGAAATATATGTCACGGTAACACATAAAAGGTATACCCAAGTAACATTGCTAACACCATCCTGCTTTATTAGGTTTTTTAAAAGTTTTATGAAAGCCACTTTAAATCAATTTGGTTTTATTATGGCACCAAGATGTGCCAATAGGTTTCACAGCTTGTTTACAACGATCTTAAAACCTTGTTTCTCAAATTCCTTTTACTCCTATTAAAGGTTTTATTTCGACTTTATGAACTCGTAAAATGCTGTATTGAAATGCCGTTTTAGGACTCATTTCCTATTATGGTCACTTGAAAAAGCATTCTAAAACCATTTTGCCTCCAGTAAATGCATTAAACGGAAAATTGGAAGTCACCATAAGACCAAATAGTTTTATAATAGTCATTGCGAAGAAAAATTGGCTTTATGGCAAAACTGTGACTTTTTTTCCCAATCGCCATATTGAAATATAAGATATAATTGAAACGTGGAAAAATAAATGCATCAAATTTTCAATGGTATGCAAATAAGCTGTAGATCTGAGACTGATTTCGGCATTCTTTTAGATAATCTCATCCATTTCCAAGCACTCTACAGAAAATTCATGATTAATTTATTGAATATATTTTTTTAATTTGATTTATTTTGTTGCAAATTCGCCTAATTTCCAAGGCGCATTAATTTTCGGCTCTTATCGCGCCAATATTCACCATAAAAATAAATGCACATATAATTTGGAGCATAATACGCTGTAGAAAACACAATTTGTTTTGGATATTTTGCTATCAAACAAAATTTCCCGCACCACTAGACCTTTTTTTTTACTGCTAAATGAATCAGAAGAGCAGAGAATTAAACAAAGCAGAACAACAAAAACCAACCTCGATTTCACAGTGAAGTTTGACAGCTGTGGCCATTTGGCCACATTCTGGTTTTCATGGCAGCCAATAGGTTTTATGATTTTTTTCCCCCTTTATTAAGGTGACTTTTAGCCACCTAGGCTAGTTTGTCACCACCGGTTTTATGAAGGTTCTCAAGTGGTCATAACATCTTTCACTAGAACATTTTCAAAATCTTTATGTTCTTATAAAGGTTTTATTAACTTGTTTTCACAACCATTTTGTACAAATTTCGGCTTTAAAGAAGCATAGAGGAAGTGTTGGTAGACAAAACATTTTGAGTTTAGTTTTATCAACAATGCCGGGAGGAGTGCTATACGGCTGGATTAAAACTAAAATTGTTACTTGGGTAAATTTGAATTAATATTTTCATTATTTGATTTTTCATCAGTGTAGGCCAGGTATGTTGTATGAAAGAGTGCAAACAATTTCGTTGTTTACGCTTGCTTTGACATGCAATTAAGGCAATTAGGGGCAATTTTACACGTCTGTTTTAAATTCATTTTTTTTGTGTATTTAGTGGGAGTTATCATTAGATAAGTAATAATATTGATAGGCAATAATAAGAATAGTAATAAAAAGTACTAATATTGATAGTAATAGTTGATATTTGTTCAATCTCTAATCTACCAGTGCTTTGGTTGCATAATATAACAAAAACAAACAATAGAAAATGTTTGTCTTCAAGAAACGATAGTTTTGACTTGAATACTCAAATCGTTTGGAAGCTATTTTTCTTCGGTTCGGGACATAAATCACTGCGACCAGTAATTTAATCTTATTTTGTATATCTCGTTTGCTTTGTGGATGTCAAGTTTCGCACATTATATAATGAAAAATTGCGAAGTATTTGGTGTTATAACAGTTGTCATTGAATTGAATTTAATTTAAATGTTTCCGCGATTTACTACATTGCCGGTCAAATAAACTTGACCGACGATGAAAAAATCAGTTATAAGATTTTTCACTCGCATTTTATGTACAATTTAGGTTTTTTTTTAAAACAGTCGAGGTGGATAATAAAAGAATATAATTTTTTGAATTGGAATTTATCAATTTTCGGCTACTATCAAGTTTTTTCGGCCGCAGAAGCCTTGGCTCGAGAAAACGAGAAAATCGTGTAAAACTAAAATAATATGTTGTCCAAATAAAGTGGAATATCCCAATCTATGCACATTCCGAAGAGCACAGTAATGTTTACTTGCAAGCGCTCAGCAGAAACTTGATCGAATTCAAATCGAAAGGGTTCTGAGAGGCCGAGAAAAACATCAAAAGTAACTTACGACAGAGTTGGGATACTCAGCAAGAGAAACCGATTTAACACAGCACCGGGTATTGCAGCTGCAATTAACCGTAGTCAAGGCAGTTCAATTTTGGTGTCAATGGTTCAAAGATGACTGAGAGAAAAGGGTTTGTTCGGTCCTGTTGCAATAAGGAAGCCGTACATTCGTGAAGTCAATCGTCGAAAAAGGTTGGCATTTGCGCAAAAATATAGAAATTGGACTCCCAATCAACGGAAATCTGTCATGTGGTCTGACCAATCGAAGTTTTAACTATTTGGTTCAAGACGTTGACAGTACGTACGCCAAAAGGTGAATGAACGTGGCGATTCTGCTTGTATTGTACCTATAGTAAAACACGGTGGCGGTTCAGTCATGGTGTGAGAATGTTTTGCAAATGGCGTGGGCTCATTGTTCAAAGTCGAAGGAATCATGCGAAAAAAAAAACAATATCACAACATACTGCAACGCCAAGCTATTCCTTCTGGTGTTCGTTTGATCGGTCCTGGGTTTACGTTTCAACAGGATTATTTAAGGAAAAAGGAAGAAGAATGAGTACTGAAAATACTGGATCATACCCCACAATCAACCGATTTGAACCCGATTGAATTGCTTTGGGAAGAACTCGATCGAGAAGTCAGAAAACTTCAACGAAATAATCAAAACGATCTCTGGAGCTGTCTTCAGTCAGCGTGGAACAATATTAAACTTGAGAAGTTGCAAAAACTTGTCGAAAGACTGCCGAGATTGTGTGCGGCTATCAATAAAGCTAATGGTGGTCACTTCGATGAAAAATGCGTTGAAGTGTATTTATCGGATAATTGTTAATTCGTTTATCATTTTCATGATATTTGTATTTTAAAATGTTAAATAAACTTCAGTTATGTACATTCTTGCGAGGGAGATGAACCAGGCCTGGGCTGAAAATCTCGATAATCAAGGAATTAAAAAGAAACAATCTTCCGGAAATAGTACAATTATAACTTTTTCACTCCATAAAACAGGAGTGAAAAGTCGAAAAATTGGTTTTTCCATCATCGGTAAAGTGTTATTTGACCGGCAGTGTACATTTAAAGAGTGAGAGCACTTAAAGAATGCGCGCTCCTTTGTCAGTCAAAACGAGATTCACTTAGAGGAAAACAAACAATAAATCCGATACTGACCTTGCATCAGGATCCTAGTACTTACAACTTTAAACTATAGAAGATCAACTTGAAAACGGAAATTTAAATATATTAACACTATCCAAGTTCTCCAAATTTAAAGTTCCTCGTCGGTGGCTCAATCCGAGTATAATGGTCTAGCACTTATTCGGCAGTGGACCAATTCCCGTCAATTTTTCACTATTATTCAACCAAATTCTAATGGGCTGCAAAATGGTGAGTAGACACCTGGCATGGAGCGTCCGTCCCCGCAACATAGCTATGGTCCTCACAAATTCCTACCTTATGCTTCCACGGGTCAAGAGATGGCAAAGACCGCCAGCTAAGGGCTGCGTACTTAGCTGGTAGTGAAGCCTGGGCACTGTTGTCCTTCTGACTTCAGCTAGATTGAGAAGGTGCGTGCTGAACGTCTGTCCACCAAGGATGTGCGGCTCAAACAGCGTCTGTCCTGGCATCCAGCGGTTGAGTAAGAAACGCTGTATCGCGTCAACTATACATTAGGTGGCAGCCGCACCAAGGCGATGTAGGCAGCGCGACCCCGGTAAAGAAGCATGCTGAAATCTTACCCTACCACGAAAAATGGAAGCATTCTTTATACGGTTCAGATCATTTCAGATCAAATGGAATCAATGGAACTCCCAAGTATTGTATAATAATTTTGAATTGTTTTCTTCCCCCGTGACTATGATACTGCAAGTCTGTCTCTTATTGCAGCAGGATCAGCAGACATGCAGACATTACAAATATAATTGGTATTATCGTTTTATATTATAACATCCCTTCACAATATTTTTTAATGCTAGTTTCAGCTTCGCATTTGCATCGTTGTAAGTTTTGGCCCACCTAACTCACGTTATGTATTTGAATGTTTTAAATTTTTTTTATGGAAAGAGGATTATATCGGTTCAGGATCAACCGAATGAAGATCATATATTATAGATACGAATGCTTGTAGTATTTTGCATTTACATAAATATATACACCATTATATAAATATTAAAGAAAAAAGAAAAAAAAAAGAAATAAATAAAAAGAAAGATATAGAGTAGCAATTTTTAACGTTAAGTTCTTACAAGCGTATTGTACTCCAGGTGTAAAAACTATTGTTTTCATGTTGAAAATTATCAAGGTAAGGTGTATATATTATCGCCATATAACGTTTCATTTCCGCAACACTATGCTATTATTCAGCAGTATTCAAGCTAAATAACTTAACGTATATGATGAACTCATGGGCTGCTCCTAATACGTTCTACACAGTTTGAAGAAAACATGTAATTTTCTGCGTTATCTAACATAAATCTAACATAAAGGTAACGCTAGATTTGGCAGACACTAATGGGATATTTCATGGACATTTCAGCCAGATAACGCCTGAATCTAGTCTGTTGTATAAAAGATTGTTAACATTGTTGTATGGCGCATGAAAGATTGCAAACAATTTCGTTGTTTATGCTTCCATTGGCTTGAAATTAAACGAGGGTAAATTTTACGCTCTTGTTAAAATTCATAATTTGTTTCTGTGTATATCTTTCACAAGGAACATTCATTACCACAAAAAACAGTTTCTCCAGATCAGAAAGCTATTGAAAGATAATTTCAAGTTAGATGCCTAGGAGTTATATTTGACTCTAAGTTATCCTCTGCTGATCACAACAATATTATCATTTATGAAGCAACTATCATGCTTGGGTTTATTGAAAGATATTGTTTAAACTTAACACATTAAAAACAGTGTATTTGACATATGCGAGGCCTATACTGGAATACTGTATCGTTGTTTAGGCTCCATATCAAGGAACATATTTAAACCGTATAGAATCGGTTCAGAAAAAGTTTGTGTTCCCGAGCAAAGATTCAAACCAAATTGATAGCAAATTGTAATACCAGATTATTATTATTTGAACACTGAATACTATATGTTATCAATTAATATGTGTCAATAGTTTCCTTTATTTTTACATTAAATGAATATACAGATATGTTCCCATACAAAGAGAAAAATTGATAAATATTGCTTTTCCAACATATACCGATTTGAACTTTGTAGAAATTTGATTCCGCAAACATTAATACCAAAAAATGACCCTTAGGAACTACTTTGCAGGATGCCATTAAGCTCTAAAAATTCCAAAGACATATCATATGGCTAAAATAAAAGGATTTTATACAAGTATAAATGTTCTATAACATAATTTTAGCATAACGTAGTTTATGAACGATTCCTTACTTGTGTGTTTATGAACATTTTTTGCAATGGTCAATTGAAATAATGGAATTCGGTGTAGTATAATTCAGGGAAGTGTCTTAAAACCCTTCGAATACACTCGAATGCCTCCCGCAAACTGTGACAAAAACCTGAACATCTTAATTCCCCTTCCCAGAAGACCACCATTATGGACGCCTTTTATCAGCAGACCACAAACGCCCGCAATCTGAAAAGTCCGACGTAATTTGCCGCACGCTGCCGTCAAATGGGCGATTGGTTTATCACCCTCAGCTTAAAGCCGTCATTTAACGAGGCGAAGAAATAAATTTTACTGCCCTTGCCTTGTAGCGATCGATTCCCACGCCCCATGGCCCCCATAAACATAGAGAGCATCGTGTCGTTAATCAATCAATAGCCTTCCTCTCTACTCTCCAAGAGCAGAGCTAAACACTCTGCAGTCGAGCCAGACTGTCTCGGCGCGAGCAAAATATGGACACAGTGAAAATCCAAAACCATAAAATTACATTAGGTTACATAAATCATTAGCTTATTAAAATCGAATTTAGCGAATGATGTTGGCGGTCGTTGCGTCCCATATCTGCCTGAGAACTCACACTTCCCACCACTAGACCGGAGAACGTTTCGGCTGGGCTGGTGGGGGCAATCATAGCTGATGAAATTTTCCAATCACGATCGACAGTAGCGCCAAAAAATATCACACGCCACCTTCAAAAATGAAGCAGCATAAAACGGTGATATTTTGTGTCGTCCACCGCCACCCGTTTGTTCGGTTTATTTGGGAGGTTCGATTTCAGATTTTGCCCTTTCATCTTTCTCTCTTGCTTTGCAATAAACGGTCGGAGATCATCTCAAACCATCATCATCGTCGGCTCAAATTCCATTATCCATTTCACTCACACTCTCCACCCGGGTGTGCAGTGAGAGGCCCATCACCAGCGAAAGGTGAAAAACGGCTGAAATTGAAATCGCGATTATGACTTTTCGGTGCCATCCCTGTCGTGTTTCTCTTCCTCCGTCGGCAGTCAAAGTATCAACCGCATAAAAACAGATTTTTATGGGTCCCTTTCGAACACACAAGCAAGCGTGAAAGGGAAGATGATCCACCAACGACCGGGTTCAGCCGGCTAAGCGATGATGCTGGAGATTGTAAACTAGACTGGTGACGGGTCGGGGTAGTGAGTGGGTGGCCGAGCGTATAAGAGGGCGAAACGACAGGGTGGAGCGCGACTGCCGCACGACGACTAGCTTCGAGTGACTAGAGCGCACTACAAAAGACTTCAATGCATGGGAAGCGAGAGCGTGCGATCGCACGGTTTTGTAAAGATGTTGCAAAAGTGAGTAAAGGCCACCGGTTCGATTGGATTGGTGATGAATCTTGCGGTGGAACACGTTAATTTAGAAAGGAGCGATAGGAATCTGAGAAATTGTGTCAAGTTTTATTTAAGTGTCACAAATTGGCAGTCCATTAGGCTTCTAATACAAACTTACCAAACTACTTGTAACCAACTTAATAGCTGAAGCTTACTCATCTGTTATCACTGGACTCCTGGCTACGATTACAACCACACTGGCGAGTAGTAATCAAACAGTTGGCAGATTGACTGACGGCTGGAAAAATGCTACCCATCAATCCGACCTAATCGTTCCGCGGTTAGTCTTTGCGATTACCAACCTGCAGCTATGCTGCATAGATCCAGAAAAAAATAACACATAAGACTGTTTGTATTAATAATTTCTACTATTATTTATTACCGCTCGGACCAATCGATGTCTGCAAGTATACACGCCATGCAAGCCTTTTGAGCCCAGCCGTACCACACCGCAACTAGTCAAACTGGTTGCAATGTAATACCCACCGCTATCTCTCTGGATGCTGGCGCATGGGAAACACACACCATTTGATTAATGTCAAAATCCATCAACGCACCAGCAACATGATGAACCAAATGGACAACTTACATACAATCGTGACTAATTAAATTTAGTTCGGATTAGGTGGCTGTGACCAAAACGCTCGGTAATGTCCGCATCAATAATAGCGTGGACCATGTCAAAGTGGTCTACTGGCCATTCGCCGAGATGTGTACTGTTGCATTTGAAAGCTTAAGTACCCTCAAGCAAAGTAAGGTGTACCGCAGTTTAGCTTGGATTTTTGACGAGATAATTGTGGAATGAGTAATTAGGCTACAAATTATTCGGCTAAATTTCGCTTCGGTTAAAGTGAGTGATTTATGTGTCAGTGATTTGGTGAGCTATGGCTTTTAATTGGAGTTAAAATATTGTTTAACCCGTGAAGTCAATGTCGCTGAACTCTTATTCATACCAACTGGTGGTTGCAATAAGTGCATGAGTCTATGCTCTGAAAAAAAAAACAAGGCAAGTGTGAGCTGGGAAATCAAAGATAAATGAATACGCAATGAGCCATTTAGCAGTGTATTTGTAAGGAAATCCTCCAAAATACAAACCATTACCATTCAAATAGGAAGAGATGATCCAGTTGTTTTGAAACTAAGTATCTGTTTTGTTTGTTTGTTTGTTTGTTTATTAAAAACACTCTACACATTCGTGTGCATTCGTGTCGGATTAATTAATTTTTATTATTCATTATTGTTGAACCTTTTATTTGATATTTAAGTTTTTTCGTGGGTACACAGCCAATTTTTTGCAATGGTTGAGCTTTCTTTCCGAGCCGCAAACTTAGCCGCAAATTGCTTGGCAGAGACAAACTGGGCAAACGGGGGCAGAAATCTTCGATGTATTTTTTGCCTGGTGCCCTAAGGTTGTACATAATAAAGATTCAATCATTTAGAGGGTGTATTCGATAAAAATGGCACACAGAAAATCTTCTGTAACTTTTGAATCGTATGAGTAAAAAACCTAGAAATTTGAGTACATCTTATCCATAGTGTATTATTTATATCTGCCAAGTTTCATAGTTATACATTCAGTAGTTCCAGTCATGTCGTCGAAACAAGAAATTGTCCGTGAGAAAATTTTGTGCACTCACAATCAAAATCCAGGGGCGTCCCACCGGTGGATTGCTAGAAGGCTTGGAATTGCAAATACAACTGTGTCTCGTGTAATAAGAACCTTCAAGGAGCGTCTGAGTGTCCAAAGGAAGGAAGGGAGTGGTCGTAAAAGTGGTCCAATGGACAGTAAAATGGCCAGGAAAGTCGTACAACAATTCAAGAACCGTCCAAACATGTCAATTCGAGATGTCGCTAAAAAGTCTAAGGTGTCAGTCGGTTTTGTGCAGAAAACCATGAAGCGTGCTGGGTTACATGTTTACAAAGTGCAAAAAGCCCCAAACCGGAATGAAAAACAAAACATCACTGCGAAAACCCGCGCCCGGAAACTTTACACGAAGCTGCTCACCAAATCCGCCATACAACTTCCGTCAACTTCCTGGGCAAGAATATTTCGTTGCCAAGTCGAAGTTCGATGTTCCGGAGGATGTTCGAAAGAAGAAACTATCGAAATTTGCAAAGAAGTTTCTAATCTGGCAGGCGATTTGCGGATGTGGTGAAATAAGTGCTCCCTTCATCACTTCCGGAACAATAAACGGTGCGATTTACACGGAAGAGTGCCTTAAGAAGCGTCTCTTGCCATTCATTAAAAAGCACAAAGGATCAACTCTGTTTTGGCCTGATCTAGCATCCTGCCACTACGCTCGAAACGTATTGGAGTGGTACCGAGCCAACGGAGTCAATTTTGTGCCAAAGGATATGAACCCACCAAATTCACCGGAACTTCGTCCAATTGGGCAATTATGAAAACGGAACTTCGCAAACATCCCAAAACTATAAAAACAGAGCTAGAATTGAAAAAAATTTGGGTAAAAACAACAAAAACACTGGGAAAATCGGTTGTACAAAATTTGATGGGTGGAGTGAAAAGGAAGGTGCGGGCATTCGGGATGGGAGACGAAATTGAATAAAACAAATGTTGTAAATCAAAACTCATTAGTAGTTCTTCATTCCCTGAAAATTTCAAGAAAATCCGATAATCAGTTTAATTTTGATGAGTATATATGTGTGTGCCATTTTTATCGAATACACCCTTTTCTCGCAGTTTCCGCATGAAATCCTCACCTTTTTAGTTCACAGATATTGTGACACTTAGCACATAAGAACTATAGTTTTAAACTTAGGTTAAATTTACGTTTAGGTGTAGATTAAAGGGAGTTTTAGATTTAGTTTAGATTGTAAGATGGCCACGATAAAGTTTGTTTTGACTTCATTTCAACACTGAAGTATTGTTTTTAATTTCCATTGTGGACCGTCAGTGGAGTAAACTTGTGATAGGGGCTTGGTGTGCATTTTTCGACGGGGCGCACTTAACACTCGTCAACATCTCCCTAAGGAGCTTCCTAGCACGGGTCTTAGCAAAAGTTTGCTGCCGTTCATCGCAGTTTGGGAAGTTTTGAACCTTGTATGCATGTTATTGTGCCTTGACTTTCTGGGCATAACTTAGCGAAACGTCGACCTTTATGGCAACATCACGTATTGAAATGTTGGGATTTTGGGGAAATTACCCTTAAATTTTCCCTCCGTTTTCCTATATGCCACATGTATAGCATGTATCCTACTTGCTCCCGGTTTCCTTTCTAAAACCTTTTTAGTACTCTTGAGACGGTTAAAATGCATATTTGCAGCAATTTTCACTAAACACGATGGGACAAGTCCAGATTGATATTATTTTCCACATGTGCGTTGTGCTCTGTATATGCATGTTTCATTTGTAAGTTCAGTTGATCGCATATTGCAAGATATGTTGAAAGATTTTCGTTAGTTGTACTCCTTTTGAATGCTTTGTGAGCTTTTTGTTTTCTGTTTTTCAGATTAATAATCGGTCTATTGTACCAAGCTGGTACCTTTGGATTTATTTTCTTTCTCTGCTTCTTGGGCACTGTATATTCTAAAATATCATATTAAACTCTATAGAATGCATCCACAGCCTTATGCAGGTCATCATTACGTTATAAAGTTTGCCATTCGATGCAATTTAACTCTTGTTTAATTTTTCCGTAGTTTGCTATACTAAAATCAAAGTGTGATTCCGAAAAACTACTATCTAACATTGTGAATTTACCATGCACGAATATAGAGTATTGAATGACAGTGTGAAACACTTCATTTTTCCAAAGAGCTGGTGATTCAGATACCCAAAAGTCATTGGTCATATTTGTGAACAATAAATCCAAATAGCAGTTATTACATTTTTTAAGTGATTCACTTGATTTAGCCCAATTTCTGCACTTTTATCAAACAAAATGCGAAGTATTTCATTATCACCGACAACTGGTATTAAAAGAGAATCATTTACGTCATCTAACATAAAATTTGCTGTTCGTTGATTAAAGTCCCCATATATATGAACATTTGCATCAGGCTCAAAATTTGCAGTAATTCTAACAGCAAGATAAAAAACAATTCAAATGACCCTTTTTTTGCATACTCTGGAGGGAAATAAACTGCTGCAAAAATATTAATCTGATCATCGATGCTAAATTTTACCCAAACATGGTCAAACTCCTTGCACTTACGAGAAGAAATTTGTTCAGAATCATAATTAACACTTACAGCTATTAAAACACCGCCACCACATTTTTTGTTGGATAATAGTTTATCACGATCATCCCTAAAAACATTAAAGCGATCCGCAAAGACTGCTCCGTTATTTATGCTTGCATCCCAGCTTGTTTCAGTTCCTAAAATTACATGATAACTACACGCCTCTACTTGTTTATAAATTTCATTCACCTTCAAAGCACTTTTCATCCTATTAAAATTTTGACAGTAAATTACTACCTCCTGGCTTTTATTACCACTGTTAATACTTATTATCTCACCTTCCTGATATTGAGAGTTCGCCATAACCGGGAAATCATCTGGTTCTTCAGAAACGTTGTCATCTACTTCCTCTATGGAGTTCGTCAATTTCTTTGAAAAGACATGTGCCTACATGTGCACATCTCGCATGCTGCTATAGAGTTGTCTAAGGTTATATGATGTGTGATGGTGCTGCTTGGGTCATTCTTCGGGTAAGGGTTTAAGGTTTGTCCTCTTTCAAAACGAATCGTCGGCCGGTAATTAGAGGGAGGTCTGGAGAACTGATTTTTTGCTGCTGCAAGAAGCTCGCGATCCGGTGGAAGAAAATTCGTATTGCAGTTAATCATGCCACTATTTTCCGTTTGGATAGCGTTACGATTTCCAAAAACTGTGTTGCTATAAGAGTAGTAATCTCGATTGACATTCAAATTTAAATCGCTTCTGGGTTTGTTTACAAAAGTGTTGTGTTGGTGGTTGGAATTATTGATCTTCTCCGTTTTCTAGCTTTGTCTGCTTGTTTTTGTTGAGCTATACGTCACAGTTTACGCTCATCATACTCAGTCCAGTTGGCTTTTCACACCTTCCTAGTGCCCAGAAGTCGCCATCCTGAGTTTTCTTTTTGATTGCTTAGTTCGACTTCCAAACTGGGGCATGAGTCAGCTGACAATGGTAAAGGTGCGACTCTCTGTGATGCCATCAAATTTGCTGACAGTGACTTTATTTCGTCAAGAATGTCGAGACCCAGTATTGGATTTGAATTCATACTGCAACTGGTAGCTGTATCAAGAGACAGCTGACTTAGTTGGTTTGTTTCGCTACTCATGTTGCGCAGGTCCGTAGATATTTCTGACGTCACTGTTTTCAATGAGGTAAACACATTGTCTTTTGATGCCTTCATCGCAGTATCAAATACCGAGGTAATGTGGTTTTTTATAGTCATGACACTGCCAGCAAGACTTCTGTTTTTATTGATTGACGACAGTTCATCTTTAATACTGTTAAGCAAAATTTCCATGCCTTCCATCGTATGTTGCACGATGTTAGGCTTATCCAATTGGGAGTACGAGTTTATGCATTACCATGCATTTGCATTTCGAGGATTTTTTGCTGATCGGTCAATTGAGCTTGCTGCTTGAGAAGCTCGTTGAACTCAAAATTAGCCGTGATGAGATTTTGGCACGAGCCACAACACGAAAGCACATATGACGAGGGATCAATCACTTTTTTATCCTTCTTACGGAGAGAGTTCCGTTGTACTATTATACCCACACACGCGGCATGGAATTTTCGAGGACATCCCACACAAGTCCACATGACTGAGTCCACGGAAGAGTCTAGCGAGCAAATTTAACTACTCATTTTTGTTTTATTTTTAATTTTCGGCTAAAATAATAGTAGACACAAAAGCACGTGGCTAGGAGCAAATAAAAAACGCGTGCGAACTGATTGACGATTGACGACTTTTATTAATATTTTAAGGCGTTGTCAGCTGTATTGGCTTCACCCAACACAAAATTTCACAAAAGAAACTCTAATAAAACAGTTAAGAAACACTTAAGTGATTCTCACGTATAATTTATCGGCCATCCGATAATGAAAACATTATAATTCACTCTACCCAGATTTTGTTTCTTTGGTTTGTGTTTAGATGAGCCATTTGGAAAACATACAACCGAAACTCAGTAATTTTTATTGAAAATGTCACCAGTATCAACATTTTTAATATGCTTTTCATACAACATGCCATGGTTGGGAACATAGAAAAAAAATATGTTTCTTACATTGGGTCTACAGTTTTCTTGTTAAATCATTGTTATTTTACCTATGTGAACAGTAAGTTTATAACGTGTGACTACTTTCTGTACACATTGGCTGCATTACTCGGTTTATAGGTTCAATTTAACCAAATTTAGATCATTCAAAGATCGTGTAGATAATCTGTTTATCTTAACCAGTGATATTATGATGTCAAAATAGTTAAGGAAATCGAAAGTTACGCGGAAATGAACCACTATAAATTTATTAATAATGTCTCAATTGCTTCGGGTGAAATCGATCATCTTGATAGCAACATGATTTTGTTGATTATCGCCGAATTAATGACACATTTGGTACATAGGCCGCATGAAGGAGCTAGGCTAACATAACATCCCGTTACCGTATAATTTTCGGACAGTCAGACAAAAAATCCTTTTTTCTGCTTGATTTATAAAACGTTAGGTAGAGTTTATACTTTTTTCAATCAAACTTACAAGTAATCGAAATTTATGAACATAGCCATGAGAAACCTAAGATTGTTACCATACTGCAAGAATTTAGATTTGTAATGTTTTGTACATTTTGCACTCATTTGCCAGTTTTGTTCCTCTGCCTGATCACTATTAGCTTTTCAGATAAATAAATCCTACAATGATGAAAATATTTAATATAATTTTAACCCTCTGATTAAATTTTACCACTCATTCTACGCTTGTATTAAGTTTGTGAACACAATTGAGAAGACTAAATTTTTGTGAACCCTATAGTTGCCACTATATTACCGTGTTAAAACCATTGCTAAACTAGCAGTGTATAGTACTGCAATAACCTTTTAAGTTGATTGAGTTATGAAATGTGACCCAACTATCTCTCAAATGTTTTTATTATTTCAGAAAGATTGAATTTTCCACCAGCGGATTAAATATTCTACGACCAAGGCAGCGCCAGACAATCTCTTCACTTGTTTTTGCACTTGAAAACCTCCCGCCGATCACAGCTCAGTGCAAACTTTTCTTATTTTTCGCGCGTATTCACCGTGTTCATGTCAGCAGCGCATTTATCATTCAACCGTATGGAAATTAGCCTACAAATTGACTTTAAAAGCCTGGTTGTAAAAATTTACATTTATTAGGTGAATAAGAAATATCCTCGGAGCCTCACTTACAGGCTACACAAGAGTGCGCGTGCACGACGATCGGCCAGTCAGTGCCTCAAAAGACGATTTACGATCGGGGATCGAATTTCTGTGCTTGATAGCAAATCAGTTGCTTTTATTGTAAAAAAAAATTATTTAATAAATAAAAAAAAACAAAAAAAAAAAAAAAAAATGGAACGGGGCAAACCGAACCGGATTTCTCGTCTGAGGCCCTTATTCGTACGCGTGAGACTGTGATTGCAGTAAGCGGTTTAAATTGGAATGTTTCCCTTAAACCACAGCCATTCAAGCTTGAATCTCAGCGTGTGTAAAATTCCGCAACCGTCAATTTAAAAAGAACGCCAAATGACAATAAGCAACCAGAAAAAAAGCAAATCTGTCAGTTTTGTTTCCGCTATGTGGCATCTAATTGCACGTCAAAACATCGTTTCAATATCGGGTAGCGTGTAGCGAACGTCGGCGTGATATTTTGACATGCTAGCAGATGCCGCAACTCCACCACATCAGTGGGCACCTCGACTAAGTGAACTACGTGGCGTTAGTGAAGAATTGATTGCTAACGCTAGCGATTGCTAGAGATTTGAAAATTTACACAAAGTAATCGATAAATTTTGTTCTTGTTTAAACGTCTGTCTGTGCCCCCAACCCCCACCCCACCACCACCACCACCAAAACAAAATTCTCCCTCTAAATGAAAGCAGCATCTGGTAGAAGAATGTTATTTCTACCATATGGAGTAGCTGGATAAAGTAAGATTCTCGTGATTCGTGAGAGACCAACGTTTAAAGTCATTGTTTACAAATGGCTTTTAGGCCCTAATCATGAATTACTCGAGATCGTGTGATGTCTGTGCTTTCGATAAATTTATTCAGTTACGATTATTGAGAATGCCATTTTGCGATTGAACATCAAGTTAATCAATTATGAATTGATTCCTACGAAAAAAGTTGCCTGATAAATTCTGATGATCCATGGCTTTCAAGACAACACTGTTTACATACTGTATGATACAATGGCCTTGGTTTTTAGCTCTATTCTTCGCACCAAGAACACCAATATGCACGAGATAACCATCTTACTACTAAATTGATATTGAACTATGCCGATGTGAAAACGCATATTTATATTTGCCAAAGTTGAAACTGAATAAATTTTTCGAAAGCACAGATAACAAACATCGTCGAATAGTATCATACAGAAGAGATAGAAGTAGGTGGGCAAAAGTTTGATTTTCTCATAGTAATTCCCATAAATACAAACATAGTAATTCCCATAAATTCAAACTACCAAATGCATTTTTGAGTTCGCTGCCAAATGAGCTCAAATTTGGGTACAAGAATCAGCTCCTGATTTGAAATCGATTGAGTGGGAGATGTGGCAGAAACGATACTTCGGACCACCCTAATACCTACATGCTCACACGTCAACCCAAACAGCAACGTTTTCAGCGTTCAGATTTTAGAAAGGAATCTTGACGCCACCATCCGACCCCGGCAGCGGTGATATGCGAACCGGCGTGAATGATGCGCTGTTGTTGCCTGTTTCTGGAGGGGTGAAAATGAATGAAAGGCCATGTGGCTCACGTCTCGCTTTGGTTCGAAAAGTCACCGCGAATTGTTAGCGAAAATACTTCATCCATATGATCAGGAACCGTCCGAGACTTCCAACTGCCAATCAAGCGTTTATAGAAAACTTCATTTTCAGTACGCACCGAGTGACAAATTGGAGTGGGTCGAACGGCAGGAAACCTTGAACGGCTTTACGACCGGTGCGTGTCCCATTTGAACTTCGTACGGGTTGATTTATTGGCTGCACACATCAATGGAGTCGTACCACTGGCTAGCGCTGCCCCTGCATGGTAACATATGGGTTTCCGCCGGGTCCTAAAGCTCGATCGCAAACATACCCTCTTTTGTTCACCGGCCGTCGTCGGGGCGAACCGAAATAATAGATTTCAATAATCGCTCCAAAACTGGAACCATACGATTTTATGCGCACCCTTTCGCAGTGAGCGGTGAGTGAGCGAGTGTCTTAAAGGCCTCTCATTATACCAGAACCCGCACATACATCATCCATTGACAAGTTTCAGCCGATCCGTATCTTTTGGGATCTGACTGATCTCCGCGGCGCGCGCACTCACCTGGGTACGTACTCCACATTCAGAGCAACGTGTGGAACGCCACCAGGGAATGTGATGATTTATACTTTTCAGTTCGATGGAGCCGCGTGTGCCATACTTTTTCCACATACACATAAGATCAACTGGAAGTGGTAAACGGTTTGAAGTTTCAATTTACATACACGCCAATCTGTTTCTAGCAGTGCGCAGAGCCACGCTAGCACCAGCACACCCCAACAAAAGAAAGGAAAAGTGTCGCTCTAAAACAAAGCCTCGGCATACAGCGGCGGGCGGCAGCAGCATGAACGCGTGCTACCGACTGCTTCGAGCACCTATCGACCGGCAAATCGCCGGCCAGATCTAAGCTTGAACACACCCCTTTTCCAGATCTGTAGGAGTTCGCCATACCGGTCGACCTGCGGAAAATGTAGATCAAACAGTTGTAACAAGGGTCCCAGGAGATTTTATTATTAGTACAATTTATGAGGTAGAACCAATTGAGCGTAGAACTTTGACTAGACTTGGGTCCTAACGAGTTGACAGTATAATTGCTTTCCAGTTTGTTTGAGAAGTCAAATGCAAAACGATTGGCAACAGTTCGACTGCAAACAATCAACCCCCTCCCCTTAATTATAATTTTTTTTTTTTTTAAAAAAAAAAATAATTTTTTATAATATTCATCACTCTTTCTTTTTTTTTACCCCCCCCCCAAAAAAAAATAAAACCATGTTCGCAAATTTGTTCAATTTTGTAGAAACAACAAACAACATTCAAATAAGTATTACATAGGGTATGTGTCCCTTGACTCAGCCTAATATGTAACAATCGATTACATTTTTTACTATAACTCATAAAGTATTTGAGCTGGAAGCGATATTTAACTAGTTATACACTTGCTTAGATATGTTCAATATGCCATTTGGTAGTATGTATCACGAAAAGTTCCACAACTCATTTTATAAAGTCAGAAACTTTCGAGGGATATGGATGTAATATCGGTCTATAAGCGCCAAACTGGGTCTATTCATGGATGCAAGTTCGTCCCATTTACAGATTTGTTATTAAATGTTGTCTTCGTACGATTTTTTTTTCTGATTTTCTGATTCAATGTGTTTTCAGCTGTATTCGCTCTACCCTTCAAACAATTTCATAAATCAAACTATACTAAACCTGCTAAGAAACACTTAAGTGATTTTCACATATGATTTAGCGACCATTTGATAATCAAAACATTATAATTCACTCTTCACAGATGTTGTTCCTTTAGTTTGTGTTGAGATGACTCATATGGAAAACTTTGGACCGAAACTCAGACATTTTTATTGTAAATTTTACCAATAACAACATTTTTACTACGCTTTCCATACAACAGGCCATAGTTGGGAACGTGGAAAAAAATATGTTCCTAACATTGGGTCTATGGTTTTCTTGTTAAATCATTGTAATTTTACCTAAGTGACCTGTTAGTTTATAACGTGTGAATATTTTCTGTACATCTTAGCTGTATTATTCGGTTTATAGGTTCAATTTCTGCAAATTGAGATCATTCGAAGATCGTGTAGATAATCTGTTCAGCTTAACCAGCAAAGTCATTTTGTCTAAAAAGTTAAGGAAATCGAAAATTACGCGGAAGTGAACAACTATTAATTGATCAATAATGTCTCAATTGCTTTGAAATAAAACGGTCATCCTGATAGGAATATAATTTTGTTGATTATCGGTGAATTAATGACATTTTTGGTACATAGGCCGAATGAAGGAGCTAGGCTGACATTACATCCCGTTACCCTACCCGCTTTCCTTCACAATGGACTTTTTTATGCGTTTTTCGTTGCCGTTCCCCCCCCCCCTGGGATATGTCCTTCCCCCCTATCCCCCCCCAGCCCCACCCCCCCTGGTTAGAAAAAAAAAAAAACCCCCCCCTCCAGTTTTTTTTCCCCCCCCCCGGCCAAAACCACCAAACCCAATGGTTTTTTCCTACTCCCCCCCCCCACCGGAAAAAGTTGAACATCTTGAGGCACTTAGTGTCCGCCGGATATAACCGATCCGACATTTACAGCATCCTTTGCCTTCGGAAAAGGGCGAATGCGTCTAACGGAAGCCTGATTTCAGCCGCCCGACAGTGTTGCGTGACCGTAAAAAGCAGAAGAAACTGAAGAGGAAGACCGACGGCAAGGTAGCTTCATTGTTCCGTGCCATGGGCCGACAGGTTGGTGGAACCAGCCAAACGATGTAGTACCTGGGCAAGATGGACATTGTTATGCGGAAGCATCAGTTGAGGTCGGTCGTGTCTGAGCAATAGGTAATGCCCCAGAAGGAGCGGCAGGAATCATCTTTCCGGCAAAGCGCTTCATCGTGGTCACAATGGATGACGTGACATACTTGACGTTGGCTGGGAACGACTCCGGGTCCTTTTTGTCCCTCACCAAGAAGTTAAGCGTTGACATCAAATATATCTCCCACAGCAAGCTTCTGAAGAAGGTCCTTTTGTGGATGACGATCAGCGAGAAGTTCCTAAGCCCAAGTGTCTAAGCCGCTGATTTTTTTTTCAGGACTTGCGGTGAAAAAGAGATATACAGTACGAAGGGGCTACTGGAAGTTGCCGCCTTCAATACGAAGTATCACGCGGATCTCAAACGGAGGATCTACTCCGGTTATTATTTTTTCGCCATCCAAAGTCCATTTGTTTTAATGCTGTGTAGTGAAAAAGTTCTAATCTGTCACGAACGATACAATTAACTCCCACGATCTGATCATATCCGGAAACAAAAAAAAATCTATGACTCCAGTATAGTGTAAACAAACATTTGCACTGCACACTAGTTCGACAGCGTGAGGATCAACGGTTTCCAATGCCCTACTGATGCCAGCAGTTTTCCGCAAACAACAGAACGAACATTTCTTTCTTAATGATATAGAAGGAAATATTTTCTCTTCACCATGAGGCCCCAAGAATGGACAGTAATTTTGCTAGAACGAAAGATATGAAGAGAAAGTGTTGATGGTTCCGTTAGTGTACGGCAGGCTGTGAAAAATTGAATAGAAGTATTCGAAATTGAGCAAAGGGCATGTGAAACAGTACTCGAACCAAGCACACATTCTTTTGGCATACTACCCACGTGCTGGGTAGGCAAGAGAAGGATATGCCCTTGACTGGCTTTCCTAATCATTTGTACGAATCGGGACCGCGCTAAATTTTTTCGAACGCGTATTTTAAATTTCTGATCTAGCGATCCATCTAATCTTTCAAACTGAAAACGGTATCACTCGCGCTCCGATAATTCTGTAACTGCCAGAGGATTGATTAAAAGAAGATGCAACTTGCGCCCTAGCACCTGCTGTGCACGTTTTGTCTGCTGAAAAGTTTTGCGATACGGATTCGTGCAAGAACGTCTTTTCCGGTTCAGCATTGTTTTTCTAAGTTTCACATTTTCAAATTTTTGAGGAAGCAGCGAACAAAAATGATTGCTATTAATACACGTCCACACCAGTTGCTTCCTTCGGAGGGTGTCCCGGAAAGTATTAGCACCTTTCTCGAAAATCGTAAACAGATTGTGCTCTCTTCTTTATATTTCACTAAGACAACTGGCAAAACTGGAGAGTGTGAATGAACCGGAATATCATGATGATTTTTTCGAATAAAAAAAAGCAGATCTGTTACAGATGTTGCCAAAAAGCTGGGTACTTCTAAGAGTAACGTCTAACGTGCCAAGACAAGAATTCATCTAAAAACCTTCAAGAAGCAGAAGATGAGAAAAAGAAGAGAAAAGCAGGCTCCAACCGTTAAACCGCGGGCTTGGAAGCTGTATGACGGTCTACTGTGTGGAAAATCGGATGTCATTGATGATGAAATATATGTAAAATTTGACTATAAGACGCTTCCGGAAGATAAATATTGCACCGTACGTGAAGGCCAGGACGTTGATGATGTCGATAAGTTAATTTTTTTTTATCAAAAAATGGTTTTTCAATCTATTTACGAATGCGGAATGTGGTCAGAGCCGTTTGTCACATCAGAAATAATGAAGTCTGATACGTACATCCGGGAATGTTTGAATCGGCGTTTGCTGAAAATGATCACGAAACATGATGGTCCAGTATTGTTTTGACCGCATTTGGCATCTAAGTATAATGCGAAAGACAACACACCATAGTAGTACGACACCCATACGTGCCGAAACTTACGAACTCTCCGAACTGTTAAAGCCCGATCCATCGAGACATTTTGGGCTCTGAACAAGGTAAATCTAAGGAAACATGTTAAAGCAGCAGATACCATCGAAAAATGTGCGAAGGATTGGAAAAAGTGTTTAGACGTTGCAAAGGAGTCTGTGCAGAGACTGATGAGCAGAGTTAGGGCAAAAGTGCGTTCCTTGGCTTATGAATAACGATAATTAAAAAAAATCATATACTTATACTTTCCGGGACACCCTATATGCTATTAAAAAACATGTAAACAAAGGGTTTCAGCCAATATTATTTGAATTCTTCCATTCCATTCAAAATGACCGTCGTTATTAGCTGTGCTTATAATTTATAGAACAGTCTATAGGGAGCTTGGCGTGGATAGATAAATCCACATGTATTATATTACTCTTACCTAGTAACAAGAGATAAAGATTCACTGTTCTCATTGCTGTCTTCTGGAGATTTTCAAATACTTCGACGTTGGTTTTAAATGATTGTAATCTGTGAAAAATTACTGTATGAGCATTCTTTAGAGCATTTACATTGTCTATCTAGACTGGATGCTTCGATATTGACATGTTTTGTTTTTGCAGCGTCGTTTTCGTGAAAAAAAAATTCAAACAATAATTCGTACACTACTAATTAATTATGTTTTTATTATTTAAATTTAAATTATAATGTTTTGAAATTGGAAATATCTTCTCAACATCATGGGATTCTAGAAGTGAACAGCAGTTTCTGCTAGAACCAAAGATCTGAAGAGAAAGTATCGATAGATCCAATAGAGCTCGGCAGGTTATGAGATTGAATAGAAGTAGTTTGAAATTGAGTGTAGGGCTTTGTTTTGGCAGTATTTCGAAGCAAACACAGACACTTTTGCCAAACATCCCACTGCGGGGTAGGTCAAGCCGTCCCTGCCTTGACTGGTAAAAATGTCTGCATCTGATCGCGCTCAAACACCGCCAATGGCACAGAATGGTTCTAGCGATGTGAAATCTCCTTTTTTACATCGCTCCGTTTTTACGTCGCTAGAACCATTCTGTGCCAATTCTACAAGTTTTGAGAAGATCAAGGAGGAGAAGATCGTTCCAAGGTAATCACCGAAGAGCATAGCGTACAAACTTGTGTTGAATTGCCTCTATTTGATGTATGCCGTTTTGATAGTATGGAGCCCATACAACTACTGCATATTCTAGTGTAGAGCGAAGCAATGAACAATACAGTGTCTTTATGCAGTGAATTCTGAGAAGTCACGGAAATTGAAGTCCACGCATTTTAAAAAGGTGTTGCAGTTGAGCCAGGTCTCGATAAATGCGTAAATATAATATGCAGCATCAGAACCAGTAAGTGAATGATCTGAAATAATAGTATTCATGCCACCTAAATTTTGCTAATAGCATGCTAATCAATTTACAGGGTGCGGCAGAAAATAATGCGAAAATTTGTTCTATTTCTTTCAAATTCCATTTTCAACTAATTCAAGCAATAATATCACCATTTTCGAGTGCAGTTATCTTTATAAAGTCCTTTTAAACAAATTTATCCAATGTGTCGATTGAGGCAATGCTGACTTGGGAGCTGGCGGTATAATAGGTCTCGAGGGTTGATGACGGGGAGCTTGTTGTGCCCAGGACTAAAGAGTTGGTTGATTCTTCAGAATGGGTGTCGAGGGATTCGAACGTGTTCGTGTCCGACTGCAAGTCGGCTTGTGGCTGTTGGATCTCCGGTCTAAAAAGGAGCTATTGAAACTCCATTTGGCCAAAATCCATGCGAAAGCAATAAAGCTTGTCCACGTTAAATTTCGGACACCAAAATAATAGCAGCAAAAAAATGTACACATAACTCAACAAAACCGATTGCTTATTTCACAATAATAGAGTTATATCTACATTAAAAACAGTTGATAAAGATGATAATCCTTCTCTCCGTAAAATTCTCGAAATTTCTGTGGCACACTCGCCATCAGGTTCCGTGCGGTATCCTCAGATACGTCTGCCGTGACGATTCTTCATCTTCTCTTGAAATCATCGGTACCATTTGCTTTCTTCTTAGTTTCGAAGAGTTTCCGCTTAACTAGAGCCCAGTACTTCTCTGTTGGGCAAAGTTCTGGACAGTTTGGTGTATTGGCTGCTTTGGCACTTATTTGTCCTCTTGTACCTTATACCATTCCAGGACGGATTTCGCATAGTGACAAGAGATTGATTGATTGATTAGTCTTTATTAGAGAGACTTTCAGCCGTTGGCTGGTACGTCTCTTGCATAGTGACAAGAGGCCAAATCAGAGCTGGAGAGTCGTGGCTTCTGATAAACGGTAGCAACCGCTATTCTAGGAATTATTTCTCGTACGAATTCTTATTGATAGTGCCGGTAGAGACGAAACTTTTGAACTTTCGACCACAACTACATATGGCCTCCCAAATCAAATACTTCTTCGGGAATTTGGACACCTTCTTTGTCCGGTAATGCTCGGCAACGGCGTTCCTTTGCATTGCGGTATAAAAAGCCGAACTCAGAAGCTGTTTGAAATCTCCGAGTACGTATGTTTCGTCGTCCATTATGATACAAGAAAATGTTTGCAAAAAATGGTGTAAAGCTCCTTAGCATGACATTTTGCAGTGAAATTTTGCTGGTCATCACGGTTGGGCACCTTTTTTACTTTGTAGGCTTTCAGTCTTTGCCTCTGATTCATTTTGTGTACGTATGTACGTATTTTGACTTCCCAACTTTGCGAGCCACATTTCGCTCAGAAAGATTTGGATTTTTCTCAATAATGGCTACCACCTTCTTGTCCATTTGTCGGGAGCCTTCTTTACGATTTGTTCCACTTTCAACCTTCCGATCCACAGTCAAGCGCTGGTCAAATGATTTGTAAACACAAAACACGATACTTTTTGATAGTTTAAGTTTCTTGGCAAGATTGCGTACCGATAAATTCGGATTTCACTGCCGTTCGACACCATTTTACTGAATTTAACAAGAAAGTAAACATGTTTTACCACGAAATGAAGCGCAAACTTTCAGCTGTCATATAAGTGAAACGTTAACGTGGACAGGCTTTAGTTCTTCAACAGAGGAAGTTTCATTAAGTTTGAAAGACAAGAATGATAATGGTCTGACTTCACCGCTTGTGGCAAGTTATTAGAGTGGGTTCACAATTTGCACGTTGAATGCATAATTGATTATGTTTGTTTCAGTTTCGCGAGATTTGAACCAAGTGAAGTACAACCAATTCCTACTCCTCTTATTAATATTTGCTGTTGATGCGACTGCTAAGCTAGGTCTAGTGTTGAAATTACTTCTGGGTTCTTCTTGAAACCACTGACCACATTTTTTGGCTTGCAGATTCGATTTCCTCTCGATTCAGGCTACTTGGTTATCAAAAAACCTACTCCAAACACTTTTATTACATTATATTACAGTTGATTTCTCCATTTTTAACGATTTTGTTAGCTCTTCGTGTGAGTTATTTGAATTTTCGCGATATGCGAGCAAAATTTTGAGGCGTTGCTCCTATCTCTCCGTCATTTGGACAAATCAAGAGCAAATGTAACAATCAAAAGATTGGCATCATTCTGCACAAATACATACGCATCTACTAAGCCAGGGGTGTTCAATTTTTTATTTAATTTACGGTTATAATAAATGCATCAAGTTTAGATCGACTAGATTTTACCTCAAATTACAACATACTTTTAACTAAAAAGGTCTCAATGGTGATATCATGAGGACAATCAGTGCTGTTATCAAAACACAGAGCAAATGGTCACCTGATAGAATCAAAACACTTCCGCTATGCTTTTTCGGTTGGATTTGGGGACATTTTGACTGAAGCCTTGCAAAATAAATTGAATAAAAATTCAAGCAGTAGGTAACAATATAATATTAAATTCTACTCACTTACCAGAAAGAGGATAAATTATTGAATGAATTATGTGTTCAATATAAATATCATCAATTTAAATCTTATTCCGTGAATTATTGTAAGGTCTAGGGCTCATGAAAGATCATTTCAAAGTCTTTGGGCATATCTGGGTATGACTTATGTGGGACAGAAAACTATTTTCATGTGTATTGAATTTAAATTGAATATAAGAAAAAGAACCTGTGTTGACTTAAGTCATATCTGCATACTCTCGTTTTCATTGCTCAAATTATTTGAGTTATCATAATCATTGAAAGCTCATTTCAAACTCAAACGAACTCTTCTGTACCAATTGTTGTACCTCACTGCACACACTACCAAAAAATCATGTAAATGCCGGTGCCCTCAGACCGGCACATGTGAGTGGCTTTTAGGATAAAAAAAAAAAGAAGGAAAAAACAATTAAATTAAACACGTGTTTTTCGGTTGTTTTTTTTTTGGAACACACAATTTTACATAAAAACATGTTTTTCCTTCTTTGACGTAAATCAAATTTAAATTACTACTACTATTACTAATTTCTACCTTCTAGGTGGCCAGTTTTTTAATTCCACAGAAAAAAAATGAATTTTAACTGTGAAGTATTTATCATGTGAAATTGTATTTCATTCCACACGAAGCAGCAATTTGTATGATTAGTTTAAACAAGACGAGCTCAAGCAAACAAAAGTATCGACAAAAATTTACTCTACTTTTTCGAGCTGTGTCCCATCAATTTTCCATACCCTGCTGTCCTGACTTATGGTTTTATTATAAAGAGTTCTTTACGCCAGCTGTTCGCGCACCTGTTCGGTTTTAGTTAATTTCATTTGTGAGCAGCCACCACTTCGGCGAATTGCAAATAAATGTCATCAATATTACCCCATTTGATGTATATGATGGACGATTGCCATCAGGAGTCTTTCCCTCAATCAGTAAAACACGCAAATTCACAGCGTCTACCACCGGTAACAGACAAGACAAGATTCTGTTCATCGTTGCCTCCTCGCAGTCGAAACTGGTAAAAAGCTCCTGCCGATCGTACTGCTGCCTTGACAGGTGACAGTTTTATGCCAGCGCGTAATTAATATTGATATCTTTATGATGGACCGACCATTAGATCTGTCGTCAGATGTCATAAAAATGTTACCGCTCAAGCTGTGTTTTACATTCGAAGTAGATTCAATTTCATCGGGACGGTTGATCAACGGTGCTTCTGTTGATAAAGCACAATTCTTTTTTTGACTTCTGTTCAGTGTTAATCTGTTTTGTTTTGCATCATGCTAATACACAAAAAGAAGTTATTAAAAGCTCCCGAGAATCGCTGTAATTTGTTCGCTAATGGCTTTCGCTTCGTAGATTTGCAGATTTGCTTCGCCAAGGTGGAACGATTTTGTTTTGCTTTGATTGCCAATTCTGTCACCTGATGCCATTTGCCAGCCCGGCACAACTTTCCAGTTACTTGTGCCTGAATAGACATTTCGGAATGTATGGAACTCTGTGTGTCCTTTGGCGTGGACAGAATGCAATATATTAAACCGTTGGACTGTGTCGATGGTGCTGTACCTACTACTCTGCCAGCCGGACTCGGGTCAGGGGCAAACATGGAGAGCGGTCCAATGTGTGTAGTACAAGGCACCGTTGAGATAAACGTAATTACTTACTCTCATGAATAATTCAAAATAGGGTAAAATAATTAAAACTCAGTGTGAGAATCGGCTGCGGTGGCCATAAATCGGTTTGTGGTGAAAATTAAGTTACAAACCGAGCACCAGTCGGCTAAGATTTCAACGCTAGGCTCTTTAACTTGAATGTGTTACTAGGATGGAGTACAAACAGTATTTGAATATTTGAAATTAATGACCAAATTTCCGAAATTATGTTTTATTTTTCGAAAAGGGGTCAAGTGGACTGTCAGTTTAGATGTAATGCGATAAGGGTAGGAAAAACTAAATTTTATGTGCGATAAAAATTGATTAAGTAAATAAAAAGAACTCGTCGAGTATTATTTTTGAATTTTATTTAGAACAAAACATTGAAGAAGTCCGCTCAATGTAGACAAAATACGTGTATTTAAAAAGAAATGCAATGTATGTCATATGGAATGTTTCACCACATTTTGAACATTTAAGTGTACGTATTACGCAATACCAGTTAAAGTGACAAAATTCACAAAAGCTCATCATGGCCACCTTCTAAATTTGTTCAAGGATCATCTCTACTACTAAAAGTTCAACATCAATTGTAAATTATCTGCACTACATCATGCAAGTTAATATGGCTTGGGCCATAGTTTTTGAGATTAGTGCCATTAAAATTGCGATGATAATGCCGTAGCGGCCGTTTGTGGATTCTATCAACTTGCACCTTAAACGTAGTTATTAATCAGGATGATATAGGTTGGATACCAGAAGTTGATCTTGACCTTGAACTAAGATGACCGCATATATTGTAGTTGATACTCAGTGCGTTATCTAAACCAGGAAAATTGCACAAAAATCCAAACAGCCTAAGGTTAGCAAACCATTCTCCACTTACACGTTTTGAAGGTTTTTTTTACTTTATATTGTAAATGACGGCACCGAACACGTCCTCACGGTTCACCTGGTAGAAGGAAGGATGGTTAATTTGCCTTCCATTGCTACTAGAGACCAAAAATACCTCTGCATTCCCTCCGCTGTCGAGAAAAGGATATTTTGTTAATAGAGAGTGTACATGAGATTTGGAAAAAAAAAAATATAACACTTAAGGGTTCACAGTCTTTGTCTAGAAGGTCATAGTTTGCCTCTTATGGCTGACAAAGATTTAATTTTTCCGAGCTAAGGCCTCTTTAAGAACACTTTCATTTCTAACTGAGTTGTGTAAAAGGATTGATTTTTTTTATCAGCAAGTAAAAACGGTTATCATTTAACCACCGAACCCACATTTAAACTAATACCACCGACAACAATTACTTGATTTGTCATCAAATGTATCTCCAAAACTTATGAAAACAAAAATCAAGAATAAAGGACTTAGTTAGAAACATAGAAAACAATTAGTCCCTAAAATTGAGCCTACGATTTTTTTAGTAAGATTACTACTTAAATCTCCGTTCGAATTCTCAACTTGGAGCTTGTGAGCTTGTTACTTTTTACTTCAGATCTACTAAAGGCTGACTAAAGGTAATTTCGCACGTCTCTCGCGTGCCGCTAGCACGCCTCTAGTGTTGGGAATGGAAAATATTTGACAGTGGCTGGTTTACACTTATATAGAGAGCAATCGGCGCAAGTTTGATCAAATTAGTCGTTCGTGTTCAGAAATTACGTCAAATGGAACTCGGAAGAAGAAAATATATTGTGCACAAACACCTGGAAAATCCGGAGTGGTCCGGCTCCAAGGCTAAAGTGCTGAAGATGCAGAAAACAACAGTTTGTCGAGTGCTCAAAACTTACAAGAAAACCCTGATTGTGGAAATGAATCAGCGGACCTAGGAAAAAAAAACTGGGACCAGGGATTGTCAGCTGCGCAGGAAGGTGTAGAGGTGCGTTAAAGCCAACTCCGGTCTTTCGATCCGAGATGTGGCCAGAAGGTATAACGCCAACTTTCAAACGGTACGGAACATCCTGACCAGGGAAGGATACACATCGTACAAAGCCAGTAAACATCCAAACCGGCACATGAAGCAGAACTCCGAGGCCAAAAAGTGTGCAAGGTTCTTGTACGACCGTGTTTTGACGAAACACAAGGCCTGCACTTCGATCGATCACGAGACATACGTCAAATTCGATTTTAAGCCGCTTCCCGGTCAAAAGTTTTACATTGCGACTGGACGTGGGGATGTGTTGGGAAGATTTCAGTTCGTGTTTGCCGACAAGTTCGCGAAGAAGGCCATGATTTGGGAAGCGATTTGCAGTTGTGGCCTAAAAACGGACCCTTTCGTCATATCCTCCACGTTGACATCCCAAGCTTACATCGAAGAATGCCTGAAAAAGCGTGTATTGCCGTTCATCCGCAAGCATAGGGGTGAAGTCATCTTTTGGTCCTGTTTGGCCAGCTGCCACTACTCCAAGGTGATTCTGGAGTGGTATGCTGCCAACAAGATCGATTTTTTCCCCAAGCTAATGAATCCTCCGAATTGCCCGGAATGTCAACTAATTGAAAAATACTGGGCAATTTCAAATCAACGACTTCGACGAAGTGGTGGAGCAGTCAAGGACATCCAGCAAATGCGGGCAAAATGGAAGAAATGTGCTGATTCTGTGTCCGTTTCCGTTGTGTGGTCGCTGATGGCCTCGAAAATCTTCTGAACTACATTTCGTCTAATAATATTGACGTATGTAATAAAGTTAATTCGGCAACATTTATAAACTGTAACTGTGATGAGGTTCTCGATTTCTGCAGTGACCTTTTGTCAGGATTTTTTTGGAGCTGGCATGTTTCTGATGAAGAATCATTGTCAGACCACAAGCATATCAGGTTTGGTTATAAAGCCGAATCATTAGTTACAGAAAATTATAGAAACCCAAGAAAAACAAATTGGGACCTATGTCGTTTCTATTTAACAAACTATAGTTCAATTGATGATGCATCAAGAACAACTTGTTCAAAATTAGAAAAAGCCTCTGATGAAATCATTGGTAAAATGAACTCATCATATAATGCTAGTTGTTCTGTTCAACATACACAGCAAAAAAATATGAAAAGCACACGTGATTGAAACCGAACACGTTTGAAAAATACATCAATGTACCTCCAAAATGAGATTAAACTTTCAATTTAAATTCGTGCAAATAAAACGAACGTTGAAAATAATTTAAAAACGCATGCATCTTTTGTTGAATAAGTACAACAATAAAGGGTGATACGGTCAAAATTTGGTCAAGGGAAAACGCGTGTAAATCGGTGAAATCGTTTATTTAAAAAATCAAATTAAATTTCTTTTTCAAGTTCAATTAGTATAAAATTCAAGAAAAATATTCAGTTAGGCTTCCGCTTTTCCAAATCCGAATTGCCGGGCCTTACGCTTGACCCCTGCCATAAGTTTTTTTACAGCCACCTTGTCCACCTTCTTCGCCGCAGAAAGCCAGTTTGCCTTGAACTGCTGCTCGTCCTTAGCAGTTTTTTTGGTCTTCTTTAGGTTCCGCTTGACAATAGCCCAATTGGGCGGAGCTTTGGCGTGTTGGGAGGGTTCTTGTCCTTGGGAACCACCTGCACGTTGTTGGCGGCGTACCACTCCATGGCCTTTTTACCGTAATGGCAAGATGCCAAATCCGGCCAAAACAGTACGGAACAACCGTGTTTCTTCAGGAAAGGCAGCAGACGTTTATTCAAACACTCTTTCACGTAAATTTCTTGGTTGACAGTCCCGGAAGCTATGAAAATGCTGCTTTTCAAGCCACAGGTACAGATGGCTTGCCAAACCAGATATTTCTTTGCGAACTTTGACAGTTTCGTGTGCTTGAAAATATCTGCTACCTTTCCCCTTCCTTTTGCCGTATAAAACTCCTGTCCCGGAAGCTGCTTGTAGTCGGCTTTGACGTAGGTTTCGTCGTCCATTACCACGCAGTCAAACTTCGTCAGCATCGTCGTGTACAGCCTCCGGGATCGCGCTTTGGCCGTCGTAATTTGTTTATCATCGCGATTTGGAGTCACTACCTTCTTGTAAGTCGATAGTCCGGCTCGTTTTTTGGCTCGATGCACGGTTGTAGACGATACACCCAGCTTATTTGCGGCATCTCGGAGAGATAGGTTAGGGTTTCGCTTGAAACTACCGGCAACTCTCTTTGTCGTCTCAGCGGCTTCCGGTTTTCGATTTCCCCCCGATCCAGACTTCCTGGCTGTCGACAAACGTTCCCCAAACACTTTAATTACATTTGTAACGGTTGATTTGGCAACTTTTAGCGATTTTGCCAACTTTGCGTGCGAGTAGCTCGGATTTTCGCGATGCGCGAGCAAAATTTTGATACGCTGCTCTTCTTGCTTGGACGGCATTTTGACAACTGAAGAGTGAATTCCAAAATCAAAATAGGAGCAACATTCTACACACACACACCTTCAAAATGAGGGGTGTTCAGGTTTTTTAAATGCAAAATTGAAAGAAATACGTCAAGTTGATATTGACCAAATTTTGACCGTATCGCCCTTTATATGTATAAATCGCGATGTAAAAATAAATAAAACCTCTATGATTTTTTCAATTTGTAGAAATTTAAGTTTACATGAACGTTTAGATTTATATGTTTTTCACTTAAGCCAATAAGCTATAGATCCCGCTTTTTATGTTGCCTCGTACGTTGGCTGTCATTCATTGACCAACAACAAACAAAGTGAGCCGAAATCTCAGCGCAGATGCTAGAATTCTTTTCGAATAAAAATCCAGCTGATATGCCTGAGAAGAAATAAAAATCTTATCATGATGTGAAACTGCTGTTGTTTTGAGAAAAACATTGTTGAATGGTGATTGAAAAACATCAAGCAGGTTAGCGAGAAGGATTTAATGCAGCAATGATAAAGAATTCGTTGAGACCACACACTTAGAAATTATGAATATTACACGAGACGTAATTCCTGTTTGTAAAAAGTCGGGGAACGTTAAGAAAGATTTCGTGTAAAATTATGTCTCCTGAAACTGAAAATACGCAATTCGACAAAAAATGTGTTTGATTGAATTTATTTTCTCATCTCTTTCAACTCATTCTTATGTGCTAAAGGACGCTTGCATGTGTCAGTCTCAGGGTACAGAAATTTACATGACATTTTGGTAGTGTGCAAATTATTTTTTTAAATAGTGGTTTGTTCGCTGATTCTCGAACAACAAAATGCTCTTTCCAAAACAATCTCCAGATTTGACACAATAAAAAATCAATTATTATTTTATTTGTGATTTCAAATCAAAAATGCAAAAATTAAATTCTGTTGAAAATTACATGAGATATCTTCAATTCGTGTAAAGTTAAATTCGCATGCAGTTTTTATTTCCTTTAATTTTATTTTTCAACTTAATTTTAAATCATCTTGAATGCTCCAATCCAAAAAATTACAAAATTTTATTAACTGTGTAGGTCATCCAGTACGGATGTTCCTTGGTGGAATGACAAACTTGGAGAATTGTTGAAAAAATCTAGACAATTGTTCAATCGAGCAAACGAAACTTCAGAAAGGCACCAATACAAAAAGGCTCTGACTGAATATAACAGAGAATTGAAGCGTGCCAAACGAAAGGACTGAAGACGGGTCTGTGAAGAGATCAACAATGCTCCAACAAATGCAAGGCTACACAAAGATCTTTCGAAAGATCATTCAAATGGTCTTGGCAGCCTTAAAAAAAGAGGATGGTAGTTTTACCGTCGATTGTTCCGAAACTTTGGAAGTAATTATGAGAACTCACTTCCCGGGGTCAACATCTTTATTTGCTGAAGCACAGGACTTAGATGAGGAAGGACGCCTATGGTTAGCAGATGCTTATCTTAAAGCTTGTGAAATCTTCACGCCATCTAGAGTTGAATGGGCATTAAGTTCTTTTCAACCTTTCAAATCAGCTGGAAGATGAAATTCTCCCAACACTGCTCCAGCAGGAAAAAGATTTACTTATTCTCTTGCTGACTGAATTATTCAGAGCTAGTGTTACTCTGAGTTATATACCAAAATCTTGGAGAGAGATTCGAGTTGTGTTTATTCCAAAAGCGAGAAAAAGAGATAAAGCGACCCCTAAAGCCTTTAGACCTATCAGTCTTTCCTCTGTTCTATTAAAGACAATGAAAAAAATCGTGGACGACTTTATTAAGTTAACAAGCTTAAGAGAGCTTGAGCAAAAACCAATTCGTCTACCAATCAGGAAAATCTACAATAACGGCGCTACAATTGCTAGTTAACATAATCGAGAAATTGCTTCAAGCCAAAGAAAAAGCTTTGTGGAGTCATATCGCCCTTATTGTGGTAGTAGTAGACGAACTCTTTAAGAGACTAGCAGAGCTAGAGCACGAGGTGATTGGTTTTGCTGACAATTTAGCTATGATAGTTCGTGGGAATTTGATGACACGACATCTAGTCCGTTACAAACTGCTCTCAATATAACTGTAAAATGGTGTAGAATATAAACCCTTCTAAAACTGTAAAATTACCTTTTACCAAAAGAAGACAGCTAAATTTATAACAGCCTACTCTCAATGGAGTTCAAGTTCATTTTGCGGAAGAAGTTAAATACCTTGGTATTACTTTGGATAAAAAACTGAATTGGAACTCCCATCTTGACAAGGTTATCACTAAGGGTACAAACGCCCTATGGGTATGCAGTAAAGTAGTGAGTAAAACATGGGGACTTCGACCAAAAACTGTCCATTGGATTTATTCTGCAATAGTTCCACCGAAAATTACATATGCTGCGCTTGTTTGGTGGCCACCCAAGTGAAGCTGGGTAAACTACAGAGACTTGCCCGTGTATCAATTACTGGGGTAATGAAAAGTACACCATCTGTTGCTTTGGATGCCCTTCTTAATATTCCAAGCAACACAGGTTGTATTAAACAAGTTGAAAATACTGTCAAATGACAAAAACGGGTTATCAATTTAAGCGTATAATACTTTATTTCATACCTTAATATGACGCAAAAAGTGCAAAAAGTGAAGCCTTAAAACTTAAAATAAATAAAAATAACCTAATACAAAAACATAACATCGCCAAGCGTGGGATTTTAACTCTAGTCCTTGGCGTGATAGGTTTGTATCTTCTTTGCTAAGCTATCTCCGATATTTGAAAAGTTGACTGTGAATATCAATTATATGCTTCCCGTTGGTGTAATGTAATTTCAGCAGTATATAGAACTGCCCATCTTGTCCTGTTTATGTTTTATAAATGTATGGAACCATGTTTTTAAAAACAGTAATAAAGTATTAATCACTTGCAGCAGTGAAAAAAGTATTTTAGCTCGACCGTTAGTCAGAGTGATACATAGAATACGAGAGATCCAAGCCGCTCTGAACTTGACATGTTTTGCAATACGTATATAAAACATTTATTACATATTACATAACAATTATAAATCATTCTAAAAAGATGTTTTTTGTTTGATGTTTTTGATGTTACCTTTACACCAATTTGTAAAGCAGTAGGCAGCGAAAAGTGTTCTGCAATTCAAACGATACAATAAGATTTTAGATGGTAATCTGGTAGGACGTTTAAAGATCCTTAAGAATTTCATGCTATGCTCATATTTTAAAACAATAGAAGACTGGATGACAACGAAGACAAACTAACTACGTTCCCTTTAAAGTGATTAAATCAAGCCGCTATGCGTGGGAGTCTGGTGGACCTACTTTGCGTCCAACTTCCATTGTGTTTTACACGGAAGGGTCAAAAATGGGTGAAAATACTGGAGCCGGGGTTTATGGCCCTGGAATCAGGAAAGTTTTACCAATGGGACATAGTCCAACGGTATTTCAACCAGAAATTCATGCCATTATTGAATGTGTGAATATTTGTTTAACGAAGAAATAAAGTTTGCAAAGATCTGCATTTTTTCCGATAGTCAAGCAGCTCTCAATGCGCTTAAAGCTTTTACATGTAAATCTAAGCTAGTGTGGGAATGCATTCTTTCTTTAAGACAATTGGCCAGTAGGAACGAAGTTACTCTATACTGGGTGCCCGGCCATTGTGGTATTGAAGGAAATGAAAAAGCTGACAGCCTAGCACATTCCTCTACAGCTGCAATAATCTTCTCTAAGTCATCTTGATCTTCTACTGCAATAAGAAGATCGTCCGCAAATGCCAGGATAATTGGCAGTGAAAGCGAACTCATCCCCATTAACCGTAATAGTGGTATCTTACTCCCCACCTTTTGAAGAACATTCTGAACTACTAAATTTAAAATAATAAGCGACAAAGGGCAGCCCTGCTTGATTCCTTTTCCCCTTTTTATTTCATCTGAAAACTGCTTTTGCCATTTAACCTTGGCCCTATCTTCTTTGACACACAATAATCGATTATATGAGTTGGCACCTTCAGTTCCAATAAAATTTCCTTCAAATCATTGTAAATAAAGGCCATAATTAAAACCTGTCTCCTTTCAACAGTACGTTTGCCTGTGGATGCGGCTTTTCCAGGATTTCAAGAAGGAACTATGTTTATGAATTACATAGCAATCCTGGATTATTAAATCATCGTAAAATAAAAATGTGTCATTGATAAAATGAAATGCTTGATGATTATTTTACCAAATCCGTGGCATTTAAAATATACATAACAGCAAAACAAATCAGTTGTAAGTTACAGTACTGGACAAAATAAAGCATACACTTGGCCTGAAAACGTATTACATGTTATATTATTCTCATTTTGACAAAAAAAATCTGTGAAATACATAGGAAAGTGTTACTATTGAGGTGTTTAATACAGAGGCCAAGACGTTAATCAAAAAGAGTTATTAATTTAAAATGCCAAATTAGTTTTTATCTAAAAATTTATATTTTTTATTGGTCAAAACAAATCATATGCTACAAAAATCAGAATTTTCACTTTTATTATTATAGCAAGTTCTAATATTTTGGCAGCACTGCAATTTTTGACAGTTGAAGTCACAGCGCAGATTTGGTGTTTTCCCGCCGACGTTGGTTCTGTGTGTATTCGGGCTTCAAATGGTGAGTTGACAACTTCGAAGGAGGTTGCGAGCGACCTCTCGTCCTCACAAGTTCCTACCTCACGCCTCCACGAGTCATATGATCACAAAAGACTGCCAGCTGAAACATGGAGACGCTGGTTGGCGTAGCCTGGGCAATGTTGTCAATCTGACAATAGCGAAGTGAGGGGGTGCGACTGAAGATCGTGTACCTTTAATTCATTTTGTATATTTCCCATTCTCATTTTATCAATAATTTCAGCACGCTTTGGAATCATTTTTGCATTCCAAAACCATGTAAGAGCCGGGAGAAACACGACGGGCATCAAAGGCTCAATTTGTTTTTCAGCATTTCAGCATTACATTTAATTTAAAATTGCACTTCTGAATTTCAACAACTATATTCATAAAAGACTGGCATGTGCTTATAACCAATGTAAGATTATATTTTAATATTGTGTTTAGTGGCATTATGGTAAGATAAGCCATTTATTTCAGGAATCATCAAACCGGACTCTTCGTTCACTCCAATTGCTATCTTTGAAATGATACTAGAACAGTATAAAAAAAAATATTACTACATGTCTTTTAAAACAATATCTTTTATTGAAATTTTATCTTTGATATTTGGAATGATCTATTCTGTTTTAAGCTTTTCCAGGACAAGAAGGATATTAATTCATATCTAATTTTTATTTATTTTTCAGTAACAATCCATTGGTAGTATCATTCAAGTTTGAAATTTGAATAAATTGGCATGTTTGTCTAGAATGATATCCTAATACTGTGTGTACAAAATATACTAAATATTAAATGACATATAACGGGGAAAGGGAGGGACCATCAGGGCACCCAAGTGAAACGATTTGGATAGGGAGCATGGGACTGCCTCCTCCCTATTGTTAACATTTCGCGGAACGAGGGCGGGCTCTTCGACCCCATCTGTTGGGTTTATTCTGTCAATCGAGGGCTCGATTCTAGTGCTGTGCGTGTGAACTTGCTTTTGGAAGGAGATCCTTTTCCCTATATTCGCGGGTTTCGCGTAAGTGTCTCTGCTTACGGGCCCGCCCAAACGTTTTTGGCCCTTCATACAGGTGCTTGATGATCACAAACAATATTAGAATCCTGATCAAATCGTTTTTCAGATTATTCCACTGCTATGGGAAGTTACCTTGCTACAATAGATGGTAGTTTTATATCATCATCATCATCATCATCATCATGTCAGAAAATTGGTGACTCGTGAAAACGGCATTTCTCTCCGGAATATGGCTAAAAAATACTCAGTTTCACTTGGGGCTGTGCATCACATATGAAGGAAGTATGAAAGCCAAGGAATAGTGAAAAATACATCCAGACAAGGACGTCATCATTCGACAACACATCGTGAGGATGTCAGGATTTTTCTTTATGGGCGGACGAGAGTAGTTTTGAGCTATCTGGACAAAATATGTGGGAATATCATGGTCTGGCGTGCGTTCGGATGGTCTGGAGTAGGAAATTTGGCACATATCAAAGGGATCATGACTGCGGATATATACATCGACTTGCTCTGCAAAAATTTGGAGAAATCAAACAACGATCCCAAGTCAAATTGAATCATTTTCCTCGAATGGCCTCCGCAATCCCCCGATTTTAATCCCATTGAAAATGTTTGGGGAGATCTGAACCATAAACTGGATAACACATCGTTAACCAACAAAAATAACTATTTTGAAGCTTTTGAAACAGTCTGGTAACATATTGATCCGGAATACCTCAAAATCTTGTTGAAAGTATGCCGCGTCGAATGGAAGCAGTGTTGAAGACTAAAGGAGGTCACACTAAATATTGAAAGTTAAAAAATAAAGTCAAAAGAATAATCGTTTGGTAAAAAAAACAGGTGTGTGATTTATGTTATCCATTTTGAAACACCACCCTGTAATTTTTTTTCCGTCGGCCTATTTCCTCACATGGTGATAATCACCGACGCCATCCACCCTGCAATATATAATCAAAAATTCATCAAATCATGCAGATTCCTCCTTTTTTTATGCTGGAGCAATTTTGTCATATAGAAATACTTTCTCTGCTCAGCAGAAACTTACCCTCTACCATTCAAATCAGCGGAGATATCGAAGGAAAGAACAAAATTGATGTGGGGTAAGATTTATTTTGTCAATGTGTGAACAAATGTCCGTAAATTTAAGTGAAGTTTTAGTAAAACTTACCTAGGAAAAACTACTTTGTTTTTAAGTCAACAGATGGGAATTTTGTTCTAAGTGAATCTAATTGCAGAATGGAAATGAAATTTATTGCATTTTTTTAAGGATCACAGAAACAACTTGTCGACTGATCGACTAAAGAAAAAAATTAACATTCAAGAGAAAAATAACATGTATAAAATCTACTAATGTTCTCAAATAAACTCAAAGGGATAAATTTTCTGAGAGTAGCAAAATTTTAGAGGAACCTTTGCAATCGCTAAAGCAGGTGTAGCAGGTTGGCTTGCTTCATAAGTTACACACATCAAACAAAAAATATTCCACAATAACTTGCAATACCTCGTTATCTTTTTAATCTCAAATACCACTCATTATAGCAATTCACAGAAATTTTCCATTTATGTGCATGATATTAAACAGAAATTCTCACTACTTTTTCGAGTTGTCATTGTTTGAAGGTTCAAAACCGGGTTGAGTAGATTGATATGCAATATCATTGAAGCCCGAGAAAGATCCAGCAGAAGCTTCTAGCTACAGACCAATAAGTTTACTTCCTTCAATAAGTAAACTTTTTGAAAAGATAATTTTGAATAGAATGATGCTTCACATCAATACATACTCAATTTTTGCAGATGGGCAATGTGGATTTCGCCATGGCCATTCAACTTCTCATCAACTCTTAAGGGTTACTAGTTTAATTCGTTCAAACAAATCTGAAGGCTGCTCAACTGGAGTTGCTCTTCTAGACATAGAAAAAGTATTCCACAGTGTTTGGCATGAAGGTTTGATTGCTAAATTGAAAGCTTTAATTTTCCGCTCTATATTATGAAATTAATTTAAAATTATTTAAATGACAGAACTTTGCAGGTAAATTATCAGAATTAGACCTATTAGAGCTGGAGTTCCTCAGGGTAGCATTCTTGGGCTGATATTATATAACATTTTCATTTCCAACCTCCCTGATTTGCCTCAGGGTTGCCATAAATCCTTGTTTGCCGATGACACAGGCATTTCTCCCAAAGGAAGCGGTCTTCGTGTCATTTGCAGGAGACTGCTGAAAAGTTTAGACATTTTCTCTTCTTATTTACAGAAATGGAAGATTTCTCCCAACGCTTCCAAAACTCAACTTATAATATTCCCACATAAACCTAGAGGTTCCTTTTTGAAACCTAGTAGTAGACACATAGTTACTATGAACGGTGTTCCAATTTCTTGTTCAAGTCTAGTGAAATACCTTGGTCTGGTACTTAATGAAAAATTAAATTTTAAAGATCACATTGAAGGCATTCAAGCCAAATGTAATATATTTGTAAAATGTTTACATCCTCTTATAAACAGAAAATCCAAATTTTGTCTGAAGGACAAACTACTAATATTAAAGCAAATTCTTAGACCGGCCATGCTTTATGTTGTTCCAATACGGTCTGGTTGTTATGCTGCCAGGAATAAAAAACAGGAAACTTCAAAGGATTCAGAACAAAGTTCTGAAGATGATTTTGAAGCTGCCTTCTTGGTACAGTACTGACGAAGCACATAGAATCTCGAATGTTGAGACTTTGGAACAAATGTCCAACTAAATAATTAATAATTTCAGACAAAAATCTTTCCAATCTTCTTCTGCAATGATTGATTCCTTTTTTGCTCACTTAAAATTATTTTAATTTGTTCTTAGTTTTAAGATTATTATTGTTATAGTGACACGCAGGAATAAAAACCTGTTTACTAACTGCTAAGGCATGAATAATGTAAACAAAATTAGGTACATATATTAACAATTAATGTTGACACGTTACGGTAGTAGTTGGAGCACCTAGATTAACATGTAATGTAAATATTGTTAAATTTAGAACAAATAAAGAGTTATAAAAAAGATATGCAGTATCACTTATTACAAGATTGAACAATTGGTCAAAAAAGCGAGCTATCTAACAATGCCCCAATGAGTAGGGAGAAGAGCCCGCCTCCTATTCTCAAACTGTTAGCAATGAGTATTTGGCATTCCCACTCTCCCCATCCAGTTTATTTCAATCGAGTGAATACCCATTCGGATACATCTCTATCAAAACTTCGATCGCTTCAATTGCATTATTTGTGGCTCAACGTGTGTCACAGCTGTTCTATGGAAATTGGATTTGTAAAACCGCAAAGACACTCCAACTAACTCTGAATCACCTAAATCGACCATCAGCAGCAATTGCCGGTTCTGCATTCAATTTGAAGCTGACATGCGGCAGCAGCCAAAGTTCAAATTCATCAACCGGTGAAACCTGCAGTGACAAACATAACAAGTGTGGGCGTTGACGCATTGATTTGCGTGGACCTGCTAGTTTCTGTTCACAGTAGACAATAGCATCAGTGCCAACAACTGGTTATAGTTAGCAGAACGTCGAAGCTGAATAGCCACACGGCGGTTGGCTGAGATTTGAAATTTCAATATGTGCCGCATGAATGCAGCAACAACAATGTTGATCGTTTGTGTTGAGGTGTGAAATATTTCTGTCAAAGAATGAATGGAATGGCTAGAATTGCTACAATTTAAGATGTATATACGCGTTCTAAGAGATCACTGGTTGGTTGCTGTCGCACCCGATCATTGAAAGTTACTAATCTTTAATTTATGAGCAATTTAATTTGTTGCGTTGACATTAGCCAACTCCGGACATTTATCACAGAGACATGTGCAAAGTGGGTGAATTTTAATGAGCAAGGTCTTCTCACCTTCCTTGTCCGAATGCATTTCACTCAAACACGGTGATATTTCAGTCATCACCCAACTACTGGCGACGGCGTCCGCAACAATTTGATACTAAGTAATGCAAAATCTCTTCAAATTGATTTTGAGCGAAACGACGCAATCACCCCTCCCTCGGGGCGGGAACTTGAGTGAAACTTGTAACCCACAGTGTGCAAGAGCGAGAGAAACAACCAAAGCAAAGCACGTTTTCGCATTAATTACATTAGAAGATGGATGTCGTGATTAAAGTTTTGCCCACCCCTCACAGTTGGGTCTAGAGAAGGCATTTCCTGTCGTACACCACCACTGATCGTCCCAGAAGGGGGTTAGTCTGTTGGTCAGGCCTAAACCTGAAAGCTTCGGTCGGAGCGTGTGATAAATGCTGTGGGTTTGCTACACAACCAGAGACGCCAGGTTCTTCATGACTAAAGGCTTACAATCACACGGATTGCGATGACCGGCGACGGGGACGGCCCCAAAAAACAGTGCTCGGAACTGCGCGCACGGCTTGCGGTATCAATTTCAGCTACAATTAGCGAACTAGCGGACAACTCGTTGGTGGGAAAGGTGAGGAAAGCTACTACGGCAGGCGCAGAAGGTTACAAAATCTTCAATTAATTCTCCGGTTCGCCGGAGGAGACGTCAACACCACAAGGGAGAGAGATAGCCAGCCAGTCCATCAGGCCGAGAGAAATATAGAGTCTGAGAGTTGGGTGAGGTTCCTCCTTCCTTCGTGCATTGATTGCTGTTTGCTGGCATCATCAGTTTGGAGCTGTTGGTGAGAGAAAAACCCTCGCGCCCATCAGTCATTTTCCTAAACTACTTACCGACAGACGAAATTGAACCGGCTTAAGTGTCCATTAAAAATGACCTTTTGGAGGTGATGAAGAAATTTTTTAACCCGTAATTTGCAAGGGCTTGGAGTGCGAGGGTGTGACGCCGCGACTGTATACTGTGTATTGGTGTCTTTCGATTATTACGATTTGCGCTTGGAGAGTTCATCTTCAAGAAAGGCTTTTTTCTGCTCGATGTATATCACTTTGTATGTGTCGATAGAAGCTTTGAAAAACCCCAGCAATAGCTTTATGGCTAATAAGAGTCATTTAGGCTCAGGTGGCTGGGTTAGATTCCCGGTCTGGTCTAGGAATTTTTCGTTAAGCAAAATTTCTCGACTCCCTGGGCATAGGGTATGATTGTTCTTGCTACACAATCATACTAATGCAAAAATGGTACTTGGCATTGAAAGCTCTTAATTAATAACTGTGGAAGTGCATTTAGAACACTAAGTTGAGGGCAAGCAATAAGCTAATTGCGAAAGCAATAAGCTTGCAACGCTATGAAAGAAGAAGAGTCATTTATAAGATTTCTTTTATTGAACTTTAAATGTGTGTATGAGGGTGCCCCTCAAAATATATTAAAAAATACAGTCGGGTCTGTTTTAACAAGGTTGGTTATACCCTAATCCTGATCTCTTGACTGTCGTTCAGCTGATTGCCAATAGTTAACAAATTTATCATAGACCGCAATGAAATACCAATAATCAGTCCCTTTTCTATTCTATCGAGCGCGCTTCTTTTATGATACCTCGAGAATTTTGAATATTTGTCTAAATTGATGAAGTATCAGATTCTCTAATCAATGTTTATTTTTGCTCTTGTGACGATACAATAATCTACATCTTAGTAACTTTATATAATGACGTGTGACTAGTGGCTTCAAATGGTGAGTTGACAATTGACAATCGAAGGAGGGTGCGACCGCCCTATGGTCCTCACAAGTTCCTACCTCACGCCTCGGCGAGTCATATGATCACAAAAAACTTCCAGCTGAAACATGAAAACGCTGGTTGGTGTAGCCTGGGCAATGTTGTCATTTTGATTTTATAATTTTCCATTCTCATTTAATTAATAATTTCAGCACGCTTTGGAATCATCTTTTCATTCCAAACCATAACACTTCTGAACTTTAACTACTATATTCATAATAACTGGCATGTGCGTATAAGCAGTATAGGATTATATTTAAATATTTTGTTTAGTGGTATTATGATTAGATAAGCCATTTATTTCAGAAATCTTCAAACCGGGCTCTACGATCACTCCATTTGCTATCTTCGAAATGTGAAACCCGATTCAAAGTAAATAGGGACGCATTCAAGTGAGCATAACTCAAGAATTAAACAACATACACAGTTGATCAAAACGTCAAACAAAAGGAGATTTATTCAGCTTTCAAACGATTTATAAAAAAATATTACATTTTACCGTTTCGAACGAACTGTCGCACTTTACTTGTGATCGATGCCATCATGATCTGCACAGTCGCTGGTGACACTGTACCGGCGAACTTATTCCACTTTAAACGCATTTGTTGTTCATTTCACTTCTTTCACCGCATCCTCGAAGTTTTCGCTTGACAATTACCCAATATTTTTCTATCGGTCTGAACTCAGGGCAATTCGGAGGATTAATCTCTTTGGCGACGAAATTAACATTGTTTGCAGCATACCATTCTAGTACCTCCTTAGAGTAGTGGCAGCTGGCTAGATCCGGCCACAACATAACGTTGGTCTTGTGTTGCCGAATGAAGGGTAAAATCTGCTTTTTCAGACACCCTTTAATGTAAACCTTCGACGTCATTGTGTGAGATGTGATGAAAACCTTGGTTTTTAGGCCACAGCTGAGGATTCCATGCCAAAACATTAGTTTCCGAGCAAACTTATCAGCAAAAACAAATTTACATCCCCACGACCAGTTGCCAGGTAAAATTTTCGTCCGGGGATTTGCTTATAATCCATTTTGACATATGTTTCGTCATTCATTAAAATACAGCCACCAAATTTCGTCAAAACTCGTTCGTTTAGTAATCGTGCTCGCTTTTTGGCCACTAAATTTTGTTTCAGGGAGCGATTCGGATGGTTACTGGCACAAAAATACTTATATTCTTCTCTTGAAAGGATGTTGCGCACGGTGGAAAAGACACCTGAGTTGCCTTTCACGTACACGGCCAGCCATTTCAACTCAGTTTTGAGTCGTTTTTGACTCACTTTCGTCAAAAGTGGAGTCACTCAAATTTGAGTAAATGTAACTGTGATTGACAAGTCGACAAATCAAAAACATCCATCTGATTGGAGACGATGTTTTTGATTTGTCGACTTGTCAATACCAGTAACATTTACTCAAATTTGAGTGACTCCCTTAATGACGAAAGTGAGTCAAAAACGACTCAAAATTGAGTTGAAATGGCTGGCCGTGTACCTCCTCAACTCCTTTCTCCTCAGTTCTTTGTCCCTAGTGCCACTTTTATGATAGATGCGCTGTGCGCACACTCAGAGTATCCTCGTAATGTTTGAATACAAGACCCACCGTTGACTTTGGGAATTTTAACACTTTTGTTATTTTTGAGGCAGACCACGAAGGATTATCTGGATGTTTGTACCCAATTAATGCACTTTTTTCAAGCTCCATGATCCGTAATTTCGAGATGCGTCGATCAATCGAGAAAAACTTTTCACCAATTTCTTCGTCAATGAAACATCAACAAATGCCTGTCAAACGTTGTTTTGTTCCAACCACCAGCGGTGGTGTATTAAACCGTGCGACCAGATTTATTTTGAAACGAACAGAACCCGAATAAAAAAGTATAATAGATTAACAATAAAATGTATTGTAACCATACAATATAATCAATAGTTGTTCATACTATTGATCGTTTTGTTTGCGACGATAAGATAACATTAGGACTTACTGTTTCAGCAATAGAATCTATTGTAAATTGAGACATCATCAATAGAATAAGGGGGTTGTTATGCATCTTAACAATAAAAAATGTCACTTTTTTCTGAACAAATTTGAGTTAATAACTTTTAATTTTATTGTTTCACAATTGTTCAAAATTCTAGCATATGGGGTATATAGTAGATCTATTTTAATTACAATGTGCATTTTTGATTTGTCTGATACATGAACAGTAATATTCATGGTCGGCAATAAATTTTGTTATTATTGTATATTATTAAAATGTAATTGTATCGTTAATTTTATCCAGGATGTCTTATAAAATAATATATTTCATTGAAATTATATCTTTGATGGATGGAATGATCTATTTTGTTTTCAGCTTTTCCAGGACTAGCAGGATATTAATAGAAATCTTATTTAATTTTTTCAGTACCAATCCAGTGGATGTCAGTTATATTTTGTACGCATATTATGTTCTCGTAATGACTTACTGTAGCCGATTTTTACATTATCAAGTAATTGAATTTGTGTTTTAAAATTCCATGCACATAATTCAAATTTAAAATTGGTATAAATAGCACTTTTCGCTTTTATGATATTTTAATTATTTATGTGAGGAAAGTAAGACCTTGTAATGAACGAGCAAAGTATTTTTTTCAGTTTTTGATCCATTTTATATTGGATCAGTTTATAAAAGCATTTGAGTTCTTTACGAATAACAAGCAAAGAAAGATGCGTTTGAAAGTTTTATTCTTTGAATATATGATACAACCAGAGACTGGTATGCTTATATGGTAATTATTTAAATTTTCAACAACTGTTTTACTAGGCACAGCAGAAATTTGTAATATTCCAGCACATTCACTAGTTCAAATATAAATTAAAATAAATCGTTTTATTGAATATAAGCTTCAACAGCCGTAAAATTTCCAACATTTTGTATCTTACCTTTTTGATAAATCATCATATATGCTAAAAATTTCCACTGTTCCTATAACAACTTTATAACTGAGATGGGAGAGGGGGGTAGCCTATGGCATATATCCATGATTCGTCACCTGTGACAATTTTATACACGTCTAATTGAAGCATCATGATTGCATTTCTTGATCATTTATTTACACAAATAACACGAGCCTTTTTTTGAGCAATTGTAAAATTATGTGGGATCCAACTTGAACTAACTTTTTTACTGCTAAATGTTCATACAATATTGTATGTAATCTGGAAGAACTTATTCTCTTGGATGCCTCAATCTTACGGTATGTCACATGACGATCTTGCATAATAAGTTCACGTACAGCATTATGTGGTACAACCACTGATTTTGGACGATCTTCTCAACATACGTCGGTGAGCGAGCGACGACCACGAATGAATTCTGAACACCACCTATGTACACAGGGTTTTGATGGTGCTTCATCGCCATGTAAAGAATTACGTTCATCGATGCACTGTTGTTGAGATAATTCACGTCTAAAACTGTGAGAAAATTCGCACGAAAATGTTTACGTGCTAATTCCTTTTTTTTTTTTCTTTGCTTTGATGATTTATTTAAATCAATGTGACATTACAAATAGTACTCGTATGAAAAAAAGTTCTGACAACATTTATGTTACAAAATGTCAAGCTTTCCAATACGTCAGTTTGACTGGAATAACATTAGTGTTGCCAGTTCCCGAAATATACATAGCAGCCTACGAAAATGCCTACTTCTGTAACCAATGACTGTGTTAAGGGTAAGGATAAAAGTATTACAAAATAAATAAGTGATTTTTGGTTTTTTTTTTACAAATTCGAGTTTTTATTCTTGTCCAATAAAGAAATAAAATAAAAATCTTGATATTGATTGGGAGCCGGTATGCCTGTAATAACGCTCCCATAACCGTAGTACCAGTTTTCAAAAAAAAAAAAGAAAGGGGTCGGTACTATCAACACTACATTTAATCAACATTAATCGTAAGGACCTGGCAAGGAACAATGGATGAGAAGTTTGTCATGTTTGGCGCTCCAATACAAAACCGTATAAGATCAGGCAAAATGCAACCGTGTAATTTGGAGACGAATTTGGTGAACAGCAGAGGACACCCACGCCTTGTCTGATCGTGAGTTAGTAAGTGAGTAAGGCAGAAAGTAAGTAAGTAGGTAAGTAAGCAATCAAGTAAGTAAGTAAGTATGTATGTATGTAAGTAAGTAAGTAAGTAAATAAGTAAGTAAGTCAGTAAGTGAGTAAGTAAGTAGGTAAATAAGTAAGTAATAAAGTAAGTATGTAAGTAAGTAAGTAAGTGAGTAAATAAGTAAGTTAGTAAGTAAGTACGTAAGTAAGTAATCAAGTGAGTAAGAAAAAGTAAGAAAGTACTTGAGTGAGTAAGTAAGTTAGTGAGTATTTAAGTAAGTAAGGAAGTGAGAAAATAAATCAATAAATAAGTAAGTAAGTAAGTAAGTAAGTAAGTAATGAAAGAAGAAATAAAGTAAGTTAGGAAGGAAATAAGGTAGTAAGTTAGTCAGTAAGTGAGTAAGTAAGTAAGTAAGAAATTAAGTAATTGGTGAAGTAGGTAGGGAAGTAAGAAAGTAAGTAAGAAAGGAAGTAAGAAAGTATGAAAGTAAGTGTGTTGGTAGGTAGGTTATAAGTATGTTAGTAAGGAAGTGAATAAATAAGTAATATAGTAAGTTGATGAGAAAATAAGTAAGTAAGAAAGTAAAAAGTAAGAAAGTAAGTAAATAAGTAAGTAAGTAAGTAAGTTAGTTAGTTATTAAATAAGTAAGTACATAAGTAAGTAGGTAAGTAAGTAATAAAGTAAGTAAGTAAATAAGTAAGTAAGTGAGTAAATAAGTAAGTTAGTAAGTAAGTACGTAAGTAAGCAATTAAGTGAGTAAGTACGGTAAAAAGTAAGAAATACTTACGTAGTAAGTTAGTTAGTAAGTATTTAAGTAAGTAAGGAAGTGAGGAAATAAATAAGTAAATAAGTAAGTACGAAAATTGTTAAGTAAGTAAGTCAGTAAGTTAAGAAAGAAAAAATAAAGTAAGTAAGGAAGTAAGTAAGGTAGTAAGTTAGTAAGTAAGTTAGTCAGTAAGTGAGTAAAGAAGTGAGAAATTAAGTAATTGATGAAGTAGGTAAGGGAGTAAGAAAGGATGTAAGAAAGTAAGAAAGTAAGTGAGTAAATAGGTAGGTTATAAGTCTGTTAGTAAGGAAGTGACTAAATGAGTATGTAATGAAGGTAATGAGGAAGTAATATAGTAAGTAATATAGTAAGTAAATGAAAAAATAAGTAAGTAAGAAAGTAAAAAAGTAAGAAAGTAAGTAAAGAAGTAAGTGAGTAAGAAAGTAAGTAAGTAAGTAAGGAAGTAAGCAAGTAAATGAGTAAGTGAGTAGGGTGTCTGCGCACGGTAATCCTCTTCGATGAGCTCCAACACCTGGCAACATCGGAGCGACAATCTGGATTTGGTCACTGGTTCATAATAATTAGCCACAGAAAATTCTACAACTCGACAGTCTTGCAAAAGAATGTTTGAATGGGTTTGTGTTGGCTTCGGTCGGAGGAAAATGTTGACTCATTGATTTCAAATGAGGTTTATTGTCCAAGAATGTTTGGATCTTACTGACTAAGCTGGCTAGTTTTATAGCTACGCATCGAGATTGATCGAGAGAGTGTGTTTGTTTGGTTGGTTGGAGTGTATTGTAAATACAACTTTGTGCTGTATAGTACCATGCAATGTGTTTTGTGTGTTGCTTGTACTGTGGTATCTCGGACCAGCGCGTTGCTCGTGACATAAAGTGAAGAAGAAAGTAAGGAAGGAAGTAAATAAAGAAGTAAGTTAGTAAGTGAGTTAGTCTGTAAGTTAGTTAGTTAGTAATTTAGTAAGTAAGTAAGATGGTGAAGAAGAAGGTAAATAAGTCAAAAAGAAAATAGGTAAGTTAAATTTGTATCTGTTTAAAAAAAAAAAAAAAAAAGGCTGAAAGCCAAAGAAGTCATCTTATCATGAGCACATAAGGATGGAAGTAATGAAGGGTATGAAAAAAGAATAAAGGAAGTAAATTAGGAAGTAAGAATTTAAGTAAGTAAGTAAGTAAGGAAGGAAGTAATTAAGTTGTAGGTGTTAGTGTTAGTGTAAATATGGGATTAGTTTTAATGTAAGTAAGTAAGTTAGTAAGTAAGTAATTAATTAAATAAGTAGGTAAGTAAGTAGGTAAGTTAGTAAGTAAGTAAGTAAGTAAGAAAGTAAAAAGCTAAGTAAGAAAGTGAATAAGTTAGGAGGTGAGGAAGTAAGTTTGCAAGTGAGTAAATAAGTAGTAAATAAGTAAGTAAGAAAGTAAAAAGGAAGTAAGGAAGAAAGTAAGTAAGTTAGTAAGTAAGTGAGTAAGGAAGTAACGAAGTAAGGAAGTAAGTTCGTCAGTTAGTAAGTAAGTATGTCAGTAAGTCAATAAAAAAGTAAGTACGTAAGTAGGTGATTAGGTAAGTGAGTAAGAAAGTAGGTAAGTAAAAAAGAAAGGTTGATAGAAAATGAGGAAATGAGGAATTAAAGAAGGAAATAAGAAAGTATGTTAGGAAGTAAGCTAGTATTTAACTGAGAAAGTAGTTTAGTTAGTAAGTAAATGAGTAAGAAAGTATGTAAGTAAGTACATAAGTTAGTAAGCAAGTAAGTAAGTAAGGAAGTGAAGAAGTGGGAAAATAAATAATTAAGTAAGTAAATAAATAAGTTAATAAGTTGGTAAGTAAGTAAGTAAGTGTGATCAGCTATCTTCAGCTAGCTATGAGGTTTATTTCTCGTGCAGCTTTTGATGAAGTATAGGAAGTTATTTTTGTTTATCTCAAGAAAACCCCCTTTATTGATCTACTACTTCAGGAATATAATGCGTTGCTCCTGCTACAGAGAAATGATCACAAGAAAAACGTCAAGAAGATTGCATTATAGTCTGTTATAAATGCTAACTTGAACAAAGCGAAGCTTTTTTAAATGTTTAGATCCAGATTCGTTAGATTCATCAACGGTTAACAATAAAGTGCAAATATTTCAAAACGAAAAAAAAACTACTAGTATTAACAATGGTTTGTTGTATGGTGGTTACTAACAACTTGGTTTTAGGTCATAACAAATTTGAAGAGATCAGTAGATTATTTAAAATTCTTTTGAAGCACACAGATCCAATTTCAAAAACATACTTTGTTCCGCTATTGTAGATTTCAATACGTTTGAGCAAAAGATAAATGGCCCCCTTCGGTCTGGGATCAATACCAGTTGGCGCCGTTGTGATTTTATGAGACGAAAAATCTCCGATCACGACTTACTTTGGAAAGGAAGTAAGGCCGTTGGTCCTGACCTTTGTGTTGATGGGTTCGTTATGTAGGGTCCAGGTCCCTGTCGTTACGAACCAGCTTCAAGTTGATAGTCACGTTAAAACGAATCAACAACAACAAACAACAACAACCAAACATAAATGCATGGGAAATTGACTAGCAACTCTCTGCAAGTTAGACAACGACAACTCTCGTCCGATAAAAACCTGATTTTCCACAATTACCCTTTTCGGTAACCCCTATTCATACCGCAAATCGATCTAGTCGAACCGATAAAAATTGTCACTTTCACTCATTGAGTGAGTCGCTAATAAAGTACTGATTAAAATATTAAAACAGCACAAACACTTACTCTCGGCAGCCCACAAGAGTGCTGCATCAGTTTAGCACTCCACCGCTGACATCGGCCACCCCTGCGTGCCGTTTGCTGCCTCATAAAAGGCTTAATCAATGAGGTCTCCCGGTCGGTTGGTCTTCGATCGATTGGCATGCTACATTGCCGATGCTTGTTGTGAAAAACGAGGAAGGAGGGAAAATCTTGCTGCGGTGTCCACGTACACACGAAAACCACAGTCAGTCAGCAACCACCAACCGGCAACCTCTTTCCGAGACTCCACCCGCCTCGATCGGTCGCCACCGTCGTGAGCCTCTCCACATAAAAAGCAATAACGACCATTCCGCAAAGTGGTTACGCCTTTGGAAGTCTATCGATTTTAATCTATATAAAGTGTATGAATTAAAAACACACTTCTGATTAATGTAATTTGATTTTATTTAATTAATAATAGTCTTACCTTTCCATCCAACCCATCTCAGCCTCCCGCTTTTGAGGAGACTCTTGCCGCTGCTGTTTCTCCTTTTTTTCACTCTCAAACTCATAGAGAAGCCCTCGTATATCTCGGTAAATCAATCTTCGGCCTCACTACCTTGGGCAACCCGCTTCTCGCTGCTGACTGGTCGCGTGTTTGGAGCTCATTTATGGCCTTGGAATATTGATGTTCGCTGGCCGGTCATTCTCTAAGGCACCTACGAGAAGAATTCAACTTTTGTACGATCGCTAAAATAGCAGAAAAATCTTTCTGTTTCATTAAAATCATCCAGTACAAGCCCCGAGCGCATTTTATTGCCTTTTGCGTCTGATTGATCTTTCGACAGTATCAATCTCCATGTCTATATATGACATGCATGTAACAACTAAAGCCATGGCACACGCCGACAACAGCAGCAACAACACTAACGTTGACTCGTCTCACACAATATCTGACAGTCATACTTCTAACGAAAGTGAATGGCAATGCTTTTATTACACTTCAAGTGTAGGTACAATGTAAAGTACAACGGTATGAGCTCGCTGGCGAAAGGGAAAAGAACGTTTAAGCTCCACATATGCACTGAGTCATAAGGACTTCATTTCATTAGGGCAGACGTTTAGAGGGTGAGGGCAAAGTAAGTGTACTCAATTCACCGCCGGCAGCTCACACCGGTAAAAGTCAATTAAAGTACATTAAGCTATGGCCATCCGCAACCTCTCTACGCAGACACTTCGCCTCGGATCAACGCCAAACAGCAGGGGATACGAAAAGTAGCTTAGCACTTAGTAGGACCTCGCGTCGTCGTGTGAATCGTGAGTGATTTTTTGGCCACAGTTTAAACCAAATTCGAATGATTTATGGGCGTTTATTGTTTTATTGATGGCTGAAATGGTTATCCCAGGAGTGAGTCATGCGAGGGCGTTATCTCAAATTATCAGCGGGTCACGTACTCTAAATAGTTAGTTGATGTAACAGTGGAGAGTTGTAGGGTGGAGCATTACTTTGGCAGCCGCGAACCATTCCCGTCAATCATCGCTATTTGAGGCATACTTCGATGTAAAGCAACTTAATGTTTTGGCCTTTTTTCATAGTTTTCTCGCAAATAAAGAAGACTGATGACTCCAGTGGATATATACTCCCCCACAGTTATGGGACACTTAGTGCTCAGTCCAGTTTCTAAAATTCATTTCAAAATCAGGAAAGACTCAAAGTGCCAATGAAATATCACGCCTGATTTCGTTTGGGTTAGGAATTGTGATCAGTAAAGTGATTTATGTGTTTTTTTTTTTTTTTTGACGTAGGACTACGTTTTTGTTTTTTATACTGGGGTACAATTAATAAAAAATCGAATTTCAACCGTCATGAAAAGTGTTCAGGCTATGAGCGTTAATATCTCAGTCGTTTTTCCAACAAATTTCAAATTGTTTGCACCAATCGATCGGAAATATTTCTACGCTTCAATTTTGACCCGTAACGCCGGTAGATCACCTTTTTGTGGTGCGTTACGGGGTCAGATCAGATCTTTCACCGAACCCTAGTCCGAATTAATTCAAACTAGGGAACATATTTATTTTTTGTTTGTAGTCAAAGAAACATATCTTAGTCCTTATTAGATTTTATGTCTTGTGAAAAGTGACAATACTCGGATTGTGCCACCCAGGATGAGCTTGGAATAAGTGAAACATGGTTTGTCTTCATTTATGTGAACTCTCGTTTTCTATTTGGTGTTCTATAGTTTGAATTGGTTCTGACTAGGGTTCTGATGCATGGTCAGTATCGGAGTCATTGTTTGTTTTCTTTGCAATGAACCCGATTTTGACTGATAAAGGTGCGCGCCTTTGAAGAGTGCTCTCACTCCTCAAAGGGTTTAAATAGCGGAAACTTTCAATAAATGTCGATTTATTACCAACAAAACAAACAATGACAACTGTAACAAAACCGAATACTTCATCATTTCTCAATAGTGATGAAGTAACTCGACATACACTAAACAAAGGATACGGGATATACTACAATAGATCAAATTACTGGTCGCAGTGGTTTATGTCCCGAACAGAGAGAAAAAAAAACGCTTCAATTCCAATGTTTGAAAATATTGATTTTTAACATTCAAATATTGAAAATAACGCAAATTTATTAAATGCAGTATTATTCCTATCACAGACTTCAAATATAAGTGAGGGAGGTCTCATATGCAGCAGTAAACGGTATATAAGGGGTACACTTTCGCCAATTGCTTCAGCAGTAACGTAGCTGTGTGAAGCGTCAAGGAGCCAGTATTGAATTGGCAGCTGGCGATGACAACCCAGTAAACACAAGATTGCATATGATAGCGGATATGAGTATAAAGTGGAGGCGATATACGTACAGTTTACATGAAGTTAAATGAACAAATGTACGTATATCGCGTGGAGTACACATATGCGCTATCATATACGATTTTGTGTTGACTGGGAAGAACCCTGGAGGGTGCACTGGCGAGCTATTGCCTTTGATTAGACAACCGTTACTAGGCAGCCATTTGTTATACAGTCAGTTAATCGAAATAAGTGTAATCTAGTTGGCACCGAAAGATGGGTAACGCACTGCGATAAGTGGTATAAGCCAGCTATCAACTCTATCGCTAATGTTTGTAGAAAATTCATTAACTAGCAACATTAAAATGACCAATTACCAGTAATTAGCAGATAATTGATTTCAATTATCTTCTAATAACTGTTGAAATATGACACTAATATTGCTGGCCAATAAATTGTAGCACAATATTAATTAAAGATATGAATGAGCCATAAGATAGGTCCAAAGAAGATCGATCAAACATGGATCTGTGAAAATACGTCCTTTTTAGGACGACCAATTTGATTTTTCCAGCTAAAGAGTTTGATTAGAATGTAACGGGTGTTCAATAAAAAATGAGATTTGTTTCAGTCATATATTAAAACAAATTTTTTTTTTCAACGAATTCAGTATTTTTCATTAAAAACATAGTGTTTATTCTTTAAAAAAAATGTTGATGAATATTGGTGAAGGGGCCCTGGTCAGCCGTACGACGCAACTTAGTCGCGATGCTCTCACAAGAGCGCTGGACGGTACTGACGTCCATCTTCCGGATACAATCCCGGATCCTCGTGGTCAACTGCTTCGTATCCTTGGCCCGCCAATTATTTTGGCCCTCAATGGGACAGCACTGGGGCAAGTTGGTCGGATTCCTTTTTTTCGGCACGTACGTTATCTTTTTCTGCTCAAGATACTCCAGTGTCTTCTTGGCGTAGTGGGAAGACGCCTTGTCCGACCAAAAGCCGTACTTCCCATCCGCATGATGCTCCTTTAAGAACGGCAGAAGAATTTTCTCAAGACACTCCTCCTGGTACACTTGTTGATTGATGGCCAGACCGCTCGGCTTTGAAATCCCTCTGTCCGATATGGCGATGTACAGCATAACTTTTTTTATTCAAATTTATGCTTGAACTTATATTTTACTTCCGGGGTGTGGCCGACTCGCTGGAATTGTAGCTGTCATTTCGTGGAATGTGGGTCTTCGAATGCGGAAAGTAACTTTCGTCGTCCTACACGAACGACGTCCCGCGGTAGTTCTTCGTCATCCACCGGCACTGCGATTTCACGGTCGCTATCTGCTCATCCGTGTACACAGGGGACCGAGTCTTCTTCCGCCAGATGATGTCCTCCGTCTTAAGGATTCGGTGAATCAAGGTATGGGAGCAGTGATATATTCGGCCGGCGTCACGCAAACTCGTTCCGTCCTTGATGTCGAACAGCTCTTTTAAAGCTTCTTTTTTCTTCTTCGTCATTATCTTCGCCGGACGGCCGCAATCGGCCTTCCGCTCCACGCTCAGGGATGCCAGGATCCAGTAAACTGTACTCACGGGCACGTTTTCGTCTCGAAAGTGGTCTACCGTAAACTTTTTTCCACAATGTTCATGCGTTTCGTAAAACCGTACGACACGCTCGCTAAGTGCTTGCTGTGTCGACGCCATCTTCGATTGAACTGACAGCACCGGAAAGAAAAGAAGCATACCACCCATTTCTAGGGAGTCCAGAGAGCAATTCTCTTGGAGAGAAAAAAAATTGCGCTCTCTACTTTAATTACAGAAAGGTATTGAAATCATTCTCATTTTTTATTGAACACCCGTTATCTAACGGTCCATTCCGAATTCTTATTAATTGGCAGCCAGCGATGGTCGAAATAGTTTCAGTTTTCTGTTCGTCGCATACCTTAAATCTTGTGTACAACCTCAACGACAGCTTGGAGATTTAAACGGTCTTTATATTTTTCCGAAGCGTAAATTTAACACAATTTCAAATGTTTCCAAACATCATATTATGGAATACTTTTGGAAGGAGCTCACAATTATGGAACAATTTGTGACGACGTATTATTGATCAAAACAGTAAAACTCGGATTTTATACTTTTATGTGTTGCTACGTTAGTGAAATATTGTATGTAGCAGAAAATAACATTTGAGAACTGTTATGAACAGTCGCAGTTTAGATTATGGATAGTCAGTAAATTCTGCAATAACTTGAATTTGAGAGGAAAGCGGAAATGGGTCAAACCTTTCTCGTACGGTTTGCAACAAAATCCGGAAATTTAATATTCTTATTGAGCTGCCAAAAATAGATAGTTGCGAGCTCTTCAAGAGGACCATGCTTCATTCAATATTTTGTCCGAAAATCTTGAAAGTTGTAGTTGAAGTTCGTTGTTGAGCGTCAGCGTTGACGATGGGGTTCATCTGTCAAACGCATTTCCAATTGTTTTTTATCAACAAACTGCTTTTCCATTTCCATGGCGATTTCACATTGACGCTACGGCAGTCTCAAGATATGATTTCAAAACTTGCAATTTTTGAGTAGCGCATTTTTTTGGCATTTTTTTTAACTTTTGGGGGTATGTCTTTTCATATTAATTATGTCCTTTGTAATCAATACGGAAAAATCTCACAAATGCCTATCTTTATAATCGAATATCCTTGGTATGATTTAATTCCCAGCCAGCATAAAGTATCTAAAAGGTTGACCTATATTTGGTCTATTTGAGTTTTAGAGGGTTGTAAATTTCAATAACAGCAAGGAATTTTTTGTATTCAAAAATCAAGCACCGGAAGTGCTTTAAAATCACTAGTATACTAACACAACATTTATTTATTTCGTCAATCATTGTTGACTACACATACATATACATTCATGCATTTACATTTGAATGGCTTTTTATCTACGGGGTAGAACTTTTTCTGTCAATATTTTTATTAACGACGCTTTAGACATAGTTACATCAAAAATCTCACGATATTCATTAAAGATGTTCATCATTCTATTGATTGGCATATTCTTTGCATAAGTTGTTCTATGAGGCATAGCATGAACTACATTCCTAATTCTTAAAATGCGTCTTGGTGCATAAATGTTCAAACTTGCTCAAAGGTTTGCCGAATTTATACGCTGAGAGATTACGTTACTAACAATAGAGATCATGGGAATTTCTCGTCTTTTCTCCACTGTTGCAATGTTAATTAACATCCAACGAGATTCATATGAAGGAAGAGGAAATGTATTCCAGCCTAGTTTTCTAAGAGCAAATAACAAAAGTTGTTTTTGTAAAATTGATACTATACGACATATGTATGTTTCTTGGTATGGACCCCAAACAACAGAACAATATTCGAGGATGGATCTTATGTATCTACATAGAGTGTTTTGATGGTGTATGGATCCTGAAAATGATAACTGAATCTTTTGATGAATCCTTACATATTATTTGCTTTGAGAATTGTTGTATTTAAATTACATATAATGGTCAATTTAGAATCCAGAATCACTCCTAAGTCTGTAATTTTATTGCATCTTTCGACTAACTAATTCCCTAGAAAACACGTGAAATCATGATGAGTATGTTTTCTCAAATATAATATGATGTTACACTTTTTAATATTGATATCAAGCAAAATTTTTAAACACCATTCGAAGTAGACGTCAATTCCTCTCTGCAAATATTGTAAATCTAACTTATTACAGATTTTCAAGTACAGTTTCATATCAACGGCATTGATAAGTACGTTTAGACGATTTAACACAAGATTGACATCATCAACAAAAATAATAAATAAAAGAGGACCTTAATGAGATCCCTGTGGAGCTCCTGAGGTGATATTAGCTGCTCAAGATATCGTATTACCTGTGTCCTATCTGTAAAATAAGATTCGATCCATTTTAATAGTGTGCTTGTAAAACCCACAAGCTTGAGTTTGAAAAGTAGCAATGGAATGTCTACTCTATCAAACGCTTTGCTGAAGTCAGTATAGAAAGCTTCCACAAAATATCCTCTATCTATTGCAACACTCGACTAACAATCCATAATCATGAAATAAAAATCATCTGTCCAACGTATGCATTGTAAAAATTGACGAATTTCGGATGTGCGTCACCAAACAACTACAAAAATGTTTGTATGGTTAAACTTTTTCTTAAATTCTACGTTCATTAAGCTTTTAAAATATGCTTTGATGTCCTGGCCGGACACCTTAGTCAGGGACCGGACGAAAACAGTTCTTCAGCTTTTTCATGGTCAAGAACAGCGGCTCAGGCGTTCTTTTTTCGCTGATCGTCAGGACCTTCAGCTGCTTCTTCTGGGTGATTGTCCCACCTACATCTCGGCCCAAGGCGAGGATTGATGCGGCCACCTTGCTCTCGGTCTACCCCTTCAGCTTCTGCTGCACTACACGGGCAGCACTGTTGGGCGGCCGAAACCATGCTTAAGTTCGACGATCTCACCTTACTTCAGAAAAAAGAGGATGTTGTAAATATTGGATCGATAATATCCGGCGGACACGAAGTGCCTCACGATGGCTAATTTTTTGTTAGCTCCGGTGGGAGCTAGGAGATAGACATCGAGCATAGTTGCTTGACTGTTTTCACCATGGCTGCTGCAAATCAACTGAAAAAACTGTTATTTTTTCCAGTACATAACTAGGTTGCTACGATTGACGATTCATGGGTGCGGGAGATGAACCAGCCCAGAGCTAAAAATCTCAATAATCAAGGACCTAAAACAATATATATATATATACATTTATAGGTGGATTCACCAGCAGGTGACGGGGTAATTGCATGAAAAATCGTTAAAATTAATCTTTTCTTTTTCAATGCAAACGTTAATTGCACATCAAGTAACATTAAAAAATGCATATACAGTAGTTTGTTGATAAAGTAATTTATTTTGAGCAAGTCCCTGTTCCAAAGCTACCTTCAAGTACTGACGATTAAACATTCGGCAGAGCTATACACCGATGAGATCCGACCAGCTCGACAGTTTAACTATTAATTACTTTAAAAGGCGTTTTATTCGGAGCTGTTCGTCCTCGCACAATAATTTGGTATCAGGCTTTATGTTAGCATGAAAAAAATCAAGGGTTGGGGGATGTTTCAATCGAGACAGCCTATCCGAGCGTTTGTATCACATGTTAGGGGCGGCTCGAAACAGCGTTTGTTCTCCAGGTTGAGGGTGACTGCATCTGAGTGTCTTTCATGTAGGCGGTTAGACCATAAATAAACCCTTGCACGATGGTCCTTGAGCGAGGCAGGGGTATCTGATACAGACCTTGTGAGGCGGCATCTTACAAAACATTCACAATAACAACCAATACTCCAATATTTAGAAAACTCGGAACGGATTAATCACCATAGACCAAAGCAACGAAAACGGACTAACGATTGGAAACTCGGAAATGCAGATCTCTAAACTTTGTTGGAAGTACTCATGTGCTGTCAGATATATTGAAAGACCGCAAATAGGACATCGTAGCCCAGCAGAAGATTTGTTGGAAGAAAAAATTGGCGTACGTTTGGTAGCTACACTATCTACCAGAGCTGCAGAAAATCGTCCGAGCTCAGCGCAGGTTTTGTCGTTATGGGGAAGATAAGCAATCGTGTGCTTGATTAGCGCCTGGTTAATGACAATATGTGCATCGTAGGCATAATCAATGTTCACTACCCCCATCTTGGAAGCACTGAAGATGAGAAGAATGCTTTCTATGGGCAAAGGGTAAATGCACCCTTCTTTTTGGGTAAATGCTCCTTAAACTTTGGAAAAATGCTCCTTAGATGCGTTTGCCCGGTAAAATGCAATGGGAGGTATTAACCTTCTGGTTAGCGCTTGCCGGGTGTTTTGACGGGTCTTCTGTTTCTTCAAGATTGTATAGCGGAGCTTCGCTCTGCAATTGAGCATTTGGAACGTAAAATACGATCGCTGCCCTATCGACGATATCAAAATGACGAGGAATACTGACTGGTAATTTACAAGTTCAGTGCCCACAGCCGAACGAGCGAGAATGACCATACGTAGTTCGCACTTCCAGGACAGCCTCCAACATCGGTACCCCTGGAGATCGCATACACAAGCTGAATTGCAAATCGATCGCGTTCTGATTGATAGAAGACACTTTTCGGGCATCCTTGATGTGAAAACCTGTTGAGGCGCTAACATCGACTCGGATCACTATTTACTGATGGTAAAACTGCGTTGCTGAATGAGGAGTTTCCGACAATATACCTCTTGAGGACTGTTAGAGCAATGCAAAAGCAGCATTACAAAATACAGCTGAAGCTGTCCAAGGGTACGTGGAACGCAGAAGACGAAACGACTGGTTCGACGGTGAGTGTCAAGAGATGTTGAACGAGCAGAATGCAGCTAGAGAACAAATGCTGCAACAGTCGAGATAGATAGAGAGAGAGAGAGAGAGAGAGAGAGAGAGAGAGAGATGAGGGGGGGAGGTAGATCTGCGTATTTTTTAATTCTACTGAAATATACCACCTGCACGTTAAGAAAAAAGTACCCAGCGGAGCACTTAAGTGTGAGAAGCCAACGTTGGGTATAATCATGTTAACCTATCGTTGGGTACAAATAACTTACTTTTGAGTAAAATTCTACCTTAAAATAAGTAATTTGTACTCAACGGTAGGTAAACATGATTATACCCAACTTTGGCTTCCCACACTTAACTGCTCCGTTGGGTACTTTTTTCTTAGCGGGTAGACTTGTGAGTGGCCTCAACAGCATCCTTAATGTTTGTTGAAATCGGTCCTAAAACTCGAATTCTTAACATAATTTTGTATTCAATTGATATAAACCATACATATTTTTGAGTGACCCCAACAGCATCCTTCTTCTTCTTTCTTAACTTTTCAAGCTTATTGCTTCCGCAATTAGCGTATTGCTTGCTCTTAACATAGTGTTCTAAATGCACTTCCACAGTTATTAATTAAGAGCTTTCGATGCCAGTTACCATTTTTGCATTAGTAAGATTGTGTGGCTAGTACAATCATACCCTATGCCCAGGGAGTCGAGAAATTTTCCTTAACGAAAAATTCCTAGACCAGACCAGGAATTGAACCCAGCCACCTCCAGCATGGTGTTGCTTTGTAGCCGCGCCTTAACCGATTGAGCTAAGGGAGGACCCTTACTGTTGGTTAAAATCGGTGCCAACATTTGAGTAATTTTACAGTGCATCACTGTACAGAGAATAAACCGGGAACATAGTTGAATATCTTATTGCAATCGACGACAGATCAATTCAGAACAACGGATTCTGCTACAAATCCAACTGTTTTATCCAACATACCAGGGATTTCTCGTGGAAATGCAGTGGACTCCGTGGTTTCCTTCAAAGCGAGTTTCACGTCAACATATTCCTACCTTTTCCTTATTTGCCCTGCATTCGGGCGAGGCCGGCGCCGGTATTGCCTTAGTTTGGGATCACCAGGTTTTAAAAATTGAGGATGTAGGGTAAGGGGTTGTAATGTTAGCCTAGCTCCTTCATTCGGCCTATGTACCAAATATGTAATAAATTCAGCGATAATCAACAACATTATGTTGTTATCAAAATGACCGATTTAATTCAAAGCAATTTAGACATTCTTAATCAATCTACTGTTGCTCACTTCCATGTAATTTCCGATTTTCTTAACTTTTTAGACAACTTGATTTAACTGGTTAAGCTGGACAGATTATCTCAATGATCTTCCAATGTTCAAAATTTGGCTAAATTGAACCGATAAACCAAATAATGCAACCTAGATGTACAGAAAATAGTCAAACCAGTTTAAGCTTAATTTATTTTGTGAAATTTTATGTTGCGAAAAGCGAATACAGCTGGCCGTGCCTTAAATCGTTAAATCAGGAAAAAAAAACGTAAAAAGACTGCATTTCATCGATCGAATGGGACGAAAGTTGCATCTTTGAATAGACCTAATTTGATGCTTACAGACCGACATTACATTCATATCCCTCGAAAACTTCTGACTTTATAAAATGAGTTGTATAGCTTTCCATGATACAAACTACCAAACGTTTTATTGAACGTATTTAAGCATGTGTATAACTAGCAAAATATAGCTTTCAGATGAAATATTTAATGAGTTATACTAAAAAAATGTAATCACTCGTTGCATTATTAGGCTGAGTCAAGGGACACATACCCAACGATCTAGCAATAAAGAATTAGCAACCTCTGGTGGTTAATCATGCTCATGTTAATGCTCATGCTCATGCATTCCGAGATGTGTAGAAACAGCGAAGGTAGCCTTTTGACGGATAAGTGTAGGTAATCGAAAGATTGAGGCAGGATTTCGATGGCGATCTGAATGGCGCAAATGAACAAGCAAACGAAATAGTGGACACCCCAGTTGCAGCAAACGAGGAAGAAATATCAGCAAAACAAGTTTGAACTTGGGAACTGATAAGATTGATGAACCGAGTGATTTGCAAGATTTGGAATAACGAACAACTACCAAAGGAACGACATGATGGAGTGATTTTTCCTATCTACAAGAAGGGTGACAAGTTTGACTGTGAGAACTACAGAGCGTACACGATCATTATTGCCGATTACAAAATTCTTTCTCAAATACTGTCCTATCGTCCTTAGCAAACATATTTGTCGGTAACTACCAGGCCGGATTTACGGACGGTCTATAAACACCAGACAAAAGCTTTACGTTGTGACAAATTCTCCCGAAATGTCGTGAGTTTCAGGTCCCAACCCACCATCAATTCATTAGCTTCAAAACCGCATTCGACTAGATAGGTCGAGTGAAGCTATGGCAAATCATGCACGAAAATGGCTTCCCTGTGAAGCTAATAAAAGTGATCTAGGCTACGATAAATGGAATACAGCTTTAAGATGCTTACGAAGTTCATTCTTCATTATAGCCCAATATTTTTCAACTGGCCGCAACTCTGGAGAGTTTGGGTGATTAAGATCCATCGGCACGAAATTGACACTATTCGTCTTGTACCACTCCAGAACTCCGTAGAGTAGTGACAAATGGCTAGGTCCGGCCAAAAAGTTGTAGGAAAGTTAGAAAGTAGAAATGGAAGCAGTCATTTTTTCAGGCTTACTTGGCTTACATGTATACTTGACCATTTACAGTTGAAGTTGTCACGAAAGGCTTGCTCCGTTTACCACACGAACAAATCCCCTGTCAAATCATGAATTTCTTGGGAAAATTTGACACTTACTGTTTCCTGAGAGACTCTCGAACATCGAACTTGTCATTCTAAGTCACATACTGGTTGCCGGGAATTTGTTTAAAGTCCGCTTTTACGTGTGTTTCATCGTCCATGATGCAGCAGTGTGGTTTCGTCATTTTTGTCACATTTGTCAGTACAGCTTACGCGCACGTGTTTTAGCTGTCCTATTCTGTTTTTCATTGCGGTTTGGAGCTTTCTGAACTTTGAATGAACGGAGCCCGGCTCGTTTCTTGGCTTTCTGCACGAAACTTTTGGTCAAGTGCAGCTTTTTCGCGACATCCCGAACGGAACAGTTGGGTTTGCGTTTAAAGGCAGCAACCAATCGCTTGTGATCCTTCACACAGTACGGAACACTTTTTCTACCACTCACCTTCTTCCGATCGACAGTTAAACGTTCCCCGAAACTATAGACTGGTGAATTTTCAACCTCTTTCCGATGGCTCGGTGCGAAAGAAGTGCGTTGTCGAGGTGCTTGTGCAAAATTTTCTCGCGCACTTACTGTTCCTTCGACATCATTTTCGAAACTACGACACATTTCACAATAAAACTCAAGCAGCGTAAACAATACACGCACGCTGAGGTCATTTCACCCAAAATTTCGTTGAAATCAACCCAAAGGGCGAAATGTTACAGGTTATTGAAAGTGATGCAATTTAACTGTGGACACCCTTTAGAGGGGGTCTAAACATGCGGGGCCCGATTTTCAATAAATCCAGTCAGTTCGTATGCTTCGAAAACGATATGGATATTGTCAGCAGACAATTTGTGACAGTGGCTGACCAATACACTCGAAACACTTGAAACGCGAAGCAGCACGAGTTGGGCTACAGGTAAACGCGTCCAAAACGAGGTACATGCTGTAATGTGTGCATTTAAAAAGCGACTTTATTTTAGGATGGATGGTAAAAGAACGGAAAAAGATATTTTAACAAACCAAATTGCATTTTATTTGAGTAGTGTGCCAACGCTAGATCCGGCCAATACACCACGTCGTTATCCTTGTGGTACTTTTTAATAAAAGACGGCAATTTCTGGGAGGCACTAATCGCATGAAAAATCGGAACATTTAGTCGCCTGTTTTTAATGCACATTTTAGGAGTCGTGTTGGTAGCAGTGTCACGATCGACGGTGATGAATTCGATGCTGTCGACGAATTCATATACCTCGGCTCCCTAGTGACAGCGGAAAATGATATGAGCCACGGAATTCGGAAACGTATCCCCGATGGAAGCCATGCCTACTATGGACTCCGCAAAAATTGTGTTCTGTTCTGCAAAACCCGTACAAAGTGCACAATATGCAAAGTGTTGAGGAGACCAGTTGTTCTCTACGGGCTTGAGACGTGGACGATGCTCGATGAGGATCAGTTAGTCGTATTTGAGCGACGCGTTTTACGTATGGAGGTGTAGACGGTGTATGGCGGAGAAGGATGAACCACGAGTTAGTGCAACAATACGGTGAACCCAGCATCCAGAGAGTGGCAAAAGCCAGTAGGATTCGATGGGCCGGGCTTGTCATCAGGATGCCGGAAAACAACCAGGCCAAAATGGGGTTGCCTCAAATCCAGCTGGGACATGAGGTGGCATGACCAAATTCAGCATGGATTTTCCAGCAAACTGGAGTTCAACAGCCATGGACTAAGTAACGTGGAAGAGACTAGTGGAGTAGATTATGTCCACTTGGACGTAATGCCGTTTAAAGTAAGTAGGTATGATTATGAAACTCATTGCAACATCAGCATTGAACTGCAACTCTTTTAAATATGTAAAACCACCCCTATTTCGATGCTTTGCAAAATGTTTGCTTTGCTTCGGGTTGTTTAATCCATTCATCATTCGTTTTGATTGGGATTTAATCCAAGCAAATAACAATTGAAAGTCTTTAACTTCAATAAATGCGATTCATTGTATGAACTGGTCAATAATCTTATCTGTATCGATAATACTTAACCTTTATTACCCTTCAGAAAAAAAAAGTACCGCAATGAGTGTGTAAAAGTATGAATGTTCATTCCAACTTAAATCGGACATAATGAACCAACGATCTTGGAGTATAACCAACTCTCTGATCCATTATAATGACTCTATACTCGCTGCAAACATATCTCCACAGCTCATTAATTGCACCAATAAATCATTATACTCGCGAAGCAAGCAACCAAAAAAAAATCCCTAATTACGAACGTACAACTCCACTTAAAACCGTATCAGAAACGATGCGTTAATACCAATTGCGCACTCGTTGCGTTCATGATCTTGGTACAAATTTTCGAAAGGAAAACAAAAGTTCCTCCGCCAAATTACATGCAGCTACCATCATCAGCAGCACACTTTTATTATTCCCGCGCCCTTTCGCTTTAATTTGGATCACCTCCTGGCGGCAACTGAGCTGAGTCCCGCGTGATTCCTTCGATATCCGCTGGAACCGAACCCATCCCCCGACCAACAGTCCTTCGTACATCTACTTACCACCGACTTACTCACCCAGGCAAAGACACAAAACGAACGTAAATTAATTCCTACCGCAAGTTGGACAGACTGGGTGGAAGACGAAACCGAAGGGGAGCGCGGTGGTTTGATACACATTTTGCAAATTACCACAATCCGAAAGATTTATACTCATAAGCAGCTGAACAACAACAACAACAACACCAGCAGAGCTGGGAAAACGATGAGAGAGTGGCAAATGGAGCGGAGTCACGTCGCGTCGTCGTCGTCGTCGTCGTCGCCGTCTTTCCATCGCAGCACTGCCTTGGTAGGAAAATCGAGAGAAAGGGATATTGATTGCACACTGGTTGAGATCTCCGTAAACACCCGAAGATGTGTTAGGTGGGATTGGATCTGGAGGGAGGGAAGAGGGTTGAAAGTAAATCCTCTTTGTTTTCTCGGAGCTTATTTAAAATTATTCAATCAACGAATCGTCCAACCCATCGGGAAAAATTATTACCAACCGGAGCGTGAATGTTCGCAAAGTGTCTCATCTCGGCGTGAGTGAGAGGCTTCAGCTCGCGGTTTTGCTCCGGTAAAAGTGATTATGTCAATTGGAGAGGTCCTCATCGTCATCGCCATCAGATGGACGGTAGCTCGGCCAATTGGAGAGGCAGGTAAGGCATTTCAGGAGGGTCGCACCGTTCATCGATGAAGTGCCAAGTTGTAATACGCTCTCCACTGTCGCTGTGGCCTTAAATGGACGAGAGCGAGTGGGACGACTCGAGTCAACACGAAGTTACAGAAATCGATCTAACAGGTGAGAATCACTACTAGTGATATTCCTGGGCAGCCTTGGCATGCGATCGACAGCATATATGGTATAATCTGAATAACAAGATCCTTGAAGATTTCAATAATTGTGGTGGTTGTTATTTGTGAGATCTGGTTGCGTAGTTTTGGAATTCTCAATTTTTAGGATTAACTTGGTAAAATGAAGTTCTTATATTTAGTTGAACTTTTAAATCGGCCGACTTCATGTTAAACGATCAAGGCTTGGATCATAATTTAATGTAATGTAGTCTTATCGGGCACCAGAAGGTCTAAAAGCTTTGGCGATAGGATCCGACCTGGTGTCAAAATCTTTGCGCCACCGCTATCATAATTGCAATCTCGGTTTGCGTAATTAAACGATAAAAAAAATGGAGAACCAAGTGTTAGCGTACATTATAGACGCTGGAAGGCTAACATATCGCAGCGCAGATAGAGACACATCTTTAAGTGTTCAAACTGGCGTAGCCCTATCGCAGAAGCAACTCAGCTGCCAGCTGCTGACCGTCACCGTCGTCGTGGTTGTTGGTCGCCTCTTGGGCAATAGTAATTATTTCAACTTTTAATGGCACCGTCTCGTAAAAGTGGTCTTTTTTGTCACTCGATAGCGGCGTGTCGCGCACGCGTTTTATACGTCTCGCGGCAGTTTCAAAAGTTTGCAGTTGAACTGAAGAACATTTGTGGCTAGCGGCATCAATATGGGATTGGGTGATGATGGCTCTATAATAGGGATGAAACGGTTCTTTTGTTCATGATTTAGTAGGGATATGCATTATGAATTCAAAAAAATCTTACGGAGTCAAAAGGAATATGTTGTTCCAATATACAGATTAGTAACAATATCAGTAACAAAAAAAAGCATTCTCTCTACGTTGGCATGATAGCCTGACGACACCATAAATGAGCAAATATCCAAAATATATTGCGTACACATGTCAAATTCATGATTTAACCGATTCAATACAGATTTTTCTACACCGAATGTCTACATAATTTATGGTCAAGCTTTTGCTTGAATAAATGATTTAAAGGATAAAATTTGCGAATAAATGTTTTTTTTTTAGTTGTTTTAGATCCTCCAAACATTCCTTGAGTTCAGATTTTGATGTTCTATATGATCAATAAGGAGCTTAACGATGTCACAACCGTACTTATTAACTAGTTGGAAAAGCTTCATGGAACATCATAACACTGTAATTGACATGTTACTTCCTTCTTCCTTAGCGTTTCAAGCTTATTGCTTACTCTCAACTTAGTGTTCTAAATGCACTTCCACAGTTATTAATTAAGAGCTTTCGATGCCAGTTACCATTTTTGCATTAGTAAGATTGTGTGGCAAGTACAATCATACCCTATGCCCAGGGAGTCGAGAAATTTTCCTTAACGAAAAATTCCTAGACCAGACTGGGAATCGAACCCAGTCACCTCCAGAATGGTGTTGCTTTGTAGCCGCGCCTTTACCGACTGAGCTAAGGGAGGACACATTGACATGTTACACTATCTTTGAATACAGATCTTGATGTTCTACATGATCAAAAAGGCTATACTCGATGTCTTCACCGTACTTATGCGTTGAAATAGCCCCATTGAACATCATAACACTGGAATATACATGTCATAGTATTTCTGGAATACCTAAGATATTCCAAACTATCCTTGAGTTTAGATTTTGATGTTGTACATGGTCAACAAGGTGGCTCACGATGTCTCCACTGTACGTATGGGTGAGAAAAATTTCATAAGTTTTCAGTACATCTTTTATGACAAATGACAGTATATTCAGAATATTTACGATACTCCAAACTATTCGTGGGTTCAGATCATAATATTCTACAATATTATTATTATGAAATTAAGGATGTCTCGACTATATAAATACGTTGTAAAGCTCCATGGAACATCATAACACCGTTATATTCGTATGTCGTTATTTCCAGAGAGATTTCTACGCGTGGCTCCATACTATCCTTGAACTCAGATCAAAATAATGATAATGATCATGATCAAAACAGAGATTTACGGTATTGAATTTCAGATGTTTTGGTTAATGTTTTATCATTTTGGTTTGAAGATGAAGAGTCAGATAGAAGACATTTGACTCGCTAATATTTGCACATGCATAGATTTTTTTTTCTGTGTAGCTAAACCGTTGGTCATCGTGATATGTACTGTTTCCCGTGTCATCAAACGTCACAGAAGACGTCTGATCACCGATCGGGAAAAAAAAGTGGACAGAACCACCCTCAAAGGAACGCTAAGGACGACAAGAGGGTACGCAAACCAAACGAACCTTGGCCACAAGTTTTGCGCAAAAGATCAAACATTGAGTTTTACTTTCAAAGTCCAGAATGTTCCAAATCATAACGACCAGCCGAATGTGGCAGCAAAATCACGGGCACGCTAGTTTTGAACGCAAATGCTTACGAAAAAAAAACTGCTGATGAAACCTACATGAAGGCGAACTTTCAGCAAATTCAAAGTCATCAGTTCTACACTGAAAGAGACATATTGAATGTCCCTAAAAATCTCGAAATTTGCCAAGAGACATGGACCATTCATGGTTTGATAAGCGATTTGTATCTGCGGGACGCGAGTTGCTCCAATCTAGATGAGTTTAACCATGAATGGCCAAGTGTACGTAAACTAATGAGAAAATGGGAACAGTGCGAACGAGTTAAGTATTTATGTGTTATTTAAGATAAAAAACTAACATTAATTGAACATTAGAATACAATCATCAGAAAAGCAAATAACATGTTTGGATTTATAAAACTGACGAGTCACCGTTTTCATGACCATTATACTAAGGAGTGTATCGAATATAAGCTATCCACATACATTTGCGTTGTACGCATGTATTTGTGATGGTTTTTTATGCTCTGAAAACTGCATGCTGTGCGTTTGCCTGTCAGCTTTCTTTTGTTTACTTGTTTGTGCGGTTCAAATTCTGCGTTTTCAAAATGTCGCGTATGGAAAAGGAAGTGAAAATTAAGGTTCTGGACACATGGCTAAGTGAGAAGGGTATTACTATGCGAAAATTGGCGAAGCGGTTTGGAATTCATCATGCGAGTGTTAAAACCATCATTAATAAGTTTGGGGAACACTATTCTTTGGATGAGCTACCAGGAAGAGGCAGAAAACCCGGTTCTTCCAACCCGAAACTGGAGCAGAAAGTGGTATCTCTAATCATGAAGAACAAATCAACGTCAATACGTGATTTGGCCAAAAAAGCAGGAACGAGTGTCGGAATGATCCAGCGTATCAAGAGGCGAAACCACCTGAAGACCTACAAGAAGCAGAAAATCTCGAAACAAAGTGCAGAACAGAATAAGCGAGCAGCAACAAGGGCCCGGAAATTGTATTCGCGTCTTTTGCAGCGTCCGGGTGCATGCGTTTTGATGGACGATGAGACCTATGTAAAGGAGGACTCAAAAACCCTTCCAGGTCCACAATACTTTACTGCCGTCGTTGGGGAGGATGTGAGCGATGCGGACAGGTTGATTCAAGTGGAGAAATTCGGTCTGGTACTGGTATGGCAAGCAATATGTTCCTGTGGTTTGAAGTCAACCATTTTTTACACTACCGGAACTATAAATGCGGAAATCTATCGATCTGAGTGTCTCCAGAAGAGATTGTTGCCTTTATATAAGAAGCATAGTACACCACCACAGTTTTGGCCGGATTTAGCGTCGGCTCACTATGCCAAAACCATTCTCAATTGGCTTGCGGAAAAGGGTATAGATTTCGTTGAGAAAAATATCAATCCACCAAATTGCCCTCAGCTTCGACCCATCGAACGTTACTGGGCAATCGTGAAGAGGGTCTTCAAGAAGACTGGTAAGGCAGCTAGGAACATGCAGGAGTTCAAAAAAATTTGGGCTCAAGCGTCCAAAAAATGCGATGCAACACTTGTCCGGAACTTGGTGAAGAGCATTCGATCCAAAGTTCGAAAATTCGTGAATGAATTACTTAAATTTCATCCGGTCTTCATTATGTTCAAGTTTAACCTCGTACAATAAAAGATCAATTTTTTGTATGAATAAAATATCGGTTTTCAACATAATTTGAAAGAAAGTTTGTGGATAGCTTATTTTCGATACACTCCTTGTTAAAACATTATATGTTGCATATGTGAGGTCAACACTAGAATATTATAGCATGGTATGGTCACCTTTTTTAATCACGCATAAGAACGAATAGAATTAATTCAAAATAACTTCATAATATTTTCATATATGATTTCCTTTACCATCTTATAAAGCTCGTTGCATGCTTATCAGCCTTCAAATATTAAGAGCGCCAAGAATTTTAAATCGTCTTCACTATAAACTATTGACTTTACAACGACAAAATCTAGATTGAAGCAATACCTTAATGTTTTTTTTTTGTCAATATAATGCACATAAATGCACATGAATTCAACTGAAATATTGTAAAACCATTTTTTCAACATTTTTAAGTGACCATGTAATATTACTGTAACTAAGTGGTCTACTCCCAATTGATGTCAAATAAATACATTTTAATAGTTTTCAGTCCATTTCATATCCAGCATTTATCATAATCTATCATCTTATAAAAACAGATGATCCATATAATCAAATAAAAATCATTAACTTGTTACAAAATAGAGGTGAATAAGTTTACTTCCTGGTGATGTGTTGATATTCTTGATAATTAATAGTGTTCTTAGCACATTAGTGTACGAATTGGTAAGTGGTTTCACATTCACGAAGTGAGTGCCTTCAAATAGTAACAAAGCACTCCACCAGATGAGGTCTGCTAAAATTCCATTCAAGGACATTCCTAATCAACTGTATGCCCCTGTCTCTAATAACAGAAGAAAACGAGCAATCACACATTTCAAATCTATTATTCCATCGTCTGTGTAATGAATGTATGTATTCCTAATCATGAAGGACTTACCATGTAAACCATTAAAATTCCAGTACACCGTATCAAAATGATAATCCTTCTCCTTTGTGAACGCAACAATCACAGCCGTTTCTTGGCGCAGGGGTCCGTAATGTCGTTGCACGTTCTACAATCAGGGGGATCAGGTTGACCACCACTCTCCGACAACTGCACACAGTAACCAATTCACAAAACACTGTTCACGGCGAAAAAAAATACACACAAACAAGCAGGCTAATGTTACCGGGGGTAGTAATAGTGGCAAGATCACCCAGCAGTCACTTATCAGCGAGTTGAGGTTCTTGGAGTAGGGGGAAAAAAGAACGTTGAAACACAATCACTGCAAATCTGGTCGCACCAGACCGCTTTGGCACCGCTACTAACTAGCGCAACCTTAACTATCACACACTGACTGGGCTCCAGCCGAGTTGACCGAGTAGCTTGCTGACAGCATAATCCAGAAGGCCAAGCCCTAGTTCTGGGGCACCTTTCAGCTCTCTCACAGTATGACAACTCTTCCGTTCTCTTGCACTTGCACTTGGAAATTATTCTAAACCTTGCTAACAGCCGGAGCAGCTCTTGGTGACCCCTTTTCCGTGCCTAGGACACACTGAAGCGGGTGTTCAGCGGGGTCTAGCCACTTAATTGGTAGTACTGGAGCTAGTTCGACTAGCAACTCCTAGTTTTCCTTTCTTCACCCGCTCGCGCATTAATTATCAGCATTTAAATATTGTACCAATCCAGGGTGCTAATCACACAGGCATTGCGGCACGTGACAATCGTGACTGGACAGGACGCACTCACACTAATACACTCATGGATACAACCGGTCAACTAGTAATTTACTGGCCACGGTGGAGTTTGGCGGCTGCTGTCAAACGGAAGTGTCACTTTCGCTTTCACACTTGCTTCTTGTTTGGTAGGCCACAGTGGTTCTCATTATCGTTTCATTAATTATTTATGGTTTACCGTTTTCACGCTTTGCTACTGACATTGGGTTGGCCGAGGCTTACTCTCAAATAACAGAGGGGGAAACAAGGAGATGGTGTATTGCTTTGTACGCTAAATTTGCGTTGGCTTTTTTTTTCTTCTATGCGAGTCGGTTTTAGTGGTTAAACAATATTTAACATAGCGCGCAGGTAGTGAGTAGTGAGTTGACACTCTCTGGGGGGATTTTCAACACCAGGGATAAAAACGAACAACTGGCTATATTGTGGCTATGCTGCACAACACTTACTACTTTAATACTGGCCTTAATGGATAATTATAATTTTATTTACATAATGAAGTGCTCTCACTACACGGTTGGTGAGTGTTGTTGTTTTTTGTTTTCTGTTTGGCGGGATTTGCACAACAGGATTGATTCACTTTGAATTTTTTTTATCCTTTTTTGTTGCTTTACATTTCAATGAGTACTGTTCACTTTGAGCTTTTGTTACATTTCATGTTAACTATTTGCTTTTTGAGTCATCTGGTTGGTTTCGTTGTATGTACATATATAAGATTTGAACAATTTTTGATCAGATATAGTTGGAATCTTTACTTTTTTTTATTGTTTAAGATACTAAATAGAAATTCTGACATGAAAGGCACATCTTCGGAAGCATCACTCGATGTTCAATAATTTGTGGATTGTTCTTACGTGTTTCATTTCAGCAAAGGTTCAACACCTAAAAGTAGAAAAAGATAAATTATATGTTAATGCGCAGCATAAGATATTATATATTGATAACTAATGGTGTATGTTAGGGTAAGTGTATCAGCTATTAACATTCGTTCCTATTTTGGTGTGTTCCTGTTATGGCTTATTGAAAATTCTAACTATCATAACACAAGCCATAACTGGAACATACCATAACTGGTGCACTTAGCCTACGTTGATAAAGAATAGAGTAATAATGAAAAACAATCTTTAAGTGGACGATATCATCAGCATTTGACACGGAAATGTACAGCTCAAACAGTTGCATCAAAAAATGCTCAAGCAAAGAGTGTTATTTTATAAAAAAAAAAACCTACACAGCGTAAAATTTGCCTTCGTTCAAACGCACTTGCCTATTTGCTATATTTGCTATGCATAGCGGAAAAAGGATTTTTTTCTTATATTTTGTTTTTCCTTTCAGTCATGTTCAGTGAAATTAATTTTCAAGAACTTAATTAATGTTATGACCATCGTTAATCGCCCTAAATAACAACCACCATTTAAACAACTTCCATTGTTCGACAGCTTTGATTAAACTTTAACTTCGAATGTAACATCTAGAGGCTATCAAAGGAACACACTACTGATAAAATAGAGATAAATCGAAGAAGATTTAACTATCTGATATCTGCTCAGCAATTAATCACTCGTTTGTTTTTCGTCGAAACAAACGCAACTATAAAAAACAAAACGTAACTAGTTTGTAAGAAAAGCAAGCACTGGAGTCAATTATAGATCATAACGCTTTATACCTTTATATCAACGTAATGCTAACCAAACTAACATCGCAAATGTATTTTTCACAAATCACAAATAATTTTTATTATTTATGTTGGATAATATCCTTCAGCAACATATGGAGGTACAAATTGGAAACGTAACGAAAATCGTCAGTTTGAACACACATTCTCGATTCATGAGAATTTACCCCCACTACATACAGTCGAATATGTGGCTTCATGTTCCTTTAGACCATGCTCACTTCACCTTCAGAGCGAACACGAAATTATTGCAACACTTACAACAATCCTGTAACATTTCTGTTCACTGGATAGAAATCAACCAAATTTGGCACAGTTCCTCTTTGAAGTGTGTTTTTTTCATCCTGTGAATTGCGAAGTTGTGTGATTTGTTGCGGGCAAGATGGAAGTGATTCAAGGGGAAATGTGTGTAAAAATGTTGTACGCTCACATGGAAAATCCGGAACTGTCCCATCGTGCTTTGGGAAAAATGATACAAATCGGTAATTCACCCGTCTCAAGAGCACTAAAAACGTTCAACGACCGGTTGACTTTGGATCATAAAGGGTGTCCACGATGAAATTGCCACACACAAAATTGATTCGCAAAATTCGAGTTTTCATCCGATTGCCATCAAATTTTCAGGGATTGAGAAATAACTATTAAACTTCATTTTACCATTTTACTCGTATTTTATTTACAGTCCATACGCAAATGCCCGCACCTTGGCCTTAACCCTGGCCATAAGATTCTGCACAACCTGTGAATCAACCGTTTTTTGCATGTAAACCCATACTTTCTTCAGTTCCTCGACTGTCTTCACTACCTTAGGTCGTTTAAGAAGGTGCTGCTTCATAATCGCCCCGTACTTCTCGATGGGACGGAGCTCCGGAGTGTTGGGAGGGTTGAACATTTTCGGCACGAAATTGACCTTATTGTCCGCATACCACTTCAGCACGTCCTTGGAGTAGTGGCATGAGGTCAAATCCGGCCAGAAGATTGTTGGGACGTTGTGGGCCTTCAGGAGAGGAAGCAGCCGCTTCTGGAGGCACTCTTTTATGTACACCTGTCCGTTCATCGTGTCCTGGGTCACGAAAGGTGCACTTCGCTTCCCGCACGTGCAGATGGCTTGCCAAACCAGGAATTTCTTCGCAAATTTGGACATCTTCTGAGTGCGGACATGCTCCGGAACGCTGAACTTATCCTTGGCCGTGAAAAACAGGTTGCCGGGGATCTGTTTGTAGTCGGCCTTCACATATGTTTCGTCGTCCATGATGCAGCATTCAACTTTCGTCAGCATGTTGAGGTACAACTTCCTGGCACGGGTTTTGGCGGACTTGTTCTGCTTCTCGTCGCGATTTTGTACCTTGAACGTTCGAAGCCCAGCCTTAGTTTTGGCCTTCTGGACAAAACTTCGGCTTAGTTGCAGCTTCTTAGCCACATCCCGAACGGAGGCGTTCGGATTTCGGTTGAAGGCCCCAACTACGCGGTTGTGATTTTTGGTGTTGTACGGAATACTTTTTCCTTCACTTCTTTGCTTCCGATCGGTGGTCAACCGTTCCTCGAACCGCTTAATCACTCGCGACACCGTGGAATTCGCGATTCCCAACGTTTTAGCGATGGAACGATGCGAGAGATCCTTGTTGATGAATGCGCAAGATTTTATCACGCACGAGCTGTTCTTTCGACTCCATTTGCGCGAGTTTTGATCACAGGACTTTAAAACTTGCAGGATGTAAATAATGCACTATGAGCTAAATCCACCTAAATTTTCATTAAATTCTACCCAACGGTTAAAAAGTTAGAGCAATTTCATAGTGTGGCAATTTCATCGTGGACACCCTTTAAGCGTGGAGAAATAAGAAAACTAGATGCAGCATGTAACATGTGGCTACCAAATAACGGGAATGACTTCAATACTTTGCTATCAGAACAATAATGCTTTCAGAGATATATCACCTTATGGATTCATTCATTACAATATTCACAAATTTGTCACACAAACACTTTCACTCCTACATGTTCAGATGTTTCCAGCAGAGGAGGGAATTGTATAGTTCATTCAAGTGAACAAAGATCCTGGGAAAAAGTACAAGGTGGTCCATCTTAAGCGTGAAATTATTTCGAAAACCGTCATATACCGAACTCTGACAACCATGGCGGTAACCCGGAAGAATTATAATGGCCCTCCAACGAAGATAATCCGAAAAATTAGCAGGAATAAGTTACCCAAGTAGCACAACTTGTTTCAATAGAGCATAAAAATCTCTCTTGAAACAAATTAGGGATAGTTTTGTTTGGCTATGTACCGCAAAATCATACACAACAGCAACGCAAAAAGCGCAAGGGTGGAGTCTATTTGCAACTTGACGCTGGTACTACAGAGTTGCAATAGCATTTTGTAAAACTTAAAAATATTGTAAATCGCGTTGCAGGAAAGTGCAATGATGCCGATGTTTAAATGAATGTGAGGATAACTTTTTTTTAATGGATATCATTATCAACCAAACATTCCTGATCAAAATATTGAGGAGTAAAATGATCTGAAAATCGTGTTGGAATAAGGTTATTTTCAAACGCTTTCGGATTTATGGATCAATATTCTGTTCTACTACGAAAAATATAAACGCCCTAGAATGAATCCTCGAGAATAGAGCATTGCTTCAAAACTTGAAAAAGAAAAATTTGTGTAAAATTATGTTTACATGTGGAAGAATCAGATTTCTGATTCATTCGAAGAATTATAAATCGTTACAGGTTCATGTTAGGTTCAAACTGTGGAAGAATGAGTGAAATTTAAAAATATCATTTCTTATTGCAAAATTTTGGCATATGGCAACTACCGGCTAAAATAATCTTGAATCCATTCTTAACACGTGAAGTACTTCTATGATATTTATTTATGCAGACATCTTAAAATTATAGTAAATCTGGTAGCGACAGTCGTAGTTTGATAGTGAGTTTTCTTTGTTTGTGTATACTTGATTTACTTAGAATTAAAAACTATTGATAAATTTTATACTACACTAAACTAATAGCTGCTTATTTGTTCAAAGGATATGCATAACGTACTGAAAAGTGTTCAATCCATTGGAACACAGAATTAGAATAATTTAGATGCTACACCATGTTTTTTTACTTAAAAGCTGAAGAGCAATTTAGTGGGGATTTCGTTAAGAGGTTCAATCGGAATAATTAAATAAAATCCTAGTATTATTAATTTTTCCATGAATTCGAAGTCTGTAATGCTCGCAATTGGATTATCCGTAATTTTGGCCTAGGTCACACAAACAAATTTCAAATGGTATTATAACATAAAATAAAATGTTTTATTTCAATTACTTAGGACACAACTGTTTCTAAGTGAAGTTATCTTAGCAAAAGTAGAAAATATCAAACCGTTCTTAACATGTAGAACTTATAGTGCAATTCATTGAAATTATTTAATTGCATTGTTTATGACGAAAAGCCACTAGCCTTATAAATTCAATCATATGATTGCTTGAGGGAGCTTAATAACTCGTCTCCTGTTCTGAACCACGAGAAGTTAAATAACTTACTTTTAAAAGACGAACACTTTGTCTCATCATTTAAGTTGGTCGTTATAACCAATCTTGAAAAAGTTTATTTTATTGTTACTTTAAATTTTTTTTATTGTTACTTGAAGATTTATTTGCTTGAATCACAACAAAATTTCACGTAACAAATTTATTGAACAACTTTATTATGATTATTTTCACTATTTCGATTATTCCATATTCAAAACATTAAAATCCCTACTTTACAGATATTGTTGCTTGGGTTTTGATTTAAATAAGCTATTTGAAAAAAAAAAATACAATCAAGTACATTGGAAATTTTACCAATGCCAAAGCTTTACTATGTGATGAACAAATTAGGTGGTAGTTGGGAACATAGCAAAAAATTTGTCCTTTAAATTGGGTCCAAGGGTTTCTTGTGAAATCATTGATTTTGTTTCTATGTAAACAGTTGGCAGAGTTAATTTAAAAACGTAACAGCTTATGTTCATTACGCACAACTAGTTATCTCACAACTGTTTATTTTGACTGGGAAGATAATTTATTTCAGCTTTATGAAGGTAGCTATTTTATTTATGTTAATTAGTTAGTGCAGCCAAAAATTCAAATATTATGCTGTCACTATTTGAGTGATCCTTGTTTACTATGAACAGCAGTATCGTCCTATCGAGGATGTTTTTAGTCCATTGAGATCCACTGTATACAAGGGTAATTGGAAGACCACGAAGGACACGAAGCAACTCATCAATTGGATTAGAAGCAGCATCCGGAAAATTAACGAGGCAGCCGTTCAGCGATCATGTGCTACCATCAGGACTAAGTTGCGCCGCACGTTTGCCATGCGTTGAAAGTGGACAAAAAAATAAAAAGGTACCGAAAATGACTATACAAGCTATTATGGATAAAGTCATTCGAAAGGGTCGAGAATTTCGTCAAACAAACTTCAACATTGACTCATCGTATGAAAACTAAGTTTAATACATTTATAAAACTGCCCTGCAAATTTGGTTTTTATCCGATAATAACATGAGATTTGATAGTAAATAAACTGTGTTGCAATAATTTTGTGTTCGTCGATTTTCAACGTGCCCGCAGATCATTACTTCATCTTCTCTGACAGCCTCAGTTCGATTAAGGCTCTTCGGTCGATGAAACCTAGTAGACACTCATCTTATTTCCTTTCTAAACTAAGGGAAGAGATGAGTGTGCCGGTCAAAAGATCATATTTGATCACCTTTATATGGGTCCCTTCAAATGCTCAATCCCAGGCAATGGAGCTGCGGATTCGCTCGCAAAGGTGTGCACAGGAAGAGGATCTGTATGAAAAACAAATTTCACACGATGATTTTTATGTCAGGTACGTCATGCAAGGTTGCAGCTTATCACAACGAATTGTGTCTCGCCCTTTTTACTGCACACCACCGTTTTCCTGCTGCTACAGAAAAAAAAACTACTCTCACCGTTGAGTAACGACTCACTCGGACCTTTCCTGTTGACCGCTTTTTATTCTGCTTACTTTCGTTAACATGTGACATTCACCAATTCTTTTCTTCTGCGTGAAAATTTCTTCCAAGTTTCCAATATCTGTTGAATTCGGACCCGAACCATACTCGCAGTGAAGTCTTTTGAAGGAAGCAAACGAATCGTTTTATTAGAAAAAAAGAAAAAAATCCAGCGGATGGATGAGAAGCAGGCCCTGCAAATTCTCCATAGTGTGTATTTGTTTACAGAAATGCATTATAGGCACACAGCACCACAATACAGAATTTCGGAGAAAATTGTAGCAGAACCAGAGCTAAATTTTACAGCATATCAACGGGAAGTGTCATGTAAGCAATTATGTTACATTAAAGATCGATACTTTGTGTTTTCTAGATGACTATTTTATGTTGCGGTAGTGGATTGTTCCTGCTGACATAAAATCTCCGACACTAGAATGCAGTAGAAATTTGGAGAAATAACAGCCAAGATTATTTTCAAATGTGTTTTCAAGTCTTTGACCCCGATTTAAACCAGAATAGAACCCAATTTCAACCGTATTCACCACGACTTTAACTCGACTAAAGCCCGGCAAAAGACCAAAAACGAATTCGAATCTTCCACTTTTTCTTACTAAAATTTAGTCGCGGCGAATCGAAAATAAAATTCGTCGACAGAGTTACTCACGTACGAAAGACAAACATTGAAGAACGATGTTGAAAGAATAAGACGGAATGCAACATAGCGCGTATAGCACGAAACGTCGACTCACTCACAAAGACACCCACCAATGACAGCACTTCTTTCGTTCGCGAATGCTTGCTTAAATTCCATTATTTTGGAAGTGTTCGGAGATGACAAAAAGACATTCGAACCAAACGAGGGAAATATCAGTAAAACTGCTTGGAAGGTTCCATTGCTGTGCATTGAACCTGGTGTTAAAATCAACAGTTAATACTGCATCGATAATGTTTTGAAGAACGATTTGCTTCCATCAAGACTATGCACCGTCCCACCAGGCGAAAACTACACAGGCTTGGTGTAAGGACAATTTTCCGAATTTTATTTTGTCGACAGAATGGCATTCCTCTTCACCTGATTTGAATCCTCCAGGCATAGAAATGGAACTACATGCTGGGCAAACTGAGGAATAAGGACTCACCGTGGAAACTTTTCAGAAACGTATGGTGAAAATATGAAATGACAAGATTTGAACTAAATTAATACAATTTTTTTAAGGTATACCAAACAGGAAATACATTGAAAATTAAAATTCATGGAAGTTTCTCAATTTTATGTCCATATACTTCACTGTCAGGAACTCCCACTCACCCTGTACACACTTAATCTAAATTACCGGATTCGGTACTGGTTTACCGAACTCACAACAGCTGAGCTTCCTCGGTGTATTCGGTTATAGATTTTATACCAAATTTTACTGTTTAAATACTGTTACGAAATTCCGATGTATAACTTAACAAAGTTCAGTAATGTTTTGATATTAGAAATATCTTCTCAACATCATGGGATCCCAGTAGTGAACAGCAGTTTCTGCTCGGCAGGTTATGAAATTGAATAGAAGTAGTTTGAAATTGAGCGTAGGGCTTTGTTTTGGCAGTATTTCGAAGCAAACCCAGACACTTTTGCCAAACATCCTACTGCGGAGTAGGTCAAGGCAGGGACGGATCCGCCACCTTGACTGGCAAAAATGTCTGCATCTGATCTCATTTGAAAAAAACATAATTAATTAGTAACGTTCAGCAGTTTAAATTTCTGAGTGTGCAAAGGATTCACAGTTCGGATAAAGTTTGGGTACGCTAGCATAAATTGGAATTGAAAGTTAAACAAATTGGGCGCTGGAAAACTGGAAAATAACAAAAACTCATCGTCGTTATTAATTCCATATATATTCCTTTTCTCGATTGATTGCTACCACACTGAACATATTTTTTCGTCAAATCAAGTCAAGAAAAAATGTCTCGTAAATTGTATGAAATATTCAAATTGGTTGTGATCTGGTGAAATGCTTTCATTGTGCCTTTTTTGTATAACAGGCGAAATGACTTCGTGAGGACTACTCCTCTTCTATCATACTACTACATGTTGTTGTTGCTGCTGGGTTAGGAGGAAATCATTGATTTGTCCCGAAATAAAAGAGGTGCTTTCGAGGGTTGGGGTTTCATACTCATTAATCGAATAACTTCTCACGAGTCGCCATGTCTTAGTGAAATTAACCACGGATTCAATAACAGCTCCTTTCAAAAGTACAGAATTAAACCCCAAGTCAGAACTCCTGCATATTCTCAGCTGCTTTACCAGTCTTTTTGAAGAACCTCTCCACAATCGCCCAATAGCGTTCAATGGGCCAAAGCTGAGGGCAGTTTGGCGGATTGATGTCTTTCTCAATAAAGAATCTACCCATTTCCGTGAGCCAATTGAGAGTTGTTTTGGCGTAATGCGCCGACGCTAAATCCGGCCAAAACAGTGGAAGGGTACTATGCTTCCGGTAGTGTAATAGATGGTAGACTTCATCCTCCCCTACGGCGGCAGTGTAATATTGTGGACCTTGAAGGGTTTTTGAGTCCTCTTTGACATAGGTTTCGTCTTCCAACAAAATACATGCATCTGGTCGCTGCAAAACACGCGAATACAATTTCCGGGCCCTTGTTGCTGCGCGTTGCTTCTGTTATGCACTTTGTTTGGCGATTTATTGCTTCTTGTAGGTCTTCAGATTGATCTGTTTCTTGATATGTTGAATCATTCCGACGCTGGTCTCCGTTTTATTGGCCAAATCACGTATCGACATTGATTTGTTCTTCCGAATTAGAGCTACCACTTTCTGATCCAGTTTAGGGTTGGATGATCCGGGTTTTCTGTCTCTTCCTGGAAGTTCATCCATAGAACCGTGTTCCCAAAACTTGGTTATGATGGACTCTATACTAACGTGATGAATTCCAAGCCCTCCGCCAATCGTCGCATAGTTACGCCCTTTTCACGTAGCCATATGTCCAAAACCTAAATTTTCACGTCTTTTTCAATGCGCGATATTTTGAAACCGACGAATTTAAACCTTGCAAACAAGTAAACAAACGAAACATGACAGTCAAACGCACAGCATGCTCTGATGAACACATTAAAACCATCATCAATACATGCGTACAACGCAAATGTACGTGAAAAGCTTATTTTCGATACATTCCTTACATTTCAAGTGAATAAAGCGAATGTATCAGCAACATAATTTAATTTTCCCACAGTAAATCGGCTGTATTCGTCTATTTTCTTTAAAGTGGGTTCGGTGGTCAAATGATAACCATTTTTGCTTATTGAGTAGAGAATGATTCAAATCTAGAGTAGAGAAGGATTCAAATCTTCCTCATTTAATTTTGTTTTAATGGTTTTGTTAAGAAATAAAATCTAATACGGTGATCAAGTTCAAGATGGCTGTCAAAGAATTTTTAACGTCAAATGAAAACCCTAATCTCTTCCTCTATAATGATCCAAATGGTTTCAGATTTCTTCCATGCAACGAGTTAGAAGTCGCTAAAGTAATTGAATCTTATACATCAAACGCTATTGGGCTAGATGGTATCCCTTTGAAATTTATTAAATTAATTTTCCCCTAGATAATTACTCCAATTACATGTTTTATGTTTTCAACCTAATTTTTTTGACTTCTAAATTTTCTCGATCATGGCAAGCATCGAAAGTTACTCCAATACCCAAAAAACCTAGAAATAATGCATTGAACAACCTGCGTCCGGTTAGCATACTCTGTTCATTGTCCAAAGCTTTCGAAAAGATTGCTGAAAAACAAATGCAAGAGTTTATTAACTCATTTAACGTGCTTACTTCGTATCAATCAGGCTTTAGAGCTGTCATAGCACAACTTCAGCATTTTTGAAGGTGCATGATGACGTCCATGAGTATGTGGACAAAAAAATAAGCGTAGCTTTTCTGCTTCTCATCGATTTTTCTAAAGCTTTTGATAGAGTGTCTCACACCAAATTATTGAGAAAACTTTCAAACCAGTTTTTATTTTCTCGGGAGGCAGTTTACCTTATTGAGTTATACCTGCGTCATCGCACTCAAGTTGTTGAAACTCAAGGAACTCTGTCATGATCAGTCAACATTCTATCAGATGTACCACAAGGGTCAGTACTAGGACCATTGCGTTTCTCATTATTTATAAATGATTGTTCTCAAATATTGTATGATATACATATTTACTGATGACGTTCAGCTATACTTTTGCTCTCACGATACTGCTATTGATGAGATGACTCGGCTAATAAACTCTGATCTTGGAAATATCTGTCGGTGGTCAGAACGAGACCTGAACCATATAAATGCTTCCAAAACAAAAGTAATGTTTATGAGTAGACGTCAGAGACCCTCTTCATTGCCAAGTATACTCTTCAATCAATAAATTTTAGAGTATGTCGACAAGGTACACAATTTGGGAGTAATTATTCAAGATAATCTTGAATGGGATGCTCACATGGGTGCTCAAAAATCTATGCTGCCTGTTCCGGTCAAACTAAGATTATTTAAATTTATTCTACTTTCCCATCTAACTTCCGGCTTGGAATTAACATAAAATGCCTCTGTAGCTGCTTTTGATAGATTGAGGACTGCGCTAAATGGGTGTGTCCGTTGGATATTCAATATTACTCGATTTTCACGAGTTTCTCATCTTCATTGTCAGTGTTTTCGATGCTCTGTTCATGTCTTTCTTAAAATGCGATACATTTCTACTATTTTTAGAATAATACACAATGGTCTCCGTTATCTGTTTCAAAAACTCAGAACTGTCAGAGGCACGCGAACCAGAAGCTTTGTTTTGCCACACTTTAGTACTTCTCATTATAGAAACACATTTTTTGTGCGAGCAATTATTCTGTGGAATCAGCTTCCAGCTAAATTAAAAAACATTCATTCACGCAGACGGTTCAATCGCAAATGTATAGATTGGCTAGAAGGAAGGAATTGGCTATGTAATAAGGAAAGAAGTTAATCAATTAATTTAGATCTAGAATTTAAGATGTGGTCGCATAAAATCCGATTGCAGAATTTTAGAAGGAGAAGTGCTTACTGTACAAGTATTTTTGAATAAATAAATAAATAAATAAATAAATAAATAAATGAATAATGACATGCTGTTGACATGGAGATATTAATGCAAATTCTAGAAATGTAACGAATTGAACAAAAATGAGCATATCGCCTAATCACTTAAGCAAACAAAGGCACTGACACTGACACAAAGCACTTATACACTATTCCAAATCAAAGGTAGTTGAACGTACTTTCAATGAAAATCATTTTCTAAGCTTTAACCACGTAAACATTGTATTTCTCAACACAAATCCTTGAAAACTAAATGTAGCAAAAACTCACAACTGAAATAAAAAAAAACTACTTAACAAGGATCAAGGAAACGGGTATTCGTGTCTGTTTAAATTTCTACTTAAATCACTCAACCAAAATACTAGACGATACAACAACATTGGACTACTCACCGATCAGGCAGGGTTTTATGTTATTTACAAATGAATAAATAGACCTTTTTGTCGAGACAAAAAATCTTTCTGGAATTCAATGGAATTTGCTAGCGTTTACTAGTGATGGTTTGAAAAAACGTTTCAATTTTTATTTGATTTTTATACAATTTTATTAACTGTTTAATCCCACTGTTTGGATTCACCTAGTATTGATCTTGCAATACATTGTAATTGTTGGTGATGTGTGGACACCCGCATTATTGTGTTATGCTCTACTGAAAATTTTAGCAAAGCTAATTTTAATGTGTATTGCTAACGACTGTCAAGTTTCATAACAACCCGTAAACTTCGTACATGGCTTCGGAACAGCTAATCCTTCATGAAAAAAAAATTGTGCAATACAAATGCAACCCATGGATGAATTGCTAGGAAGCTTTGTATCACTAATAACATCATATCTCATGAGATAAATTTTTAAAGAGCGGTTTACTGTCAAACGAAAAGAAGGAAGTGGTGGTTGAAATGACCCAGTTGATTCCAATATGACCAAGAAGGTCGTAGCAGAATTCAAACATGTCAATCCTGGATGTCAAGAGAAAATTGAAGGTGTCGACCAGTTTTGTCTACCAAGCTTTAAAACTATCTGGATCACAAGCCTCCGAAGTGCAGAAGGCCTCAAACAGTAATTAGAAACAAAATGTCGCTGCTAATACCCGTACCCGGAAGCTCTACACGCAGTTGATCACAAATCCGCATTGCAATGTGATGGACGACAAAATCTACGTTAATACTGACTTCCACCAACTACTTGGACAGGAATATTTCGTTGCCAAATCCAAGTGTGACGTTCCAGAGGATGTTCGGAAGAAGAAAATATCAAAATATTGTATATTGTATTGTATTGAAATATATTAGCAAGAGTGTCTTCAAAAGTGGCTCTTTCCATTTCTGAATAACCAAAAATGTTCTACTCTATTTCAGCCTGATTCTGTGTCATGGCACTATGCTAGGAAGGTGTTGGACTGGTATTAGGCCAATAATGTGTTTTTTGTGCCAAAAGACATGTATCCTCCAATTCACTAAAAGTTCGCCCGATTAAAAAATTGTGGGTTATCACGATGACATGCTTTTGTAAGAATCCCATTATAATCAAAAATGAGCTTAAATTGAAGAAAGTCTGGATAAAAGTGACCAAACAGATGGAAAAAGCTGTTGTACAAAATGACGCAATGGGTGGAGTCAAGAGAAAGGATATAGCACCACACCGTGGCGAGGGGGGAGGGAGGTAGTGTAAAATTTATGAGACAGAATAAGAAAAGAAAATCATCACCAAACGTTGAAATAAAAAAAATCGTATTTATAGTTATTTACGCAAAGGTAACAATGATTGTTATTTTATTTTTTTTTATTTTTGAATTAACTAAAGATATCAGTGCGTTTTTTTTTTTTTTAATTTTTTTTTATTCTACCTTCCAAAAAAGCGAAGTTTGTAAACAAAAAGGTGAAAACAAGTTTTCATTGGTTTTACGTTACTGTTTCAGGAGGTAAGGGCGAGGACACAACGCTTACAGGTATAATAAACATGTTTTTAAAGTATATAGGATAAATTGCCAATTATTGCACAGTTAAGGTCAAGGTTCAATTACTTTCATTTATTATTAATGAATGAAAATAATAAACACTCAGTGTTTATACCTATTGGAAAGATTGAATGCTTAAAAATGTCGTAAGTACCAAGTTTGTTTAAAATAATTACAAATATATTAAATAAAACACTAAAATTAATGTGCTATCAGCAGTCCCATTCTTGCACACTTCCATTACCTTCAAACCCTATTATTGTACGCAAGCTGCCCTATTGTTGCACACTACCGAGACAGAAGAATCCTATTGTTGCACACCTTAGACCAATTATTGCACAGTAAGTTTAATTTATCTGCTCCATTGAATTTCTTATCCTCTGTTCAAATCAACTACATACTCCTCATTACATAAAATAACCAAAGATCACCTCATTTAAATTTTAAATAGTTATCCTCTTGTGTGGTTGTTTGAACAATTGTTCCTAATAAATTATTGATTGTCTTACAGAAAAATGTCTTCAATTTATGTTTTTCAACTGTCACTACTCTTAAAGTTTTGGTATCTTATACCGTACTCAAAAGATCTTTTAAGGGGTCATGTAAAAATAATGTCACTCATAAATTGAGTATTTTGGACCCCCCCCCCTTTGCTAGGTTTTTCGTATGAGCCCTCCAAAAATTATATATGGGTTTCCATGTTTGTCCTAACCCCCCTCCCCCCTAAAAGCGTGACGTAATTTGTGCATGACCCCTTATATGATAAGATCCATTTACGAATTTCAAATTATGCATAACAAATAAATTCAAAAAGGGGAACCCTTTCTTAACAGGGCAAGATTAACACTTTTTATTCAGCAATCCACTAAAAATAATAGGAACAATAACAATTTTATGGGGTCCTGTACCTTGCTCGCGTACTCTTTTAAAAGTATCGATCTCCTGAGCACGTACAATTTCCATACTTTTTTTGAAAATCATCGATTCCATAATCGGCATTATAAGAGAACATTTCGTTATTCCCCCTCTGCCTAGACGCTTTTTTGCTTTGTTCATTCTATGTGTACCATTATATATACCGCAAAATATATGATAAGGGCTTTTTCCTTCTCCTGAGCACCCAATCCACTCAAACACAAAAGTCTCCCCCTCTGCCAGACGGGGCCGACTTTTGTGTTTGAGTGAATTAGTTGCTCAGAAGAAGAAAATGTGCCAATAATTATAAAAGGCTTTTGAGCCCTTTTCATATGTTTGGCGGGATATCAAAGAGATAAACCTGGTCTGTTGTTTTTGAAAAGAGTTTGGCGTGAATTCTTGTCGAGGAAGGCCTTTACTCTGGAAATCAGCGAATGTTTTGTGATGGGAAAACCGCGGCGCTCCAGTTCTTTGACCCGCTTTATCACAGTCGTTACCTCCTGTAGTGTAAGAGCGGTTTGTGGGCCTCTCCGCAGCTTTTTTGTCCATTTTGAACCAAGACGAAACTTGATGGTTGATTTTGGCACTCCGAAGCACCTGGATGCCTGGCCAAGCGTCATTCCCTTCGATTTTACGGCGGTGACGCTCTTTTGCAAATCTTGTTCCGTATAATTCTTCCGGATGTTTGATGGAGGTGGAACAGGAGCAGCAACGTCGACGATTGGTGAAGAATAGTCCTAAAATTAAATGGTATTGTGATGGAGATGGTGTGGGGGAGTCCAAGGCACGTTCTCATTACCTGTGCATCCATGGTGCTGGCCGGAATGCTGTAGAAATACCGGAAAACTTTTCTCGCGCACGCACCGCGGTTTCAAAACAAAACACTCGGCTGCTGGTGGAACTGTCAAAACTAAAAAGACTATGGGTGTACCTATAGTATTTTTAGTTAAAATTGGCCGCACCACGTAAGAATGAGGTGTGCAATGAAATTGGAACATTTTAACTTTCTTTGGTCCTATTGTTGCACAGTGGTCTAAAACATGTATTTTTTATGCAATAAACTAATTAATGTTGACCAATCACTTAAATAAAGTGTATTAACTAAGTTTGAATCAAAATATACCGATGAAACGTTGCATACGTCAATCAGGAGCTTAATTCGTAATGCACGATTCTTAGTGTTAAGAAATACAGCAATTTGTTCTGGAATCGGACCAAATATTTTCAATCGGGTTAAAAAGTACTTTAAATCTATTTGTTCCGTAAATTAATAACTGTTCTAGCAGTGAAAATGTTCAATAATTTCATGAAAAATATGCCCAATGCTCAAAATATTCCGTATTTGTTAGAATAAACGATAATATACTCAGTGTGCAACAATAGGGCAGTGTGTAATAATTGGTAATCTACCCTAAAATTATATTTTTTTTGTTTCAAAAAAAACCCACCCCACAAAATAAGGAAAAAAAAATTTTTTTTTTAATTTTTTAACCTACTTCTGTCGTCGTCTCATATGTCAGAAAAATATGTTATCATATGTTTTTGCCAGTGAACGCTGTTCAACCCGAAACATTGACACCAGATAACAATACTGTATTTATCTGTGAATCGTTGGAGAACATGTATGTGCTGCAATTGGAAATGATTCAAATTGGCCAGCTACAAGACCTTAGATTTGCATCGAATAGAAACAGAGTCTTCTTGTACGGACCATTAGCTATACATTATTTCTGTTGTCTTTTAGATGAGATTTTACTTGTTCTTTAGACATAGCGATGCAGACCAGTAGCAGAGCTGACACTCTGAATATCTACATTAGAATAAAAACATGTTTATTGGCGTTAAGGTATAATGATTGCTCTTATGGAAGCTTATTTTTATTAAATACCGAAAGACAACTCAGCTGTTCAAATGCAAAGTTACTTATGAAATGGTCTTTGAAAGGTGTTTCAACGACTGGCCCTTTCATTCGAAATCGAATGCGACTTATACAAACCAAGAGCATGGACGGGTACAGGAAACTTTACCGCTTTAAATTTGCATGAAGATCATTCGGCTGTCCTGAGTGAGAGGGGGGGGGGTCTGAGTTGTCCCATTAAAGCCGGAAAACTCAGGACAAATTTTGTCGTTTTATTCTACGTCTTGATCAAACATTAAAAATTCATCAAAACTTCATCTAATATTACAAACTCTTCCCTCTTCTGACGGGTTTTTTTTTTGTGTTACGCCGCTGAATCGATACAAAATCAGATGGAAAATATTTTTTTTTTTTCATAAAACAGAAAAACATTTCTGCAGACAAGTTTATTCATTTTGCACAACAAAATATATTTGATTAGAACAACGTGACCAAATTGATTCACATTTGTGGTCAGATACTCAGCTGATTCGAAAATTGTGGTTTTGGGTACACCTCAAATTTTGCGAAATAATTACTTTTACAATTACATTAAATTAACAAAGTATGTATAATTTTAAAGAACAAACATTGCAGTACAGGTTTGTTTCAATTACACTTAATTATTAGTTACATTAGGTCCTATGATTGTTATTGTGTTGCTCAATGCCTTAATTGATTTACAATAGTGAGGTGAGAATATGTGTTTCTTTCAAAGTGCACTTTGAATGTGTAATGCAAAAATATAGAATTAAAAGAATGTTCTGACTTGAAAAATAGAATACTTTGATTAACCCTATCTGTACCGGTTTACACCGTAAACTTGTTATCTTTTTTATTTCAAAAAGCAGGTTCTCTACAAGTCAAATGCATCCTTTAGATTCAACATCAAATTTCAGGTGAAACATTCAATTGATTACTGAGTCACTTTCTAACATTAGTCTAGAATACCCCCACATAAATTAATCAACTCTTACCTCCATTAGACTCTAAATCGTATCAAAATACTCTTCTACAATTTCAACCTCATTCGCTCTCAGGTATTCGTCCTCGCTCAGAGTCGGCATATCAGGCGCATATCATTTGGACGCTCACGCACAAAGCTCATCACTTCACAGTGCAACAACAACAGAGTACGGCTCACTTCTGCAAAAGCCGGCGGCGCTTCCGATAAAAACTTGTTCGCGTCAAAACACCCCACTACAAAGTAGACTATCGGCACCCGTTCACACTGGTATGCACGCCCTGCAGCTGCGGTTGATCGGCATGAATGCACAGTACAAGCTTTCCCCGACCGCCGGCGGCGCGCGGTGCGGCACTAATCGACAATAGCAGGTTCACTAGAACTTGAGGAAAATAGTTCTTAAACACTCAACATTGATCGGTTTTGTGTTGCCCGACTTGTAGTGGATTATTGTTATTACTATTGAGCTTCCACTAGCCTAAAGCTACGGAGTTTCACCTTGGCCATAGAGAACAATTACACAGACACAGAGCGCGAAGGGTCGGTTACAACCTCCAAAAGCCGAATTGTTCGGAGATTTTCTCAGACAGCGCTAACGTTACCGGTCGACTCGCACGTTTACGGATAGATTTGTTCGGTATTGCTTGTATGGTTTTTAGGTAAACATACTTGTACCATAAACACCAATTTTCCAATTATGCATCACAACACTGACTTTTGTTGAGCCGGGTCTCCAACCAATAAGGGAGATACAGAGAGTAAACACACACTGAGCGATTACAGCAGCAGCAGCAGCAACAACAACATCCAACAATATAACAGAAGTCAGCGCGCAAATTGATCTAATTGAAACGATAATAACAGTAATCAGAATCCATAGTACACACAAACGGTGAGACTTGTTTGGCTTAGGATGGTGGGTCGTTCCCTAGCCACTCGGTAATTTATTTCCGCTAGGTGGAGTCACTATCGAGGTCCGCTTAAAAAGGGGGACGGCACAATCATACTCTGGAGGGCATCTCTTCGCAAATCTCACAAACAGCTTTGTTTACATTCCGCGAATATAGTTGACACTTGCAAAACCGGCTTCCGCGGCCCAATACTGTTTTCAGGTACACTGGATCTGGGTCTCTGCAGGAGAAACAGCTGTTCACAACTTAAGGCATCATACCGTGCCGGCTAATAGCAAACTAGGAAGCGGTAGGAAGCCTTCAAACGAATCAAAATATCACATCGGCGATAGAGAGCGGTAAGAAGCGAAAAGCAACATAAAAGGAAAAAAGTGCGAAAGCGCGCCAATAGAGAGAAACACGTCCTGCCGTCACGCGGGACAGCTCAATACTGAAAATGAAATTCATAATAAACAAGCAACAAGCAACCCAGCCAAGTACCAGTACACCAGACGGAGCAGAAAAAGGTACAGACATAGCGAAAACCTCAGCAGAATGTGTCTCAGAGCCACCAAAGCTCTAAGAGCAGCAGCCGCAACAGTAAACATAAGCAAAAGCATCATGAGCATGAACCACCCAGCCAGCCAGCAGCTGTGGCAGGCACAAAACACCACCCTCTCGCGCACTTACTGGCTCACTCACTTACTCGAGCTCGGCTGCTCGCTGGAGACAAAGCGTCGTAGATATATCTACCACGTTCCTTGGAGAGTAGGCACCTACCTACCTATACCTTGACGGACCTACATATACGGCAGTGAGCGAAGTAGTTGGACCAAGTGCTTCGCCGTTTGTAGTACGGCCATACGTACACACCCACCCAATGAGGGGTGTACCGTATGGTGGAGATAGTTTTTAAAGGGGTGGCAGTTTTCTAGCGAATTAGGATGCAATATTCGGAACCTTGCGATTCTAGTTCGATCTAATATTACAACACTCGAGTATGATAATAAATTTACCAGAGGTGTAAAGTTAAACGTTTCTTAAAACTGTGATTTGTCTACCTATACAATGATCTGACCCTAATTTAAAACAAACAAAAGTGGTCATATGTTGGGATATGAGTCATATGTAGTTAAAAATATCGGGTTTTCCCTATCCTTCTTGTCTGCCAAAATTTTGAATACCGCCATTTAATTTGAACTTCAGCTCTTATGATTGCCTATTCATACTGGCTCATTGTAACCATTGATATGGGAATCACTAGAATTAACAATTAATTGTACTTATAGCGCTTCATCATACGGACAAAAAATTAAATTTAATAGCTGTTATTATGTGACATTTTCTAAGCTCAATTTCAGGCATATTATGATTGAAAATCAAGGTAGTAAATTATAAATCCTAGCATTCAGTCATATCATCAATCGACTTTCCATATGAAAAATGCCGAATATACCTTAAAATATGCTTGAGCGATCCATTTGGCAGGTAGTGAGTTTCCCTCTAGGGGTCCGCAAACAAATTTAAGATTTGATGAACTTCGAAAAAAAAATCCGGTGGGATCTAAGGTCTGTATCCGCAATAATCCAGACACCTCAAAATATGTATAAAACATAAATTTCGCATTATATTTCCGTCGTAGTTGTTTATTTCAGATTCATGGGATGTGTTTTAATAATTCGTGAATACAAAACATAGTTATTCGGTATTTGCATAAAATTTTCGAACTTTGCGCTTAACTCCGTCCATTAGGGTTTGTACAGAATCTTAAGAAATCGAAATTTGTCCAAATTTGCTGGAAGTGTTTGATGTCTTTGATTCCTTGCTTCTTTCCAGAAAGCTTCCGCTTCATCAGAGCCCAATATCTCTCGATTGGTCGTAGCTGTGGGCAATTTGGCGGGTTTAAGGTTTTTGGTACAATGTTCACTTGATTTGCTTGGTACCACTCCATCACAGTTTTAGCATAGTGGCGTGATGCCAAATTTGGCCCGAACAAAGGTTTTTCTTTGTGTTTTTTGATGAAGGGTAGCAATCGCTTCTGCAGACACTCTTTCTGATAGATCTCCTTGTAGATTGTGCCTGTAGTGACGAAAGATTTACTCTTTTTGCCACACGTGCAAATTGGGAAATTTCGATGCCTTCTTCATTCTGAAATGCTCAGCTGTAGCATTTCTGGCCATAGCAGAATAAAAATCCAGCCCTGTAAGCTGCTTGAAATCCTCCAAGACATAAGTTTCCTCGCCCAAAACAACGCATGAAAACTTCGTCAAATATTCGCAGTACAAACGTCGAGCCCGTGATTTTGCTGCCAAATTCTGTTTGTCGTTGCGATTTGGAACTGTTTTTACTTTATTCGACTTAAGTCCCAACCGTTGTTTTAATTTTTGGACAAAACCAGGCGACATCCCTATTTTACGAGCCACCGTTCGAATGAAGAGATTTGGGTTTTTCGTTAATATCCTTTTCACTTTTCGGTCCATGACAGGATCAGTGCGTCCAATGTTTTTGTCACTTCTCGGTTTCATCTCCATCGTCAAACGTTCCGAAAATGATTTGAGCACATCGTGAACAGTGGATTTAGGCAAATCCGGTGTTTTTGCAAGGTCCCGTATTGACAAGTCAGGATTTGCCATACGCCCGAACAAAATTTGCTCGCGCACTTGTTTTTCTTTCGTCACCATCTTGAATAGTAAACATGAAATGTAAACATCAATCATAGTCTTTTTCATCATAGACTCTCAGCTATGCCACAGTGAAATTTTTCATTCCTACGTGCAATATTTCAAAAGTTACAATGATTTGAAAGTGTCCGGATTAATGTGGATACAGACCTTATCTCCATTCATGTTCGAAAAAATCAACAACTTTAATTTATCAGTTTCTTACGACCGATCCTTAAACTATTTCTTGTTGTAAAGAACATGTTTACACATCCTAACAACATTATTAGTTTTATTCACAATCTCTCAAGTGAACTTTTCAATCGTTGATCTTCGTATACAATAAATTTATTTGGTTTGGATTTTGATGTAGGAATTTAGTTGCAAAAATCGAAAGGGTTATAAGTTTGTTCCATTTAAAATTTGGCAGCACAAAATTCAAAGTATATAATATTGTATGTTTTTATTTACCTTTATAGGAAAAATATAAGTAAAATTGTTCATCTTATACTGCTCATACCATTCTATAACTTCTACAACTGCAAATACCTCTCCAAATCATCAACTTGCGAGCGAATTTATCTGCAAAGACATATTTTACCTTACCTGGTGCATCCCGTTAAGCAAGGTAAATTGTTTGACCCGGGGATTTATCCATTTTAACGTATGTTTCATTACCATCAAAATGCAGGGTGGCAACATGAAAGTGGTACACTCATTTGTGATCCCCTCGGTACAATGTATACCATTATCGGTGAACTCTTTGTATACATTTTGTACGTTTTGAAACAGTGCCTTGTTGTCAGTTAATTCGTTAACAACAAATTGAATTTGTGTTCTTTAATTTACCAAAACAAAAATGGAAAATGTGCTTTTGAGTGAACAAGACGTTTTCTTCGGCGAGCGGGTTTTTTACGTGCACGTGAGTACATGCCTAAAAAGTTTATCGATAGTTTTGAATATGTTTCGCGAGTTAGTCCCAAATTGGAGAAAAACACCTGTGAAATTGGTTCCGGTCAGCTGAAGTAAGACGAGTGTTGTGTATCTTGGGATCACGCCGAGTTATTGATTTAAACAAATAAATGATTAAAGCTTTTGGCTTTTGGAGTGTGCACAAGTCCAATATGGAAATTTTCTGCTGTTTTTTTTTTCAATTGCAAAAGTTGTATTTGAAAATTGCGAGAACGTTATAAAAAATTGGTACTTTGTATTTTGAATTTAGAATGTTTTAATTGTGCCAAACTGGACTCAGGTTATAGCTCTGGCATCGTTTGACGAACGTTTTTGCATAAATAGTGCAATTTTTGGAACGGTCTAGAACGCGCGAGAGTAAGGTGTGGCCTAGTTAGAATTGGAACATAGACTATTTTGGATATACATTAACAAAATGGTATTCTGTTTTAACGAAAATAATCGACTTTATGTGAACTTTAGAGGGAAAATACAAAAAAAATTAATCATCACGATTTCAAAGAAATTTGCGAGCTTTTCCCGGAATATGTTTCATCAACCGGCGCACATTATTCTCATCCATCGTTTTGGCAATCTTATTCCACTTGGTTCTCAATTCCTTGATGCTTTTGACGACACTGCCATTCACCTTCGGCTTCTTCTTCATAATAGCCCAAAATCTCTCAGTCGGTCTGAGCTGGGGACAGTTTGGTGGGTTGAGTTTTTCGGTAAAAACTGAATCCCGTTGCTTTCATGTCACTTTAGCACTATTTTACTGAAATGACAGCTTGAAAGATCTGGGCAAAACATGACAGGTTCATTGTGGGATCTGATGAAAGGCAATATTCGTTTTTGGAGACATTCCGTTCTGTACAGCTCTGAATTAAATGTCTTATCAGTGATGGAAACCTTGAACTCCTTCAAACACAAACTTGAATTTGGCAGGAACATCTCCCCGAGCCGTAGCCAAGTAAAATTTTTGTCCCGGTAGCTGTTTGAAATCGGCCTTTGCATAGGTTTCATCATCCATGAGGAGACAGCCATTGAATGTTGTCAACACCTAATCATACAGTTTTTTGGTACGGATTCTGGCCACATAGTTCTGCTTTTGATCCCTGTTTGGTTGTCTACAGGCACGGTATGACTTGAAGCCTTCCCGGAGACGAATCCGTTGCACGGTTCTGCGTGCGGCGCGAAGCTTTTTGGCCAAATCGCGGTCTGTGATGTTGGGATTTGCCTTAATGTTCTTGATGACTTTGTTCCGCAGTTGATGGTTGACAGTACCCGTCCGACGCTTGCTTTGAGGCTTGCGATCCGTCGACAAAGTTTCTGTTTTTTTTTTTTTTTCAAAACACGCCATACGGTATTTCACTTTAGCAAGCTTTGGACCAGACCACGAAGGGTTTTCCAAATGATTGCGCACAATTATTTTTCTTCTCTCTTCTTCCATTTTGTATTTCTCTGAAACACTTTCGAACTGCACCGCAAAACAAAACTTCTGATGTTGTTATTGTTATTGGGATTAAATAAGATGTCATAGTTTACAAATCCGACCACTAGGGTCGCTGTAAGAATCAAAAATGTTTGTTCCGATACTAAATGAACCATACCTTATACCTATTTGGCACGAATTAGTACCGGATTAAAGCGCAGAATTTTTTGCTTTTAGTGGACATTAAAGTTGTAAAAATCAATCATGGTTCAGTGGTGGAAAAAATTGCTGACCGCGAGCAATGGAATAAGGGGCAAGCATGGCGGGTCGGGATGGGCATCCTTTAAATAACCCGGTTACCTTGGAGGAAGCAGAACGCTTACCAGTCGAACCTCGCAAAGGACAATTGAGAGGTGGTAAGTGCTCTCAAAAACGTGCAGCGAAACAGGTAATTGTTAGCCATTTTGTCCTATGTAACTTTATTTTGAACCTACATCAATCATAATCTAATCTTATTATGAATTATATATATGATCACATCACTTATCAAGGTGAATTCAATTCATCGAGCCGTACCCTGCTGACATAGAAAAACCTCCTTCCTGTGACCTTTGTGGGGATACAGAGGTAAACACGGTCCCTAAACAGCTTAAGTCATACTAACCTTCCTTCCCTATTCTCACCTGATTGCAAGTGCGCTGTTATTGATTATTAAAAAAATTGGGTCACTGTGCAATTTCACTGATTCTAATCAATCACGGAGTAGCAACCATTTATACGTGCAGCCAGTCAAGCTAAGCTAAACTAAGCTGAGCTAAGCTAAGCTAAAGCTAAGTTTTAATTTACGAAAACAAAAATTGTTTCATGTAGAGAACGAATTCGAATCTTGCATCTCGACGGATTCATAAACATGGAAATTGGTTTTGGCAACCAAGTTTTGCTTCAGCGTCCTGTTGGGATGTTTGCTGAAGTGGTACGACAGAGATCCATCTCGCATACAGATTTGCCCAACAGTAATGTGAGACGTAGTGAACTTTGTCGCCAAATCCCGCGCGGAGATCCCAGGTTTATTTTTGAATGCCCTGATTATCTTCTCCTGTTGTTTCCGGTCATATACTCAACTTCTATCCTTGTTTTGTTTTGCTCGATTAAACGATCGTGCCACTGGTCGAGTTATCTAGATAAACCAATAAAAGACTAAAATATACAGAAATACAAAAAATTTTAAATTTAAAATTTTCATTTGATCAATCCCGTAGATAAACTAAAACGCTCACAACTAATTTGAAACTTCATAATTTAATGATTTACAGACAATAGAACACTTAAAAGTTGCCAAACAAAAATCCATCCTACAGAAAAAAAACAAATTTTCTAAAAAAAAAATCTAAAATACGATAAAAAACGGTAACTCCATATATAAATTATCCCAAAATTAAAAGTTTTTGTAAAAAAAAAAATCCATAAAAAAATCTAAAAATTTAATATTAAATTGAAAAATGGTCATAAAACTTTGTTATTTTCTTGTCTATTTTTTTTTAAACCATGCATTTTCCTGTATCCTAAAGCAATCCTCAGATTTATATCAAACCGCAGCGTAAAGTTTAACCCTCACTCAGATTTCAATGGATCAGGGACCTGGGGAGCGGCCCAAATATAGCCCCCTTCTATCGATTGCTTAAAAATAATCCTATAATGCTTATAAGCAAATGGCAATCTTCTATGGAAATAGTGGTTAAGGTTTAGAAGTGTTACTTCAATGTAAATGCTATGCTGGAGTGCTGAAAAATAAATTGAGCCTTTCATGTTTCCATGTAGCTCCATGCGGAATAAATGGTTTTGGAATACAAATATGATCCCAAAGCGCACTGAAATCTAGTTAAATGAAAATGTAAAATATAAATTGTAATTTCCAGGCACACGATCTTCAATACTACCCCACTTTGCTATTGTCCAATTTGACAACATTCCCCAGACTATGCCAACCAGCGTTACCATGCAGCTGGCAGTCTTTTGTGATAATATTACTCGTGAAGACGTGACGTAGGAACTTGTAAGGACCGGAGGGCAGTCGCATCGTCCTTCCAAGATGTGACCTCACCATTTAAAGCGCTGATAAACAATCCTACCTGGGCTTGTCATTAGTATAAATGATTTGCGCATGTGAACTAGTTGATACAATATATTTTTAAATAGAAATACGGTGATACTGAAACTATTGCAGTTATGTAGAGTAAAACTCTCCTAGACGTAAAGGTCGTCACCATCAGCATGCTTCTCTTTCCTACTGTACTTCGAGGCAAAAAGATACTTAAGAACTTAAAAGAAAAATTTGCATTTGTTTGTACTATCTTCTTGGTACTACATTAATTACTTAGCGTTTTATATCAGCTGTCTTATAATATACACGCAGAGGAAAGTATTTTAATATCAATAATATTCTGTACTTAGAACAACACCAAAAACTGTCATTCTCCAGCTTATAATTGCTGTTTTGAAATCTGCCAAAACATCAAACGAAAATATGTTTTTTTAAATCCACAGTATTTTCAGCTTTTTTAAAACCACATAAATGAATAGTATTTAAAAAAGAAATAATTTAGAGCCAATTCTAAGGATTGTCTCCACGATTATCTTGATACATTCAAAACACTGTTAGTTACTTCGGAAATGTCTTAACAATGAGTGAAAATTCCTGAAACGTGCGCGAACGGATCTTGTACAATGAACACAATGATCAATGAAAATCCTGAGCTTTTGATATTTCAACTATATCTGAACATTTGACAAGAGAGAAAAACGAACCTCTCTATTTGAACTGTGACTCATAAAATAGGAATGTTGCCAAGATTCGTCAAAAAGTCAATGCTGGCATAACCACCTGCTCGAAAACTTTACTACGATTTTTTGACGAAATATTCATGTTTTATTATGGAGGCTGAAATTTATCTCTTGGATGATTTCAAACAACTTCCAGGACTGGCTTCTTTACTGCTATGGACAAAAAAGCAACACCTGCATTTTAAAAACAAAAAAAGTTATCAAAACTTCAAAAAAAATCTGTTTACCTACATTATGATTGTAATTTTTGTATTATTGTGATGGAGTGGTATGAAGCCATTAAAGTTGTTATTATACCAAAACCTGCCAATCCTTTCAATAACCCTGAGTTACGCCCTATCGAAAGATATAGGGCTCTGATAAAACGGGCAGTAAAGAGGAAGGTTGAAAATGCCAGACATGTCCAACAAATATGGAACAGACCTACCAGCAAGGTAACTGGGATGTCTAAATAAACCCCTATGGCTGGAATGAAGCGCAAAATTCGAGATTTTTTTTATCAGTGCAGAATAACGATGCTTTGATTAATTGAATTTGTAAAACATATTCTTAACATATAAAAAAACAGCTGTATTAAAATCAAAATGCTTCATGCGTGATTAACAACAAATTTTGGATGTCCAATCAATTGCTATATGACTTTATTGATTCATTTTTAAAAGATAACTAGCAGAACAATTGTGAGCATTGGTACGCTAGCAACTAAATGAATAAAAAATTAATCAAACTGGCGCATTAATAATTGCTTTTCGGAAGTTTTGGAATTTTGTTAACATATTTTCGTTTGCGTGACATCGATAATCGAGTTTTATTTTTTTAATTTTATTTTGTTTTTATTTTTGTTAACGTAGCTGCTTTGCATAAGTAATTCCATTCTCAGATATGTTCATCTGAAAAAAAAAACAAACAAAAATTATTCTTTTATTTTTTTTCATTTCTTCAAATACCTGGATTGCTGTCAGATACGTTCTTACTAAGAGAACGTCCATTAATTATGTCACGCAAAAATTGACATGTTTATATAAAGAACAGTGTTCTCCAAACTTGGTTATGATGGATTTTAAACTCGCGTGATGAATAGTTAAAGGGTGATACGGTCAAAATTTGGTCAAGGGAAAACGCGTGTAAATCGGTGAAATCGTTTATTTAAAAAATCAAATTAAATTTCTTTTTCAAGTTCAATTAGTATAAAATTCAGGAAAAATATTCAGTTAGGCTTCCGCTTTTCCAAATCTGAATTGCCGGGCCTTACGCTTGACCCCTGCCATCAGATTTTGTACAGCCACCTTGTCCACCTTCTTCGCCGCAGAAAGCCAGTTTGCCTTGAACTGCTGCTCGTCCTTAGCAGTTTTTTTGGTCTTCTTTAGGTTCCGCTTGACAATAGCCCAGTATTTCTCAATTGGGCGGAGCTCTGGCGTGTTGGAAGGGTTCTTGTCCTTGGGAACCACCTGCACGTTGTTGGCGGCGTACCACTCCATGGCCTTTTTACCGTAATGGCAAGATGCCAAATCCGGCCAAAACAGTACGGAACAACCGTGTTTCTTCAGGAAAGGCAGCAGACGTTTATTCAAACACTCTTTCACGTAAATTTCTTGGTTGACAGTCCCGGAAGCTATGAAAATGCTGCTTTTCAAGCCACAGGTACAGATGGCTTGCCAAACCAGATATTTCTTTGCGAACTTTGACAGTTTCGTGTGCTTGAAAATATCTGCTACCTTTCCCCTTCCTTTTGCCGTATAAAACTCCTGTCCCGGAAGCTGCTTGTAGTCGGCTTTGACGTAGGTTTCTTCGTCCATTACCACGCAGTCAAACTTCGTCAGCATCGTCGTGTACAGCCTCCGGGATCGTGCTTTGGCCGTCGTATTTTGTTTATCATCGCGATTTGGAGTCACTACCTTCTTGTAAGTCCATAGTCCGGCTCGTTTTTTGGCTCGATGCACGGTTGTAGACGATACACCCAGCTTATTTGCGGCATCTCGGAGAGATAGGTTAGGGTTTCGCTTGAAACTACCGGCAACTCTCTTTGTCGTCTCAGCGGCTTCCGGTTTTCGATTTCCCCCCGATCCAGACTTCCTGGCTGTCGACAAACGTTCCCCAAACACTTTAATTACATTTGTAACGGTTGATTTGGCAACTTTTAGCGATTTTGCCAACTTTGCGTGCGAGTAGCTCGGATTTTCGCGATGCGCGAGCAAAATTTTGATACGCTGCTCTTCTTGCTTGGACGGCATTTTGACAACTGAAGAGTGAATTCCAAAATCAAAATAGGAGCAACATTCTACACACACACACCTTCAAAATGAGGGGTGTTCAGATTTTTTAAATGCAAAATTGAAAGAAATACGTCAAGTTGATATTGACCAAATTTTAACCGTATCGCCCTTTACACCATTTTCACGTAGCCATGAGTCCAAAACCTTAATGTTCACGTCTTTTTCAATGAGTACATTTTGAAAACGAAAAATTTAAACTGTGCAAACAAAAAAACAAACAAAAGAAGACATTAAAATGTACAGCATGCTATGATGAACACATTAAATTTATCACAAATACACGCGTGCAACGCAAATGAACGTGAATATCTTATTTTCGATATATGCCTTATCTACTGTATATGATATTCATATGTGTAATCCTGAAATGACACAAATGTGGCATACCTCTTGCATAATAAAGGGTTGAACGGCAAACATTTTGACAAACGTGATTAAGTGCTCACTGATTAGTCTGATCAATCTTATTTCGTTTTGAAGTTCATCGTCTGCAAAACACAGGAAAATTATTTGATTAGGACTCCGATTTGCCAAATGGAGAACTGTCGGTCTTTACGTTTCACATCTTCCATCAAGATTTGTACCGCTGTTATATCCACCCTATTTGATGCTGAACGCCAATTTGCCTTGAACTGTTTTCAACTTCCTAATATTTTTCAATTGGGCGCAGTTCCGGCGAGCTGAGAGGGTTTTTCTCCTTGAGTACGGTTTGCCCATTATTGGCTGTATCCGAAGGGATTTGTCACTCAAAAATATACACGATTTGATATAATGACACATCTGCCACGGAAAAATGTGTTTTTGGACAACGTCGTTAATATGTTCCCTTACCCTAACCACTGTACTGCTTCAACTAGACAATAAGAAGTCAATAAAACAGGGGTGGTATTATGTAGCTTGAAACGAACGACTTTTTGTACGAGAGCTTGTGTGAAAAAGTTCTTCGTTTTGAAATCCGCAATACGGCCCCAGTTTCTCATATGCCTCCGCCATGGCAGGACAGCCGAAAGATCGGTGCTCTTTATTTCATTTCAATCGTTTATACACATTACCCATACACAACGTAGGATCCCCACCCGTGCGTGATCAATATGTCTTGTAATGTAAATGTACGTACCTTAAAACTTGAAAACAGGCAAACTCCAGACGCTTTTTTTTTCATCCCATTAGCGCTTTGTCACCCTAATAAAAATCATACTTTATTGAAAGAAATACAATACAATAGAATGTACACTAAGGTCTTTTTTAAACGGCGATACGTTCCACTTTCACTATGAAACTGCGTAAAAAAGACTCAATAGAGTTGATCCATTCACATGCATAAACATTTGAAATTGCTTCGATTTTTTATTTTTTTTTTACATTTTTTTCTGGAGTTATCGCCGAAAACAAACCGCGTCAAAAAAAACCAACAATAAAATCAGTTTTTTCATGTTTCATGTTTTTTTCAAATCTCATGTTTTTTTATTATAATCGCATCGTAATTTCAATTCGGGTATGCTTTGAACGGCATTGAAAACTCAGGTCATTTCCCTTCGTTGATTATTATCGATGTAGAACTGAAAAATTGGTTTATTTATATTTGCTATCATTTGTATGAAAAGGATATAAATATTTCATATCTTTGGATTATTGTGATACATGGGTGTGATGGAAAACAAATCATTAATAATACAGAGTACTATTACTTGCTCTTGCTAAGCGTTTTTCTGGAATATGGATTTTCACTAAATTAATCAGAATATATAAAATAAAAAGGAGAGACTTAAATGAACGCCACGTCATCTAAAAATACGTTCTAAGTATAAGGTTCATGGTTTCAAGCCGCTTCATTTGGGTGCATCTAAGAAGATATTGATTAAAACGAAAATATCGACGTTTGTGTAGTTAAGAAAATTATCTCATCGAATGTTTTTACAACACTCTGCACATAAATTATTATATAAATATCAAAGTAGGTCGTGATTTACATTCATAGAATGCTATAAACACCATTATAAAGCTTGGAACGTTCATTGGGTTGCCACACAATAACAATACTAAGTAATGCTAAAATGGTACAGACAACATAGCTCACGATAAAACACTGTGAAAGCTGTTTGTTATATTTAAAAATGTTGGAACATTAAAAAGTAGGAAAAAATCGGCTTATTCAATACATCAGAGCACATCTTGAAAACAAAAATATACTAGCATGATCTAATAAAACATATTGTAGCGTTCACGTTCTTCCAACTGAAGCTAAATTCACAGCATTGAACGGTAAACTCCCCCGACCGAACCAGTCCTAGCGTGATCCACCACCTGGTTGTGGTGGCTAATGTGCCGCTGCAGCAACGCGCGGCCCTGCCGATCGAACTGTGCAAACGATCGGTGAAGGGTGTTTACACGAACCACATTCTACTCTGGGACCCGTCTCCGTCATCATCATCGTCGTCGTCGTCGTCGCCGTAGTCGGTGGATGCTGATGCTGTTGCAGCTAGTATCTACCACACACCGGCTCCGTTGCCTATCTGGAGGTTAGCCCCGTGTATGGCTGACTGGCCCAGAGAGCGAAAACTAATAATATAACTGTTTTTAAAAAGCTCTTTTGGGCTTGTTTTTCTCGCTCTCCACATGGGACACATCTCATTCTCTCGCGGTCGCCAATTGAATCGCGCTTTTTGTTGCCTTCTATATTTGCACGGGGGAACGTTTGTAGGCATAGGACGCTCGGTGGCTTTGATTTCGCGGTTTACCAGTTTCTTGTTTTGCTCCATAGAGTCATTTGAACTTGTTCTACCCGTTCGGCTGGGTGAGAAGGTTAGTTTTGTATGGGTACGACGATGGTGGGGGATTCCGAAAGGTGTTTCGAATTAGCAGATTCATGGAACGGTATAGTACGCTTTCACTAGAATCGTGGCGGGATGATCATAAACGGTATTTTGCTATAAGAAGATCTATGAATTTGATTGACAAAAATTGGTATTTATGACTGAACAATGACAATCTTAATAAAAGGATGCGTTAGACGTTTTAAATGTAATCGGATAAAAATGGACTATAATAACGCGAAGAAAAAGAAACTTTAAATTTAAGGAATGAACCTGCATTGAAACGTTTGGATTTAAAATATTTGTGATTTTGTTTTGTTCAAAATGTGATTTTATTTGTATTATGATGCCATTTAATATATGTTGTTGATTTTATCTTTTATGTTATTCTTGAACATCCTATTTTATCTAGTTCATTTATTTGGCAGGCTCAATGAACTTCCTATTTCTGTTTACTTTTTGTCTCCATAGTTTCATGCTTATCACATAAATATATGCTCTGTATCAGTTATTCCAACTTAGTGTGATTTTCTTATACTCCAAAGCAGATAATTGAGAGCTATACCCGTAATATTAACTAACTGTACGTTAACTAACTGAGAAAAACGTTGAATACCAAAAAAAAAACATTGCTTTAGGATTTTTACTCCATAATTTTGTACAGTAAACAAAAAAAAACATAAAAATATATTCAAACTTTCATAATGCAAGTATGCGCTATTAACCTCCAAACACACGAAAATAACCGTTTAGCATAAGACTGACTTCTTGAGCCAATTAACGCAGTCTAAAGGTCAACGCCGAATGGCACCCATTAGTGGGTCCTTATGCTATAAAAGCACATGCTCAAAATTTCGGGGGTGCATCATCATCACCATCATCATCATCGCATTTGTATTTATGTAACAAGTTCAAAATTGAAAGCAATTTTCCCGCCTCTCGCCGAGGTCCGTCCAATGCCAATCTCAAAACTGCAGCCTCCGCTCAGCAACAAGCACCATGTAGCAGTATTCACACATGGCCGCAGCATGTCTAGCCTCTCTAGAGGTTACCGGTAGCAGCGAAATAGTAATACGAGTGCACAAGCAGAGCAGAGCGGGAGTTGAAAATAACCTTAGATGCGGTCACAGCAAACCGTGGCAGCTACTAGGAGTGCAGAAATGCATGCTGGTATTACTTAAAGACAACTCGGTACGGTGTGACGGCGATGTACAAGAATAAGCAGCAGCAGCAGCAGCAGCAGCAACAAATCGTCGATGTTTGCTACCGAGCTACAGACCAGCTTCTTTCTGAGGATTTCCACGCCAAATGATAAATAGACACAGCGTGACCCTCTTTCGGTTTAATGGTGATTTTCATAATCATTTGTAGTGGTCGATAATCCTCAATGATTCAGGAGAGGACAAACACAATATTTTTCAACGAGGCTACAACAATTCACATTACGCATATAGCATTCAAAACGAGATTTGACAACACATATGAATTTGAGACAAAAATTTTTTTTTTTTTCATAAAAACCAATAAAATTTTGTTTCCGAATACTAAAAGTTGAAAACTTAAAGGGCGTATCTTGGACGGTTAAGAAATAATATACACAATATTTGGATGCATTTTTATTACTTTAAAACACTTTTTGCTCTACATTTTTTTTCATTTCAAGTATGGTAATTTCCATGATGTTGACCGTCCATGAACTGTGCATCCGCTTAAAGTCATGATGGCTGTTTGAATGATGGAAATATAAATATAAGAATATGAATTTGTTTGCAATTACCTTGCATTAATTCTGACACGAGCATTGACATTTTTGTGAAATTCATTAATGTATTTAAAAAACTTCATGTTTTTCGTCTTTTTTTTTTATTCAAAAGGGTCCCCCTCATAGGTTAAATATTTCACCTTACCGAAGGTTAGAGGACTTACCACATGCTATAAGCCTGCATGTGAGACCAAGAATTTGGTCGGTAGAGAAAGTAACACATATGCTGATCATTTATTTCGCAGCCACATCGTAGTACGTTTATATCAAGGCACTAAGGTCAGGTGTGATACTGGTGGGATATGCCGCAATTCACTTTTAGACTTCTTACTTTCAATCTAAGAAAAACGACTAAAAGTATAGTTTTCATTTTTGTTACAACTTATGTTGTTATTAATTCATTTATATTAAGAGGAACGAACAACCAAGAAACCTGGGGCCACATTGCGCATTTCGAATTGAGTTTATCGAAACGATTGTTCTGAAAGTCGACTCAAAAATGTTTCGGCATTATGTATGCATCTCGACCAGTCGTTAAATTTTCTTCCTTTGTAGTAGTAGATTTTGACTGACCGTAGTAGATTTTCGAGCGCTTCCTGTCAAACAAGACATAAACAAATTCAAATCAGCACTGGCAAATCGTTTTTATTTATCGGCGAAGGCTAAATTTATTCCTTAATTATGTTAATAATTATAGTGATCAAACTACCAAAATTTGGACCATCGTTATATTCGAAACATGCGCAGAACTCTGGCTTGATGGTTTTTTTCGCTATTACTTAACACTTAAAGTTTCGCTATGTATGGTGAAACATTACTGTTGGGTTACAGGACCCTGACCAACACCGATTGAGGGGTAATTTATCGCACTGCCAGTGGGGTGGAATATTTTGGGCACCTCCATAAAGTGGACTGTAATTTGATGGGTTTGGTGTTTCTTTTGCAGTTCCTTTCAACATTTTCCACACATCACATTACACATTCGTAAAACTATCACGCAGCACACATATTTTGTCCGCAACACACATTTTATTTACAGTATTTACATTTGTACATTTGCTACATTACAAAAACTCAACACAAACAATTAAAACAAAACCTTCCGTTTCCATTGTGGCTCTGCTCCCATCCATCCTTCCTGAGAGTCAGAGCCGACACGACTATTTCACAGCAGATCGTCTACTATAATAACCAGATGATCCCCGCTGTGACGTCACCGATAACGATCGCATGTGATCGTTGTTGCTATCGGTCGATGTGGTAGGGAGAATACCATCTCGATTCGGTGGAACGATCGTTGCAGAGAGAACCCTCTCGTTCGGCAGTGGCGTAGCGAGGGTAGGGTGATGATACTCCCGAACAATCACATTTTTTAAGAAATAAAAATGTATCGTAAAAGTGCTCAACTTATATTTCGCGATACAGACATTATTTCAATAATATATAAAACTTTACCTTATAATCATTTAAATGTTCAATATTTGACTAATTATGATTGCACATTTTGCTGTTTCAAGTTTATGCATCATAATCACATTTTATTGATTCTGTTGATCTTGGAGGAAATTTAGTACAAAATGATTCAGTCATTCAATTGATGCTTCAAAAGTTGAATGATATTAGCATGCTAAAAATTTGTTACAGCCAATTAACAGATTAAATACAGATGAAATTAAAATTTGATGTCGAAATTCGGCTTTTAGAGTTACAGAGGAATTTTGTTCTACAAACTTGTTCAAAAATAACTCTTTTGACCAGAAAAAATATTGAACAGATATGGTTACAGACACAATGATGATCTAGATCATCAAAACTGGCCTTTAGCCCAGATCTTGATGTTGTACATGATCGACAAGGAAGTTTAGAGTCTTTTGAATGTACTTCTTAGCTGTAAAAGCTAAAAGGAGAATTTTAACACCGTTGCAGACATATTACATTATTTTCCTCCTCCTGTTTTACGGTTATTGTTCATATTATTTTTAAGCTTTGTTTGACCTTATATCTTTAGTCAGCCCAAACCTGAAATATTCGATCAATAAACATTTTCATAGTGAATTATTGACTCCAAAATGAACCATTTTATATAACTCCTTCTCGAAAATAAAGATCTACATCATAACAACGATCTCACAGCTATGAAATGCAACGTATTATTGTATGGTATAGGAACCTTTTTCCATTCATTTATATCGCGCACGGAGGGTCCTTGTAGATCAAGGTAATTTTAAATTCATCCCACTGCTTGTTGGCATTATACCTTCCAGCAGATTTATTGAGCAGTCCACGGACAAGATCTTTATGCTGTTCCATAAAACTACAAAACTTCCTACTTGCTATGGATTAATGCTTAATGTATTTTTGGAATTCATAGAGCTCCTACAAAAAAAAACACGTTTTTGTAAATACGACCCAGAAATTTGTAACAAAACATAAAATACTTACATGACAATATTTAATTAGTTATATGTTTAAATGTTGAAAAAATACTTACACGACAGCTTAATAGATTCGTCTGTTTGTTTTGGTTCCGACCGTCTATTTTGCTTCGATTTTATGGTTACATAATGTCAATAAATCTCGAAATCTAGTACCTCGTCGAATTTAAGCCGTTCTCGAGCTCGATTCGAAATCCATAATGCCGAACAAGCTCAAGTCGACAGAATCTTGTTCGTTTGGTTAAAATACTGAATGTAATTGCACGATTAGCAAAAAGGGGGGATGTTTTGATCATGGAAATTATCTGACGAAATGAAGCAAATAGTCACAAACATAATTGTAACTGTGAAAATTGGGGATGCAGATGGTTCTTAGGTCCAAAGCTCGAAAGTAGGCTAAAATTTACAATTTGTCAACAATTCAATCAATTTGATTTGATAAAAACACCATAACTTCTCGTTGGTGCTGACCTAATTGGGTTTGGTTAGAGTAATTTGAAATTCTCAAACAGAGAAATGAAAATTCGTTGTGAAAATATCACCAATAATCTTTCACATGTGCCCTGCATGTCATCCAATACTAATACCCTCTTTCTCTTTACCTTTTAGATATAATCTTAGGTCATATGTTTTATTATCAAGTTATGCTTATTAAACACGTATTACTACGAAAAAATGTAAGAATCTGAAGAAGAAACCAAAATGAATAATATTTCCAACACAGACATGAAATTTAGTTTGGGGGCACTTTCTGTGCGATGACCAGTCAGTTAATATATTTTAATTTACACAGACTTCTCGTTTCTCTCGGATTATTTTGCGAATATATTATGTTGAATCGTTATAAAATGAATTAATAATATTAATTTCAATATACTTTTCATTCCTCGTCACTATCATAATATTCATCACAGAAACAAAACAGGTACATATTTCAAATGAATATCGATTGGACTTAACTCGAGGCCGCTCTACATCAAAAGATTATTAACATGCTAGGGAATTGGTAACATTATTGGTAATAGTTGAAAGTAATTAAGTGTCGTGAATTCACATCTATTATGTTGCAAAATAACCTGCTTGATAAATCACAACTAACACAAACAAGCTGAGGGCTTCTTAAGTTTCACACAAAGGGAAGAGGAACCATTTTATTAACAGTAACTTCATACTTGCCAAACTTTTATTGGACATACTCACTGTATATTTTTTCTAATCTAATCTAATCTCACACTAACGCAGCCAATTCTTGAAAACATCCTGGAAAATGAAGGCTTCTTGAATGTATCATTTTTCTTGTTTCCGGCCAAGCCACCTGCATAACATGTGCCGCAGAGAGAACTCCAAGAAATAGAGCGATTTCAGAAAGAGTGTCTGAAAACAACGAATCAAGGGAACGAAGATAGCGTAAACCTCTCGTACCAAACGCTTCCATATAGATTTATTTTATTTATTACCTTATTATCGAGATTTTCAGCCCTGGGCTGGTTCATGTCCCGTCGTAATCACTCAAATACCTTTTGGGTATTTTCGTAACTTGTCCGGGGGTGAGATTCGAAATCATGGCTTTGGCGTGAGAGGTATGGATGTTAACCACTACGCCGGGGTCACCCCCTTCCACATAGATTTAAATAATGTGATAATTTGTATTTTATCGTTGGAAGCATGGATGCTAGAAAGATTAGTTTATACTGCTTTTGCCTGTGAGGTGAACTTTTGCATTTGAATCAAAAGTCTGGCAACAATTTGCCATGGTCATAGCGCCTTATCTCGCTTACTGAAATAGAGATCGAAATTTAAAATTTACAGAACATACATTTGGTTGTATGTTATATAATAGTCTAATAATACAATATAAAGAACAATCCACACTTCTCCATCCAAAACAAAGATTGAGGGACCTGAAAAAATAAGAGCCAGTAGATGAATTTCGCACCTTCTGGCAACTTTGCTTCTATTGATGTCCAAGCTCATCGATTTAATTTAATTTGAAATAACTCTATGCAGACGTCTTTTAAAGTTGGCAACTATGTTCCTGATTGCAATTAACCCAATGTTCAATCCTGTTCCTAGCATTGTTCGGATCCTAGTATACGCAGATGATATCATTTTGATAGCTACGTCAAAACATCTACCAGGGCCCAACTGTCGGTTGGGCTTACAGCGTCCATTTTTCATAGTCTGCCTCAAAATCATGCATTATTCACATATGCACGAGGAAAAGGCATCGGGGGCGTGACTCTCACTGAGATATCAAAATTGACGATAAAACTATTCCGGAAGTCAACCTTGCACGATTCTTAGGTGTTTGGATCAATCGGAAAGGAGCTTTCCGGCTCATGGATCAAAAACAAAGATAGCTCTACAAAATCGGTTGCAAAACTTGAAAGCCATAGCATCGAAAGCAAATAGGTCAACATAATGGAAGATCGCGGAGTCTACATGCATATCAAAACTAATGTATGGAATTGAACTGTTTGGTTAAGAGGTGTGTAACACTTTTCAAACTACCTATACCCAAATCGTCAGACTCATCTCAGGAGTAATATCTTCCACACCAGTTACAAGCCTGGTTATTGCAGCAGAAGAAGTACCACTTATACTACGTATGACTGAAACATTCATTCGCAGATTTTGTCGGATCGCAGAAATATCTAAGTCCGACTATCTGAACCTACGCGAAGCGTCTAATTCTGCACTTCTCGACAATACTGGCATGGAAATACCGGAAATTGCCAAGCTTCATCGAATTGCTAATCGACCGTGGTGCAAGCATGCAATCAAAGTAGATTGACCTATCAAACAAACATTCAAAAAAGGACAAAACATTAGAAACGCACAAATCCCCGTTCGCAATAGTCTGAATACCAGGTACAAAGAGCATACTAAGCTGTATACTGCTGGTTCTTAAATCAACAATCAGGTTGGTTGGGGGTAACCGAGTCTAACATAATATTGGAAGGTAGTCTGTCTCCTCAATCTAGCTTATTTTCCGCTGCAGCAGATGCCTAGCCTTTGCTGCAAACATCGCAGCACGCGAGCCTAACATCATACTCTCCGCAAGCTGTATTTCCGGTCTTGATAAAGGGAAGTCAAAACACCCGTTTATTCAAGAAATCGAAGAAGCGACTTTCGGTAAAAATATTATCATTTGCTGGATTCCTGGATATTCTGAATTACTGGAATCGAAGCTGCTGATTGCGTTGCAGGTCGTGGAAAACTCTGCCGGCGTTTAAAAAACGTTATAACCACGGCCGATGTTCTCAATTGGGTGAGATACCATTTACAAGATAAATGGCAATCCACCGTCCAACGTTTCTAACAAGATGTAAGGTATCGACGTCGTGAGCAACATGTATTAACTAGACTAAGAATTGGCCCCAATGTATTAACTAAAGAGCATTTATTCAAAAAAAATGATTCTAAGGATTGTGAAGTATGTAAAACCGAATTAACATTTGAGCATATATTATTACAATGCAGAAAATATGATAGAAGTGGGAATTAATAATGACCCAAGCATTTCATTAGGGAATGGAAAAGAAGAAGAAATTAAGGTTTTGAAATTCTTAAAAAAAAGTGTGAGCAATAATTGACAAGACATAATAAAATTCTTTTAAAAGAGGCAAATGAACCTTAGGGTTTGAAGCCTCTATAATAAACCAAAAAAAAACTTCCATAGTTATTAATTGAAAACTGTCGATGCTTGGTACTAGTTTTGCATTAGTTTGATTGTATGGCAAGTACAATCATATTCTATGCCCAGGGAGTCATATTCTATGTTTCTAGTAATGTTGTACGAAATATGTGAAAAAATTCAATTTTCTTTAAACCGCGAAATTAGAGGACCCCCTTGACTTTGCAATACATCTTGATAAAAATGATCAAATAGTTTATGATAAACATGTTTCTTCTCTATGAGTTTGAACAAATTTTGAAATTCTTTGAACCAGTTTAAGCAAGTATGAATTATCCAGAGTAGATGTTCCTATATTAACTCCGTCACTTCTCAAGTCTCTAATCTCTTGATTCTGAGTAGAATAAATAAAGAAAACCTATTTTGTCAAGTATTTTCAAAATATAAAAATAAATTGCTAAAAACCATGGGCGAAGTATTAAAAAATTCAAAAGATTTCAACCCAAACAAATCCATTACAAATCCAAAAAAAAACGAATGCAAAACTGTTGGAGGCCACGTAAAATCCTTTCATGATTTGACGTGGAATAGCACTTCTGTTTGGGTTTCACCACCACCTCATCAAGCAATTCTCATTCTCTCGAGAGCTTACAGCTTCTCGCGGGCAAACGAGAAACCAAACGGTCGAAATTGAATAAAGCTCCGATTGATTGGTTCAATAATGAATAACTGGGAGGATTTCAGACGTTCCAGGCAAAATTACACTCTGCGTCTCGATCTCAGGTAGATTCAGCTGAGTGGTAGTTTGTGACTAGTTTTGTGGTCGGAAATAGATGCAAGCTGCAAGTACGAGTAAAATTTCTGAAAGACATGTAAATATCAAATTTTTATTATCCAACGGGCCAAGCAACATTACTATTTCTCATGTTTTATGGAGCCTCAGGAATTTTTTTTGTGAAATCGGTTAAAATTCAAAGGTGCTTGTGAATTTTAGGTATTTTCTGACTTCTAAAATTTGCATCTAAGACCTTGAAAATAGTTACTAGAAGTTGCATAGCAAAGCTAAATAAAATATCTTTCGACTTTGTAACAAGTTTATGACTAACGCTTGCGTTAAAAATAAGAGACAATTTTTGGATGGACGGGAAACTATACATAAAATATATCTCAAAAAAAATTTTTCATTAATTCCTGTATTAATTCATGACTTTATAAAAATGAAACCACTCTCTGTCGAGAGACCTTACGGCAATTGGCCGAAACTTTGGCCCTAGTCATCGAAACAAAAGATATTGGCACATTCTTCTACTCTTTGGTCGCCTGATTCATCAGTTCTTTTTAGGTTTTCGCCACGAAATTATTCGAATAGAACCTTCGTCTTCAGTTTCCGCTTAATCATTCCCCCAAACTTCTCTGTTGGACGGAACTGAGGACAATTTGGTGGATTCAGCTCTTTTGAGATGAACTGGACCCCATTATCGTTGTACCATTCTAGCACTTCCTTTCTCAAATAGCAGCTGGCTAGATCTGGTCAAAACTGGACCATCATGGTACTTAACGAAGGGTAAAATCCGATTGATGAGGCACTTCTTTTTGTACACTTTCGAGTTCATTGTTTTATCCGTTACAAAAACTCTAGTTTATATGCCATAGGAACCTTGTCAAATCAAAAAAAAATTCGCGAACTTATCCACGAAAATAAAATTGAATCTGCCAGGAACCTTGCAGCGAGCAGGAGCTTTGTAGAACTGGAGCCCCTGAATTTGTTTGAAACCTGCTTTAGCATATGTTTTATCGTCGATCACGAGACATCCATCGAGTTTCGTCAGAACTTGGTCGTACAACTTACGGGCCCGAGTTCTGACCACTGTTTGTTGTTTAAGGCTTCGGTTGGGTTGTTTACGTGCTCGGTAACATTTATAACCTTCTCGGAGATGGAATAACCACACAGTACAACGGTCGGCAATCAGTGTTATCGCCAAATCATAATCCGAGATGTTGGGATCAGCTTTGATTTTCTGAATGACCTTCATCCGCAGTTGACGATCAACGGTTCCACTCCAACACTTGATTTTCCTTTTTGGGCAGTTAATGTTTTCTTGTACTTTTTAATCACTCGCGCCACATTTATTTTGGATAATGAAGCGGTTTTGCCAGCTTCCGAGTAGACGCAGATAAATTTTGCAGGTAACCGTGCACAATCATTTTTCTTTTCTTTTCCTGCATGATGAATATCTTGGAACCACGTAAGATTTAAAATGTGAAAAAATAGACCGAGCAGAACCGTTTAAAAACAACAAAACGCTGTGAAAAACTTGCGTATCCAACCACTTGGAGCGCCGCTATCTCTAAAATAAAGTCCCCAATTTCTAAATGATCTTGCCTTTATGTAATACATTGCAGCTATTTTCAATGCTTTAGTTTTGAAATGCAAAAATAAGAAGCCGGAAAACACCTGAAAATCACTAAATTGACTTAAAGCACCTCTTAATGTTTACAGATTTTACTGAAATTGTGTCCAGAGCCTCAACATAACATAAGAAATAGTAATCTTGCCTGGCCCGTTTGATACAACTCATTTTGTGTTTTTAGTGTTACACATTTTGTCATTTAGTTGCTTCATCAATCAGCTACATTTCACCAAGAGAAAACCTTTTTAATCCTTAGATATTTTTAAATTGATAGTTCTAGCGCTATATTAGCATACATATCTTCAAACAAGTTTCGGATCAGCAATTTCTTTGTCCTTGAAAGATCCTCATTCATGTACTTAGTTTAAAAATCCTATATAATCTCATTCAATAGAATGGTATCTGATAAACCAATAAAAAGCTTGTGGTCCATTTTGGATCAGAATTTTGACAAAGGAGATGTGAGTAACCGCAACAAACTTTTCGAAGCTCTGGGAAAAACCTGGATGAATATTAACCCTTAGCATAAACCAAAAACGTTGATGATATGCCACGATGCTTGCAATTCATGATCCATGATCCATGAAGCTAAAAGCGGCTATACTGAATACTAAATCTAAGAATAAACAATGGAAATGTTGTGTTTTTGTAATGCGAACGCTATGTTGTCTATCAAATAATTGACAGTTTCTCATTAATGGCTATTCAAATTTATCATTATAAAGTCTCCGAACAAAATAAATTTCGAAGGAATTATACATCTACAGCTCTTAATTTTGCTTCGATGCTTTGAAGAGCTATCTATTATAAAAATTGAGAGAAACAAGAAATTTTGAAAATATTTGAAGTGCGTACTTTATTTTGTCCACTACTGTATGAAATCCAAGAAATGTGTTTGATTGAAATTGTGTTAATTAATCGTGTTTTTTTACATTAGTGACGCTTAATTAATTATAAGCATAAAATTGAAAAATAACACCAAGGTGCATTAGTGTCAGGTAGAGCATTTAAACTATGTCATTTCAAGCCTAACTTCTTGAACTCATACTTGATTTATTTTCTATTTCCATCCTCTTGTTTGTTTCGTTTTCTTTTATCACATCACACTATCTCGGCTGTTTTAGCCTTTTGTTTCTTTTTAGCTCCTCTTCCTCCGCTGCATTCATCCGTTTCTACTCTTCTCTTTCTTCGCTCTCAATTTTTTTGTTTACTCTTTCCCTACAGGACCACCTTTTCTGTTTTTTTTTCTTCATTTTCTCAATTCTCAAAAAATCTCTGATCATCTAGAAAGATTCTTACAGAAGGGAAGTTAAGTCAGCCCCGGAAAATGTGTTGCTGGGTTCGATATGTAGGCTCCAGGTCAACTTCCTGGCATGATGAACCAGCCTCAGGGTAAATGTAACGTAAATACGGTACAAAAAAATCAATAAATACTATTTTAATTTTAATTTTTCACTCCTTCCGTTTCGGGTTTCCATTGCGCCACTTGTTGTTTCCGCATTGCTACTTCGTTTTTGGTACCTCTTCCTTCGTCGATTTTCTTTTTTCAGCGTTGCTACACGCTTCAGTAGCATTCCATTTTGTTTTGCTACTCTTTTACTATTCTTCTTCAGATTGTTTTCTCTAAATTCATGTTTTGTACAATGCTCTTTTCTTCATTTTATTTTGCTTCTCATTGTTCCTCGTTCTGCGCTTCTCTTCATATTTTCCTTATTTAGAGCATTTGAAATAAGTTTGTTTCCCGTAGGTATTCCAACAGCCGCATCAGAAAGTGTGAGTTTGAAATATATATATATGAACAACATTGTTTAATTACTTCCTGGGATATTCTATACTATTGGTCCAGTTTCTCATCAGAGTGTGTTGCTCACATTTGCTCTGTTGTGCAGTTGTTAATGAGATTCCGGTCAAGATGGAAGAACATCAGCAAACTGTTTGCGAAAGGATTTTGTTCACTCACATGCAAAATTCTGGGTTGTTGCATCACGCCTTGAAAAAACTGATGTACAGACATCATTCGACAATTTGAAGTGTTTTGCAGATGTTCCAGGCACCGATGGCAGTGGATTTTAGGCCAAGAGCTTGACAAAACAAATTATAGTGTTGAAAAATTTAAGAAAGATCGGCCAAAAGTTGTGCAGAAGCTTATGAGTAGTGAGCATGAGCATGAGCATGAGCATGATTGACCGCCCGAGGTTGCTACTCCGTTGTTGCCAGATCAGCTGTTATTACACAGAGAACCAACAGATGATGCTTGGGACTGACATACATCTTCAATGTGTAAAAACTGGTGATCCCAAACTAAGGCAATGCCGGCGCCGGCCTCGCCCGAATGCAGGTCAAGTAGGGAATGGGTAGGAAAATGTTGACGTGATACTCGTTTTATTGGAAGCCGCGAAATCCACTGCACTTACACGAGAAATCACTGGGATTTTGGATAACAGGATTGGGTGGCAGCAGGGTTCGTTTTGGTTAACGATAAGCTGTCAAGTGTAATTAGTACCGATTTCCGATTTGAACCGATTTAAACCAACAGTAAGGATGCTATTGGGGCCACTCACAAAGTGTGATTGTGGTTTTTTCATTTGGGAAAAGAAGATGATTTTAAATAATGCTGAAAAGCCGATATTGACCGGTTTAAACCAACAGTAAGGATGCTATTGGGGCCACTCACAAAATGTGATTGTGGTTTTTCATTGGGAAAACAAAGTGATATTTAATAATGCTGAAAAGCCGACTTTGACCGATTTAAACCAACAGTAAGGATGCTATTGGGGCCACTCACAGAGTGGGATAGTGGTATTTCATTGGGAAAATAAGGTAATTCATCTCAACGCTTGAGAGCCAACTTGGTCCGATCTACACCAACAGTACGGATGCCGCCTGAGTTACAAAATGGGACAGTGGTTAATTTGTGCCAGGGTTGGGTGGTCCGACGAGCATGGCGAACGAATAATTTGGATCCCAATTAATTATGTACCTCACCACCGACCGATCTTGCCCGGCGAACTACGACTTCTCATGCTCACTCGATTACTCGCGAAACAAACAATAGACAACCGAAACAATAGACAAAACGCTACGCTCGATAGCAAAATATTGCGGAACAAAGTATCGACACAACCGATTCAACCGATTCAACCGATGGTCGACGCAAACCTATTAAAAATAAATTTTATTAATATAGATACAATGGATAACAATTACCTGTCTTGCTCCACGTCCTTGAGAGCACTAACCACATCACGAGTCGCCTGTACCCAACTCCGGATGTGTCCGTTTTGAAAAATAGAGAAATAGCAGACACCGTCCTCAAAACTTGGTAGAAACAAACCATTTCAAGCTGAACAACGCATCAGGTCCCGAACAACACTGAGAGACTCTCCCCGTCGACCCTCTCTTTCATCAACAGCTTGTCTATCAAACGATTTGCTGACGTTTTTGACATATTGGATCCTTAATTACACCTTAAATTATTGTTCTGTGCGTTGAAAATACTTGAACATGTTTTTACACAGCCGTAGGAACACAAAGAGAAAGTCGACGAAGAGAGCCTCCCAATGCCACTCAGGACCCAATGCGTTGTTCAGCTTGATTTGTTGCCACATTAAACCGATCCGGCAGGGGCTCGCAAACGATGCAATTCGCCATGAACGATGCACTTTCCTCCCATGACCCGATCATTGGGAGAAAAACCGATTGCTTCAGCGACGGGCACACACCTGCACCGCACTCGTCCGGCAGCGCATGAATCAACGGTGCGGGAACCTTTGCTTGTACTTATAACTGACTATTTCGTTTCAACCCAAAAATAGGCCCGTACCGGACACATCACGGTGCAAAGAGAACACTTCTTCATGCTTATAAAGCCAGCTGGAAACATGTGATTTCTGCTAGGTTTCTTTCACATATTTGGCTGGCGTGAAGAGTCTCCCGGCTAAGAAACACCCGTCATCACCAATGTCACCAAAGCAGCTTAACCGAAAAGGAGATACATTTTTGAGAAAAGGAAAACATAAAATATTCTCCCAATTTTTTGAATGAAGCAAGGATTGAGCGTAAAGCTATACTACTGGCTCATCAAAGCTTATTGCAAAAAGGAATATATCTCGAGAACTTCTCCAAACAGACGCACCTGATCCTGCAAACAAAGAGGGGTAGTAAGAGTCGAACGCAAATCTCTCAAGATCCTCCGCACCCTCACGGAAATAGCATCACCATCATGTTAGGGAAATGTTATTATTTGTGTAGGTGGCCCTAGTTTACATGAAAGTGCTAAGGGTTTCAAGAATCCAACGATTGAATCCCACGTCCCCTCATCGTCCACAAAAGCAGACACGTCCGGCCCAAAAATTACTCGAGATATTAGTAAATATCCCGCGAAGCGAGGAAAAAAACGCAATGCGTATCCATGGCAACGATGGAAAAATAACGGGCTAGAATATTTAATATAATGTTAAACACTTAATGAACATTTACTTATCTTGATGACGTTTTGTTGGTCCTCATCCTGTTTCGGGTACGGAAATCCAACCATACAAAGTCTACCAGCATCATGATTTTGACTCCCATGCCAAAAAAGATACATCTCTAGTATTGCTGAAAATGTGCTAAAGGCACTTCATGCGGAAACAGTAGCACAATTCTTCGTTTCTTCACGTTATTGAAAAACAAACTGCACTAGAGAAATATGCCCCACGGCAACTCGAACACAACGCGAAACGTAAATTTTTAAATTTATTACTCCGCGCCATTCTGAAATGCTAGATGAGCTAGACTACTCGAACAGCAATCGGAGCACTGCCACCACTCTCATTGCTGAAATTTCCGAAACCAAATTCACAATTCCACATATTCACAAATACCGATTTTTAACAAACAGAAAAAAAACGTCTGTGCAGAAGCTTATGAAGCTTATGAGTAGTGTTAAGGAAAAAGTAAAAAAATCAAGCAAAGTGAAATGAAGATGGAATGAAAAGATTGTTATTTATTATGTTTGAGAATAAAATAATCAAAAAACTATGGTCTTTTTTATTTGAGAAAGAAAGTGTATTCATATTTTTCGGGACAGTCTATAGTTGCTAATTTTAAGCGGAATCCGAGCATTTCTAAATGGGATTTGGCCATAAAACTTGATATTTCCCAAAGTTTCATCCATAGGGTCAAGAAACTATCTGAATTAGTGTACAAGGAGCAGAATTTCCCAAATCGGAACGAACGTCATTAGAGTGTTGCTAAGACACGTATACAGTACTTCTACTCGAAGCTACTAACAAAATACCGGTATTGCGTCATTGATGACATTGATAATTCCGTCGATTTTTTACCCAATGACATGACCCTACCGAACTATCCTGAACTCCGTCCGATCGGAACTTATAGGGCCATTATGAAGCGCAAACTTTGAAAAACTAAAAAAGAAGTGACGGACGAAAAGAAAATAATGAAGAATTCGAAAAAAAAATAGAAAAACGTATCGGAAACGACTGTTCAGAGGGAGGGCGTGAATTTTAAAGGTCGAGCCTTTTACTTTTTTCATTTTTAAATTTTACCGGTGTATGTAAGCTGAGAAAAACATACACTGAACAACTGTAAAAATTTCACCAATTATTTCGAAAACAATAGCCGATTTACCAATCAATCAAGAGTGTCGAAAAACTAATCGACTCACCCTTTACAACCGAATAAAAGCCATTTTTCTGGCCAGCCATTTCTAATCACCTTCACTTCGGGCTACAATATTTACTTTTTGTTTAGCCAAACTTTAATGGTATCAATGCCGCAATTGTGAACTTGAATGTTTTTCGTAATTTGCGCTTATTTACTTTTAAATGGTTGAAAAAATTTATTCGCTTTTCTCTACTTTTTTTTTTTTAATATTTAACACTTCGGGTTGTTGAGATATTTAATCGTTTATTTAGTTCTTCAAAACAATAATTAGTAATTTTATCTCCGAACAGACTGACTCAGCACTTTCAGCCCCCTGCGATGCTGAGTCGGAATGTTTCCAGCTTCAAGTTTGACCCCCATGGAGCACATTTTGCACAGTGACACGACGGGACAGTATGGTGGCGGCGATGCTGCATCTTCATTTTGAGCGCACCGCTCAGCCAACCGGTTAGTGAACGTCGCCGTAGCATCAAAGCTCGATGAAAAAGCGTGGGAGATTTACTATTTGTTTTTCAAGTGCTTTCTCGCCATAGCAACTGCTGGAGGGCTGTTCCGTAGGGGCGAGTGGACCCATTTTCAATTGAATACATCCCAGTTTATAAGGTTGATTTTTACATGAAAGTACACGTACTTAATACACTAATTAATGTTAAAGTGAAAGTAATCCTTAATTTGGTGCTATCGTGCACTTCAATCCAAAAATTCCCAGCTCTAGAAATCTAGTGTAATCCAAAAGTTAAAGTTCATATCTCCTCAGATTTCGTGTTTCGAATTCGATTCTGACAAAATCACAAAATGACAACCTAATTGGCAGCGTTATGTCATTGTAAATTCCTATCATTTGAACGAATAGTACTAGAAAATATAACGTCTATGTATTGAGCACATTCCAACTGAAGTTATTTAGATTATTTGCCAAATAAATAACCTCCCATGTATTCCAAAAACCATGAGGTCAAGTGTATCCAACCTCCCCTATTCGGGTTTTCTGCATGTCCAAGTTCAGACCATTCAGCGAAGCAAGATGGGTGCTGTGCGATATGAACGAATATGGTTATTGGGTTCTGGTTTTCACGAGTTATGCAAGGTCAATGCTGGCGAAGACCTGTAACGGTTAACTCATGAATCATTGGGACACTAGTAGTTGATAGATTGAAAATGGAAAGGATGGCTTCTAGACAACTATTAAATGCTTTTCGAATCAAAACCAGGCTTTTTTCATCGCTAGGCTAAACCACAAAAAAATCGCTGAACTTTTCCCCTACCAAAGACCATTCACTTCAAGATCCCCTTGCAGTGTGCAGCCATATGTTTGACGATGCCCTTTCTCACATCTATCGTCGTCGCTGTCGCTGACGATCAATGTATGTATGTTGCGCGATGCTGTGCTGCAAGAATGGACGGAAGAGTGTAGGCTCAGGCATTTACTGTTCGTCTTAGGAATTTTTGCGAGTAACGAAGATGACTATGCTGCCACGATGCGACTGGTTTCCCCCGACACGATGGGAATTCAACAGGTTGCCGTTACTCCAAGACGCACATGCTGTTGTTGGGATAGGTTCTTTCTTCCTGTTTTGGACAACGAGCCCCTTCGTGCGTGTGCTACTCTGTGGTCGTCGTCATCGTCGTCGTCGCTGTTCTTGCCAGAGAGCTTTGTAAACGCGATTGCAATCTCTCTGGAGACTGCGCATTATTTTATTTCGTTGTTCGCTCCTTCCACATAGGAGACGTTTGTCGGGTTTAATGGAATTCTTCGCACCGAATGACGATGCCGACAGCAGTTTGGCTCCGGCAGTGCATCTCCGAGGATATGTGTCAGCGATTGCGACGGTGTCTCTGGGAATGCCGCGGAAATAAATACAGTACGACGTGTCGCACTGAATGATGATGGGATTTGTTGGCAGTTTTTAGAACAGTTTAGAAATGTTTTGTTTAGGGCAATGAATAGTTTTTTTTTATATTAACATTCATGGCCGAATTTTGAAACACATTTAGAGAAGCACGAAAATTAATTTGAATCATAAAGCTGTGGGCAGTTGTCAAAGCCACATTGTTAAAAAATAGTTATGGACAATACAGTTGGCAAACAAATATCCCCAAATAAGGGTCTTCCCTTAGCTCATACGCAGGGGCAACTACAAAGCAACACCATACTGTTGCTCAGCTACATTTGCGCTCTGGTCTAGGAACTTTTCGTACTCTCTTTGGCATAAGGTATGATTTTACTTGCCTCCCAGCCATACTAAGGAAAACAAGATACATACATGCATCGAAAACTTTCAATCAACAACTAGGGAGTTCACTTAGAACACGCAGTTGAGAGCGGGCAAAAGCTGATTGTGATAAGCAATTCACTTAGAATGCTAAGAAAAAGTGTTCGAAAAATCATTCTTAAGCCTGATACGTTGAGACTCCTTGCATGAATAAACTCATGTGAGAATTAGGCAACCAAATCTCATCCTTGAGATTTTCCTGCACGTCCCGCACTCATACTCCCAACGCCAAGAACTCATTTCATCTACAAAATGACAAGAAATTGCATGCTAATGCAGGTCGTGTTGGTTTTCGACAATAAAAAACAACCAACACAATAACGTGATTTTATTTAATGAGATGCAATTATAGACACGTGACGTAAAATTTTTGAGGAAGGGAATAAAGTCAAAATTCACGGTAAATTATAGTTTTCAAAAATATGTACGGAGTAAAGTCTACTGTAAAAATTGTACTGGAAAAAAATGCAACACTCTCTTTTGTGTATAACTTTTTATTGCATGCGTAAAAATTGATGAAATTTTGGACGATTAGAGTTTAATTATATTGGACGATTAGAGTATACGTGCAACATTTTGCCACAATCTGTCAAGTGGTGATGGCTTCCAAGCAAGAAGTGTTCCGACAAAAAAAATATGGGCATAGCCGTGGAAAATCCAGGCCAGTCCCTCAGGTGGATCGCGAAACAGTTGGAAATTGATAATTCGACCATGTTCCGAGTAATAAAATCGTTCAAGGAGACCCAGACGACCCAGCGGTGAGCTGGCAGCGGAAGAAAAGTGAAGACGACCGACCCCGTGCACGCAGAAAGGTGAGGGATTACTTCAAGTGCAACCCGAACCATTCGATTAAGGACGTGGCCAAAAAGGTCAATTCTTCCGTCTGGTTCGCCTAGCAGACAATGACGCGGGCCGGACTTCATGTCATCAAGATAAGGAAGGCACCTAACCAAACCGATTAACAGAATATGGTGAAAAAATCCCGCGCCAGGAAGCTGTACAGCGAGTGGTTGGTGCAGCCGAAATGCATCGTAATGGACGACGAGACGTTAAAGCGGACGCCAAGCAGATCCTCGGCCTAGAGTTTTTCTTCGGCAAGTCCCGCCTGGATGTTCCGGAGAAGTTCCGGAAGAAGAAGTTTGACAAATTTGCCAAGAAAAACTTGGTTTGGCAGGCGATCCAGTAATGGAGTGGTACGAAGCCAACGATCTTGTTTTTGTACCGAAGGAGTCAAATCTGTCAAACTCGCCAGGACTTCGACCAATAGAAAAATTCTGGGCGATTATGAAAGGCAAGCTCCGAAAAACGGGGAAGGTCTTCAAAAACGGCAAGGATTTGAAGAAAGAGTGGATGAAAGTGTGTAAAAAAGATGGCGCAAGTGTTGAACAGCATTTGATAGGTGGCGTTAAGCCTAAGGTGCGGGCATTTGGTACTGCCCGCACAAGATACTGCTAAATACGTGCCATCCTCAAAACAATAAGATTTGATGATGGAAGTGTATGCACAGTACCTATATCCATTTGATGTTTGTACTGTGTTTATGCGGGGCTTTTTGTAAGTGAAAGTGACCTCGAAATGTACGTAAGTAACCAGGAATTCTGAAATGGGTCACTGGAACCCAATGGTGGGCGTTGGATTGAATATACACACATATACACACAGAATGAAACATACTCGTCTACTGGTTTAACAATAGTTTCTGTGGTTATCCGTTCCTCAAATAACAACTGATCTAAAAAATCTCCATACGCTCTCAATAAACTATTTTCTAATGATAAATACTGTGGACAATAAATTCAGCATCTCAGATACCAATTTGCGGTCGCATTTTTACACAGCAAACTACCCGTTGACTTGTTTATATCAAAAGTTGACTCTTTTCAAGGCGGGCAAAATGGGACTTATGTTGTCAGGCGTAGTGCAAACTCAAACATTTTGCGTTCCTGAACTAGTTAATTTAAAAATTGTAGTTTATTTCTTTGAAACGTTCGTACGCTTCTTTCAAAATCATCATTGGTAGCCTTTTTAAGATAGCTTTTCGGTTTCAATATTTTTTTACAGACACGGAATCTTTTTGCCCAAGCATTGTACGATTCACATAATCATGTTTATGTGTATGTATGTGAGGTTGCCACCATCCCTTCTAAGGCCCTGTCTTGTATGCAGCTCCACTTAATAGCAAGATCAATTTGAGTTATCGGTCTAAGTTCATATTAACGCTGTAAAAAAGGCCAAAAACGAAGGAGCAAACCCATTAGCAGATACATCTACGTGAAACCCGAGGAAACATCTTCCAATGATACGATCCAACATATCGAATAACCTACACGGAACCAAATCCGTTTCTGTTTTCATGAATAAAAAATCATGAAACGAACTCTTATCTTATTTTATGAAATCATTTCTGTTATTCATGGTTTCATGGTTGAAATGGAAGATGCGAGTCATGAACTTTGCACGTGCTGTTTTGACTTTAATCTAAAGTTGTGTAATCAGCTTCATTAATCAAGAATCTATTCAAGAGTAACAATAAAGTAGTAAGTACATCCACCGAGTACTATCACAGCTCTTCAAAACCACACTAAGTTCGAATCCTGTTGGTGGATTTATTTTTTTGTTTACATTTAGAGTCGATAAAGTAGATTTGCCAGATTCATAAAGCTTATAAAGTTTGCAGTGTCAGGTATTCAGCTCATGATTTTGACCCGATTGATTCATGATTTCAATGCAACGGGAAAATGGTT